>JAOXOE010000405.1:19167889-19179085 GCA_028565055.1 Phoeniculus purpureus | reverse complement strand
GGGAGTTGGGGCTGTTCAGTCTGGAGAAGAGGAGGCTCCAAGGTGACCTTCTTGTGGCCTTCCAGTATCTGAAGGGGACCTACGGAAGAGCTGGGGAGGGACTTTTTAGGATATCAGGTAGCAACAGGACTAGGGGCAATGGAGCAAAGCTGAAGATGGGTAGATTTAGATTGGATGTGAGGGGACGTCTTTTGAGGTACCTTCCAATCCCTAACGATGCTATGATTCTATGATTTACAGCTTCCCATTTCAACATAATTACTTTATTAAAGACTTCTGCTGTTAGGCCAGTTATAAGTACCTTCCAAATTTGTATTTGCTCTTCAGTCTGGTAGGATATCATACTGAGAAAAGATATTTAGGAGCTACTCAATGAATGGCAAAGAATTTAGATGTAAGATAAAGAAATAATAGGGCAACCATAAAGAAGACTAATAACTTTGCTAAGTGAAATTCAGTACCGTCAATTCTCCTAAGTACAAGTTATTATTCTTATCACTGGCATTTAATACCTTTTAAAGAATAAATCTTGCTTCAGATTGGAAAAAAATTGACAAATTGATTAATTATCTGTTTTGGAAATGAAGGCAGACAGGTTTTAGTTGTGATGAAAGCTGCACCTAGGAGTGAAGTAGTCACTGAAGCTCCATGACTCATGAACCTTCCCAGACCAAGATGGAAGTCTTTGAGTCTGAGCATATATATCTGAAAGATTTAAGAGTTTTACATCAATTTCAGAGAATCTAGAAAAAAAGAACCAATCAAAAATAACAGCAAGTGGTCTGAAACTAAAACACTAAACCCAAGCTAAAACTTCAACGGGGTAATTTAGGTGTTCCTCACATCCCTAAACTGAAGTAGCTTTTCCCATAACAGGATGGAGGGCTGTTTGCTTTTGTTCATCCATAAAATACTATGACAAGTATAATGTTCAACTAGACACCGATACAACTGTTCCATGAGGGTGCATAAAACAAGGCAATAGTTTGCAACACAGCAAAGGCAAACTAGACATTTTTAGCTCTTACGTACCAAATCAGCAGATCCAAACTGTTTCAACTAACTCCTATTAACTGCAAAGAACAAGACTACACAGGTCTAAGTGGAGTGCAATTATATAATGAAAAGATCATTTAAGCACAGCAACATCATTACAGTTGCAGCATGGCCTGATTTACAGTTCCCATAGGTCCTATGGAGGACTGGCAGTTTAGAAAACACATATTGTTACTTGTACAGTGAGAACATTTTATGTGAAAATCATTGAAATACAGAAATTAAATTCTAAACTATCCTGGTTACTGATCCACTTCTCAGCTTTAGACTTTCACTCTCTGAATACAGTACTGCTTGAAGGAAACGTTTGCACACAGGGATCCAATAAGAGGAAAACAGAAGGATCCTAACACAGAAATGATGCTTGGACTTTGAACAGACTCAAGAGGCCTAAAACTATTTTAACATCTCTCCCTAGATGGCTTCCACACCTGTGGGAACTCAGAAATGCCTGTCTTCCTAACAGTGCTGGTGAACCAACCCTGCCTTCTGCAGACCTCTCCAAAGCCAACTATGGCTGTATTTGCCATAGCAACCATAGTGGATAGTAAAAGCTTTAAGATACCTGAAATATCACCAGTACAACAGCTTTTGTCATTCGTAAATGCCTCTCCAAAGAACTGCTGAAAAAGAAGAGGTTTCCAGAAAGCAAAATCAAAAACAATAGCAAGGACAAATTAAAGTTTGAATTTATTGCTATGCATATCCATGAAGCATTAAAAATGTACAAAAATTCATTTAAAGTTACGAAGAACATGAGCAATCTCCAGTATTTTTAAAAAGAATTAAGCAATAATTTTATTCTAAGTGAATGTTCCAGAGGGTAAATGACTTCTGCGGTGCAATAAATGGTACAGCAAATTGAGGAGTATATTTTAAAAGTAGGAGCAATTTTCCTTCCATAACCTTCACTTGAAAGAACATTATTGCTATTTTATTAAATGGACTAAATGAAAAATAAATTAGGAGGCATTTTATGGGGTTTAAATACACTTAATATCACAGTAAGATATGTGGATTTAAATGGCAGCTTTCTAAATCGCAGTGCACTGGCAGTACAGAATTTACACAACATTCCAAGTAAATAATCACGCAACAGGATGAGGCATTCACTATTGTTTCCTAGAGGACCCATGAATGGTATCATTGATCTACATCTTTCCTTCTGCAACTTATTAGTAAAAATTTTGCTTCATATAAATCCAAGCTTTTGGCAGATAATTTCTCCCCTGCTAAAAAAAATTGCAGCAAAATCTAGTATCTTCACCACATACAGTCCATACATGTGTGTAGGGGAAGCTTAGATAAATCTTGCTTAGCTATCTGATGCACTTCCCAAACAAAAGAAACACACCAATGATGTCCCAAAGAAGCTGCTGCCTTAACATTAGAAAGAGATTCAGTTCTGGGAACATCTAGGAGGAGTTTTCACTGTTACAACATAATACGAAAGAATGAAGAAGATATGTCTTACACTAAAGCTGCACAACACAATAACAACTTGTGGGGTCTTGCCAAGTTGCCTATTGAGAATGTCAAAATTACAGGGTTATTTCAGTGCGAGAACAATGTCTGTTATGTTTACCTAACCTGTAGGTAACTACAGTGGCAGGGGTTGAGGCCATTAGATGAATGATAGAATCACAGAATTATTGACGGTGAAGAAAAACCTCTGAGATCATCAACTGCACCCTATGACCTAATATCAACATAGATGTTCTTTATTAACTCCTCTCCCTTCCCAAAGAGGAAGAGAAAGTGAGTAAGAGCGAGACACTTGTGGATTGGAAAACTGAAACTGCTTCAATGAAAATCATGACAATATGAAATATACGTACAAAACCAATATTGAGCATCACCGCGAAATCTGTGCACAGATGCTGGGGAAATCCCAGCTGGACTCAGGAGCAGGTAGGCACTAGATGTGGGATTCAGGAACTGGTTTCAGAAACGTACACAGATTGGAAAGAAAGGCAGAAGAACGGACAGAGCCCTCCTTGGATGCTGGCCATTGAACAAAAAATGCTGACCCTTATGATCCCTCAGCTTTTTAATGAATATGGGGTTTAGGGCACAGAACAAGACTTAGCAGTGGCCTTGGTTGTCACAGGAGCAAAACTAAGCAAGAGCCTTCTCTGCACACCAACCCTTGGTAGTAACATGATGTAAACATCAAGCATTGCTACTTGTAGAAGCAGACACTGCCTACACAAATATGTTGTGGACTGCTCAAAATGCAGTTAGTTAGAAGTAACTAAGCCAAAAAGTAAAAATCACTGAACAGAATTCGTTCTGTTCCAATGCAAACAAGGACAGAGTATTAATGTTTCCATTAACTGACATTACATCATTAATTTCCATTAGTAACCAGGCTACTCTTGTAAAGTAGTTAATAAACATACATAAAATGGCCAAGAAGTATGGGGATCTCCACTACACCTAACCCTAAAAAACGCTATTGCCTTAGGCAGAAAGAGAAAAGCCACTGAAAAAAAACACCAAAAAAAAAAAAATCACTGTAGAGTATTATTTTTCATCAGCCTATACTTGACTCCCTGAGGATTTTCCAAGCTGTTACACGGCTGTAAGTTGACTCTGAAACTGTTGCTGAGGTTGATGGCAAAGCTAGAAGCCCTCAGGTGAAGAAGTGCATGGCCAGGCACAGTTTGCCTTTAGCACGTGCGAGTACAGAGTGCAGTGTCATGGCGTTTTACTTTCTCACATAACACTTCTTGCATTTTTTTCGCAAACCTACACTAAAATGTATTCTGCTAGGTTTTTTTATGTGCTGGCAGTTCAAGACTGCATCTTTGCTTCTGCTTTGTGTGTTTTCTTGGCTCTGAGTTTTCTTACGATGCTTCACAAAGTTGCATAAATATGAATATCTATTCCTTGAGCTGCACACAGTGAAAAGGCATATGCAGAACCATGTGCAGAAATACTCACTGCTGATTACAAGTCTGTAACTCTAACTACTCCTAGCATTTTTCCATGATGGTGCTATCAGTTTCTTTTGAGGTCCCATCAGGATATTCAGCCTACTTTTGGAAACTGGCTGCAGCTCTTAAGCCTTTTATACAGACTGAAGGCTACTCTCCTTAACATAAAGAATGTTTTCTCAGAATCTGAGTATCAAAGAGCAATGTTCACAGCTACGGAAACAAACATTAAGAATCCACAAACCATCATGCTTAGCCTAATTTTAAGGCAAAAGCATGGGTCAGCTATCGCTCCTTCTGATTTGTCCCATTATCTTGAATTTGCTGACCAATGCATTCTCAAAAAGAAAATTGTGGTAGAGAACAACCACTATGAAACTGCTCTGGGAAGTTTTCTCTAACATTTTGCCAACTGGGTGTCACATGTCATAACAAAAAAATATCACCCACAAGCTGAAGAACATTATCTTGGACCCTTTGTACAAAGTCAAACAGTACCTTTGGAGAGAGGGCAAAGAGAAGAAAATGAGAGAAACTTTACTACTATTCTTTCAACCTAAAACCTCTTGAGATGTCATGATATTCAAATTCCATCCCACAGGAATCTCTTCATAAAATATGGGTCTAACCCTCAGGCCATTCAGGCTAACACACTTGAGGCACAGATTTTCCCACAGTACAAAAATTAGTAACGTCTAGAATAATGTGGCGACTTCCTTGAACTCCCAGTTCAGAGAAGTGAATTACCAGCAATAGTTTCAAAACTCAAACTCCCTTCTTTAAGGTTATGCTGGTCTAAAACCATTTTAGAAGTTTGCTGATAGACCCTTCTTTTAACATTTCCATTCAAGCCAAAAGTGTCTGAGCTCAGAAACGATCTGTGCTGTAATGCTTTCAAGTCTGTCACTGTACTTTCCAATCATACATCTGTCAGGAAGACTCTTAATGCTGTGGAACAGCTGTATTTGAAAAGTCTAAGTAAAAGCTTTCTAAAGACACATCCATTTTTAGAAAGTTTGTATTTATAGCTTAAGCAAATATTTGCTTTTTAAAATTCCAGAAGAGATGCTATATAGATAGATGCTATAGATAGTGCTTTGCACATGAATGCCACAAGCATTGTCTTGTCCTGCAGAATGCAGAAACCCCATGGTCTGCTGTGCCAAGGGCAGCTTTCCTTACACTGAGACAGAGTTTACAGAGGCAGATGTCTCACCCTTATAGTCCAAATTAATTAATCTGGCACCATGAGTAAAGCTTGCAGTCTGACAAGATAAAAAAGGCTGCTTCTAAGGCGGTTCTGTAATAGAGAAGTTGGTGGGGATTTTTCTTTGTTGCTCTTGTTCTGCTTTGTTTTTTAAACTTGGGTGCTTTGGTCTTCTCTGCACTCTCCTCTTTTTCTCCAGTAAATTTCTCTTCAGGGATAATTTTTGCCTATGATTCATAAAAGCTACTAGTTACAAAAACATACAGCCAGACTGAGTGGCACTTGCTGAAAGCTGGTGTAATTTATTTATTGACACTGGTAAAGCAATACTTTGAAATGATAGAGCTATCTTCAATCTTAGTCAAATTTTGTTATGTTGAAATTTGTCATTGCTCCCTTCTAGTTTTCAGTCCTAATTACTCTGTTTTCTTTTCAATGGGACTACAAGACTAGACGGCCCTTCATAAGCAAAGGCACATAAGCACAAAAAAGATGACAGCTCCTTTCTGACTTCGGACCTTTGGTGCTATTTTAAACGAATCCCTAAGTCATTTCCAGCATAACATAAAAAAAAAAAAAAAATCAACAACAGACAAAATAACCTCTCCTGGGTTGTATTTTCTTTTCACTGTTTTATGTTATTTCAGCTTCTTGAAACCAAAAACGAACATAAAATTAGCATTCTTAATGGCAGCAATTAAATAGCCCACCACAAAGTGGCTCATCCCTTTGCTCTTTGAGCAGAACTGAGGAAATGCAGTAGCAAACTCGCCCTTGATAAAATCTTCACCTGAAATATATACCTATGAAAACAATGAAATTAAAAAGGTTCTCCAGAAATAGAAACGTGTTCTGTCAGGTTATTTATTAAAGTAATTTAGAAGTCCAGGTACAGCTAACAAAGATGGCTTTGTGCCACCACAGTTGCAAAGAAGTCAATGTTGTAACTTTCACTAAAAGAAAATGTCTAGAACCACACAATAACCAAACTGTTACATAAAAGGCTCTGCTTCGATGTTCAATAGTTATGTATTTTGAAAGTAAAACTATATTAAAATATGACTTAAACTTCAGCCTGGTTGACAATTTGTCACTTTTGCCACCTTTTCACTGAGCAGCAGCCCAATAAATAGTAATTTTGAGTGACAGTAAACTGAGAATTTCAAGTCAATTAGAAGAAAATAATCTGTACAGATAGGAGTGAAAACAAATACCAAAGCTGACTTTTTTTTGTCTTCTCATACAAAATTGGGATGCAATTTAATTTTGTAATGACAGCTTTGACAGAAACCATCTGCTTTTTTTTTCCATCTAATTTTTTCTTACTTTTTAATGTAGACTGTTATACCCTCATGTTCCTGGCAGTCAACAGCAAAGACTAGATTTACTGAATGGTGAAACTCTCCTAGGGAATAGTATCTGAAGATGAAGATTTACAGGTCACAGCACCCAACCAGATGAACCTGAGCTATTATCTGCCACGCTGTAGGTCAAAAAATGAGCTTGGATTTCCCTAGGTAAGCAAATACTGAGTAGGCTTAGAAGAGTCCTGGTACCTCTGCAACTATCACTGAATCAAAGTGTTAGTGGACTGCTGGGTCCTCCTTGGCTGTTCATACTTCAGAAAAATTGTTGAAAGGAAAATGAAGGAGTAAGTTGATTACAGTCTGTAAGAACTGCATGAAGCAGAAAAAATTGATAATGGAAGAATCACAAATGAATAGCTAAAGCTTGAAGTAAGATTAATACAGTCTAAAAATAAGGAGGATATTTTTAACACTGGAAGCAATGAACCACTGAAGCACCTTATCATGAGTTGACATCAGCTCTGCAGTACTAGAAACATTAAGCACAGCACTTCCCAAAAACCCAGAGTTCTATGGTCCAGCAACGACCCCTTGAAGAACAGTATCTGGTTCAATGGCAGTAATGATTCCACATGACTGGAGTGGGGGAACTAAAAACTGCAGCGAATGGGAGTTGATTAGGTGATAATTCAGCACACTGAAATCTCATAGCAGAGTAGATGATAGGAAGGTAAGATCCATTCTGTTTCTAACAGATAATATAAACAAATCGTTATAGCATGCACTTCTTCATTCTTTTCTGTGATGTATTTCAAAATCAGAGGAATCCCTGAATGCTTCCTATTCAGGGAAGAAAAAAAACCCAAAACATAGCATAATTACATTCTATGAACTCAAGAATTTGAATTGACAAAGAAGGCCAAAACCTAGACGTGTTGTCAAGGCAACATGGGCCAAGAATTGCCTTTGATATCTGTTAGACCTGACAGTTGATAATATTAGGCATCATTTGTGCAGAATACTGATACATCTAGCTGTAATTTTAATTTATAATGAGAGGCGAAAGCAATGCCTATAAGCAAAGATTAAAAAACCTCACGGTTTAGAAATATGATGTAATTTTTACTTTGATTTTTACTTGTGCCAATCAAGCAATACTGAATATAACCCCTGGATGTTGGTGTCAGATTCAACACAACACTGGTAAGGAAGTGTTATCTCTAAGGGCTCAATTTAACTTTTACAGTTTAGGGTTTGATAAATGTTGGAAGCTAAGCAAAAACGAAGTTCCCTCCAGCAAACTCAGTCAGATAGTTTATTACAGCATTAATAACTTCATCTTTGCCATGTAATTAGAAAGCAAAATGTAGCAAGGTATTTGAAAAACATACCTTCATGAGCAACCTATTTTGTAATTAAAAAAAGCAGACCAAAAAAATGACAGAAAAAGAAGAGGTGTTACTCTAATTTGTGACAAGCAAGGAGGCTATAAAGTCAGAGACACTTAGCAAAGAACTGCAGCCATTTCAAGTGTAGTATAGAGTGGAATACAAGATTTAACTCAGACTAGTAGAGTCAAGGGGGGAAAAAAATAAGAAAGAAATTCCAGTTTAGGGCTGGATATGACTACATGCAAAGGAATCGTGGGGCATTCACTAATTGTTTTTCTTCCTGCTCTGTGAGGCTCTGCTGGACTGCAAATATTTCTACTTTTACTACTTATTCATTGCTAGAAGATCTAACTGAAATAAGCACATAATTGGAGCTGTATCGCTGCCACAGCACTTCCATTTCCCCTCTCTCTCTCTTCCCTTTTTAGAAAAGCATGACTGACAAAGCAACTGATATTAATGACTCTCTAACACTACCTTGCACCAGTTGTTTTGGAAAACAAAAAAAATCCCTCGTATGATTTCAAGAAGAGAACAGAATATTACTACAGAAATTCATCTGTATCCAGATGTTCTTGGACTGCTTCAAACTACAATTGCTTAAGAGACTACACATTGTAAGTAGTTCCCTGAAACTTTTCTACTGAAGGTTGTTTTGTTACTCTATTCTCAGACAAGCAGAGACATTACAAGTTCACTAGCACTGCGTTTACAGCTTCCATTGCACATATTCAGAGAAACAGTCTGCAGTTTCCATACTTCTTCATTAGAAAATGAAGATTCACTTTCTATCATAAAGCAAATTCAGACCCCATCACATTTGTCTTGCATCCAGAGATCTAGTCTCCAGGTAGGATGGGTAAGGTGTGTTCCTCTGTGATCCTGCCATATTTTCCTACAATTTCTCCTCCTCTCCTCACTCAGAGAGTAAATGACACCATTCTAAAAATAACTAGCTTTACAACCTGTAGTGGATTTTTCCTAGGCTGACTGCCAGATGCTCACCCACGCGCTCACTCTCCCCCTTCCTGAACACAGTGGGAGAAAATGAGGTGATAAAGCCTATAGGTCAAGAGGAAGATCACTTACCAATATTTGCCATAACTGCAAGATTAGGTCTTCAGCTTTTGTAAAATGGTTTAATGTATTTCCAATGCAAGCAATAAACAACAAAACACAATTTCTTTCCTGAACAAACCAGTGCAGAGACAAAGCCCTGGAAACTGTAGTATCCCGAGTTGACAAAAAGGAGATGTTCTGCCCTGTTGGTTGAGCACACCACTATTGCAGTGGTAAGCAGCACCACAGTAGCAAGTACAAAGTTACGTCTATACAGCCCAAGGCTCGATGTCTAAAAATTTCTACATGAAAAACTTCTACACAGGGTTTCAGGAAGAAGCAAGCAAGCAAAACCACACAAAGCACGGACAACAGTCTTGCCTATACAGTGCTGTGTCAAAAAATGAAGGGAAAACTTGACTGCATTATGAAACGTAAGTAAGACATTAGAAGAGAAAAAAAACCCAGAAACGTGAAAACTTTAGAGATATTATTCATTTGTAGGAATTAAACTGAACCCCTGGAAACATACATATTTCTAATTAAAAGCCAGAGTAAAGAATCAATTAAGTTTCTAGCCTTGCAATCAGTTCTTCTCTGTGCTTTTCTTATTGGATCTGATAGCCAGTGTTATCCATGTAAGAAGCTTCATTATACTGTTGTTTGAATAAGGTAGTGTGAAGATGAATGACTCTTCCCATGCTACTGAAAAATGATCAGATGATCAAAATAAACCTGCATTTGAAAATTAATGGAACGTAAACTTGGACTAAATGAAGGATTACCACAACACATGAAAGAAAGTGACTTTCATGAACCATGATTTTCTGAAAGCCAGGCAGCATTCTAGAATTTAATTTCATTAACTAAAAATGAGCACAGCTATCTACAGTATCAGTAACACTCCCCTTTCATAATTATGTTTTATGAGAGAGAAAATGAAAACAGAACTGTCTATACAAGACCAAAGATCTGCTTGGTACACTCACATCCTTGGAACAACATCATTCTGCTTAGCCCATAATTCGTATGGACACCTCTGTGTCCTAAGACCTCACTTTCAACTACAAAATACGTGCACATAGATTCTCAGATTGATGTCTAAAAAACTTAGAGAAGAATTTCTGATCCTTTATATTTTAGGCATAGAGTATTTGTTCGCTATGTCAAATAGAGAGTAACTTTTACTGTATTGGAATTTCACGGCAGAGACATGAAGATGAAACTAGAAATGAAGTACGTAATACAAAAGCATGTTTTGTTTGGGGGTTTCAGGGTGGTTTTTTACAGGTTTCATATGCAAAGAAGTAGAACTATCAAAGCACAGTATTATCAAAGCACCATAGTACTACCAAAGTAGTTGTCTATTATTTCCTTAAACACCTGACACTGTTAGCAAATAACCCCATGGGACTGTCATATCATTTTTTGTAATGAATTCTCTAAACTGTTTTGAATACTTTCAGCATTGCTAAATTATTTTTGAACACATCCAAAACCTTAAATGTCAGCTGTGAAACCTCATAATGCACTTAAGACTGCCAAGAGAAACTAGAGTCATACAAAAGAACAGCTTCAAGATGTACATAAAGTAAGCAAAATACAGCATTAAGAAGAGAGAATACTTTTATTATTGTCTTTTGTCAGGAATATAGAGGGAAGACATCCTCCTTAAAACTCATTCTTTGCTAGTCACATGGGAATGACCGAGCATCACATGACAAAATATTCTGTAGTTTAAGAATTAAGAGAAAAAGAAAACCCACTTTATGGAAAGAAAACCCACCAAACTTTATTGCCTGCAGCTGTAAAATTACCATGACAGGTCTCTCCTGCTTGCAGGAAAGAACAAGTCGTATTTCATATTCCTTTACAGTGTACAATACTTAATGTCTGTAGGGAGAAAAAAAGTAAATAATATCTCAGTCTCTTATCCCACATCTCGAATTTTGTCATTGCACTGTTTTTTCATAAAATTACGTGCATTGACCTGATCACTGCTCATGCTTGGTCTTGCTTTTCCTCTTGCTAATATAACAGGTAGTTATACTAGACAGCCAAACCCACGCACAGCATTTCTGAGTCAGTCTGAGGCTAATGAGACCATATATCATAATGCTAAATCCATTTCCACTGTATTGATATTTTCTCCTTTGTGTCCACTGCACTATCCTTTTCACTGCAACTCTGATTATTCTTTTTATTCCTTGGGGTGTCTTAAGTAAAAGCAACTAGCG
>JAOXOE010000405.1:19126199-19167879 GCA_028565055.1 Phoeniculus purpureus | reverse complement strand
GTCCTAATGAAATGAGGGAAATCTTTGCCATTGACCTTAGTAATTCCATGAATTGGCCATCTGTGAATAAAAGCTGTGTGCCTTCTTATCCTCTACATATCGTTCAGGCTTCGCAGCACATCCAACCCTTCTAGACTTTTGCTGATTTTATAATGCATTTACATTCTCCTGCAAACATGCAGTATTCTACAGTGATGTCCACTATTGTTTGATCATTTTTTTTAATCTGTTTTATCATTAATTTGCTATTTACTAGATAAGTACACGTATACTGCCTAAGGTATGTTATAGTATAAGACACCAGGGGTCCATGTCAGGGGGAAAGCAGTTAATTTGCTTTGTCCTGCTGCTGCACATTGGCCATGATGAAGCTTCTGGGATCAGAAAGTATTTCCTTGTGGCTGAAATGCAAGGTAAGTAAAGACAGTGGAGGAAAAAGGACTGGTAAGGGGAGCTTACCAGAGGAACATGCGTGTGGCTGAGCAAAGAGAGGAGCAGACACACAGGCCTTGCAAGTGACAGAAAAAAGCCTTCATCTGGAGACCCAAAGAAGACCACACAAAAGTTGCTCTCTAGCCACAGAATTGCTGGGGTGAAACCTAGCCTAGAAGACAGACAGTTGTGGTAATAGGGAAAGGATGTGAAGGCTGCAAGCAAAGAGAAGTCAAGCAGAGGAAAATCTGTAAACTATTAGCATTGGTTTCATTTCATACAGATATTTTGAGGGGGATTTTCTGCTTTAAAATATTAATCACTATAATTTCTGCTCAGGATGAGTCTGGCTTTTGGATTTAAAGCTGTTTTTGTCTTTAGGGGACACCTGCTACAGAGAAGAGTCCAGGAAAATCCACATAGAAAATGTAGCTGACTCAGTCTCATCACACCTACAGAATGCCAAATATTTGTGAGATTTTTCTATCATGGAAAATATGAACTCATGAGAAGCTTTAATACCCACACACAGACTTGCACTTCTTCCTTCACCCTCTCTGTCGCAGATACCACAACTCTGCCACAAAGTCTCCTAAATTAATGACTCTTGCATGTAGAAAATGCAGTCATGTTTTATAAAAAATGTTACATGCACATATTGGAAGCTAACTTCTAAAACTGGATTTATGTACGGTAAGTTCTAATTTCTAGGACACTAGCCCTGTTCTGCTCAGTGCTGGTTTCCTTTGTGACTAATTGTTATTAAGTAGAACTCCCTGGATTTTTCCTTGCCGTAATGCTTGATCTCTCATAATTCCAGCAGTCATACCAGCTTATTTTGCATCATTAAAAGAGTGCTCTACTTTATTAAACACTTCAATAAAATTCACATTTCTATGCATTTATAGTGGGGTGCTCTCTAGAACTTTAACTCTGAAACATTAGCTCAGTCATATTTAGTAAATATACTTCAAAATTTGGTAACCATGCCAATACACAAAATACATTAAGCAGTTGTTTGTTAAGTACAGATGAGTTTTCTCTGCTGCATAACGGAAGTATTTTTCAATGAAAGAAGAGGTATATACAAACATAGAACTACCTTATTACCAGACCTATTTTATAATCTCTTGAAAAGATGGTCTAGTGTATTCACTAAATGATGCTCAAATACACTCATTTTCCAGACAGATGGCAGGTTTTGAGAAATCATTGGCTTTTTACCTTTCTTTGCCTTCCAGAAGGCTTGCTGTCATGCCTACAGAGCTCCTGCAGCGTGAAAATTTTCAAAAATTATGGCTATTTACTGTAATCTATAAGCTCTCATAGAACTAAAAGGAATTTTATTTATCTGGGTTTCATAAAAAAAATCCAAGGATTTGAAGAACAGTATTCTCAGTGGTTCAACAGGTGAAGATAAAAACCTTAAAAAATGTAACATTTTGAGGTTCTGCTTCATTGAAAATCAAGAAAATTTGAATGAGACATGAATCAGACACAAATTTTTAAACAGGGGACTGACTATAAAACCTGTTCAGGGCATCTAATTCTACAAGGGACACAGTCTGAAGCACGTCAAAATTCAAAGCGGGCTTTTGAAACTCAGCCAGACCTTTGTCTAAAACCAGGAACTAATCACAGAATCACAAAACATTAGGGATTGGAAGGGACCTTGAAAGATCATCCTGTTCAATCCCCCTGCCACAGCAGTATCACCTAGATGAAGTCTCACCAGAACTTGTTCAAGTGGGTTTTCAATGTCTCCAAAGAAGGAGACTCGACAACCACCATGGACAGCTCCTTCCAGTGCTCTGTCACCCTCACCGGGAAGAAGTTCTTCCTTATATTTATGCAAAACTTCCTATATTCCAGCTTACACTCTTTGCCCCTTATCCTGTCATTAGATGACACTGAGAAGAGCCTGGCTCCATCCTCCTGACACCCACTCCTCGCTTACTTATAAATATTAGTGAGGTCATCCCTCAGTCTCCTTTTTTCCAAGCTCAAGAGACCCAGCTCCCTCAGCCTTTCCTCATAAGGGAGGTGTTTCACTCCGCACCGGACTCTCTCCAGCAGTTTCATGTGCTTGATCTGAGGGGTCCAGAACTGGAAGATGCAGTCTCACCAGGGCAGAGTAGAGAGGAAGAAGAACCTCTCTCGATCTGCTAACCACCCTGCTTCTGATCCATCCCAGCATGCTGTTGGCCATCTTGGCCACAAGGGCATATTGCTGGCTCACCATCATCCTGCTGTCCACCAGGACACCAGGAGTCCCTTTCTCCTACGCTGCCCTCCAACAGGTCAGTCCCCAATCTATACTGGTACCTGGGGTTGTTCTTACCCAGATGCAAGACTCTACACTTACCCTTGTTATAGTTCATTAAATTTCTCCTAGCTCACCTCTCCAGCCTATTCAGGTCCCGCTGAATGGAAGCACAGCCAACTAGAGTGTTGGCCACTCCTTCCAACTTTGTGCCATCAGAAAACCTGCTGACACTGCTCTCTAATCTCTAATCCCTCATCCAAGTAATTAATTAATAGATTGAATAGTACTCACACTGGACTTATCACAATGCGTAGGGAACCAAAACCAACCAAGTTTAAATTTTTTGATCTCTGCAAATCACACAAATATAGGGGAAAGATAATTTGGGCAGAGGTAGATTATGACCAGCAAACCATGAGCTCCAGCACCACTGACCCAAAGGAGGGAGGTCATAAAAGAAAGTATGTGCAAAATCTACACAAGGATGCAAAGAAAAAATACCCAGTTACTATAATGTTAATATTACATCTGCATGTTGTAGGAGGGTTGGACTAGATGACCTTTAGAGGTCACTTCCAACTCAAACCATTCTATAATTCTATGGGAGAAATTACATAAGTTTACAAATTAAAGCCATAGGTCTTCATCAGGGACCCTGATATATGTGTGTCAGCAAAATGCCTTGACTCTGTGTGTTCACTGGTGAACAGCACATCGGGTAAACGAACCCAATTTTGGGACATGATTACACCAAATATACTGCTTCACTTTCAGATTCAGACTCTGAAACGTTAGAGGTGATACACTACAACACCAAAACCCAGTCCAGACATCCGTTGCCCACCTAATCCTCTTTCAGTCCACTGCTAAGGAGTTGAAATACCTGCATAGAAAGGAATATAAAGCAGTTTGTGAGAATAGTAGGTAAGGAAAACATCTTGGCAGTAGTGGTTGGTCACTGTATTTCATTCACAAGAGAAATGGAGGAACACTACTACAATAATGAACAGATTCCTGCAGACTTGGAATTGAGATGTCAAGATGGGATCGGTCCTCTGTAGTTTCTGCCAACTAAATACTCCCAAATGGTAATGCCACTTGCATGTACAGCTTTTACAGGAGAAACTGATGAAAATCCTTATAATTCAAATATTAATCTAATCAAAAATTCCATTAACAAAGAATGTTGAAGTGGCAGTGTATTATAGATTAATCAGAATTCATTACAGCTCTCACCAGTGGTGCTAATGATTCACTGGTCTTTCAGCAGAAAACGGAGTGATATCTCTAGCAGCTTACAGCACTTGTCTAAGAAAAAAAAGGTATTAGAGCTAACTCATACTAGCAAAATGGTGCCAAACTATTCCATCTTACAAGGACAATGCTGCACTGAAGACTAAGAGTGTTTGTAGCACATGATCAGTGTGTCCACACAAAGAAAAGCAGGTGCTTTAATGACTGAACTGACTTAAAAATTAAGAATTTGCTCCATTCCCTTTGCAGTATCAACAGAGCAAAAAAAAAAATTCATAACTACATTAGTAGTTAAAAGAATGGGAGCAGCAGGAAAGGAGAAATGTGTCAGTTCAGTTTTCGAGTCCCAGTGTTTGCTTATATTCTGGAGGGAAGCAACACTGAGCACATCATGTGTGTTTTGCATCTGAGGGGGGCTTTATTTGTGAGCTCTTTTTCTCTGAGGCGATGCACATGTGATTGCAGTGGCATGCCTTTTAATAATTGAGGGCATTTAACCTGAGCTGCAACCAAAACAATTTTCTGCAGTGTCACTTACAGCTCTTCAAGGCACGAGGTCTTTGCATTTGAATAAGCAAGAGATGCACTGTGGGCTGCCATGATTTTGCTTTTCCTATTGTTATTATTTTTCTCTGTTAGAAAGTGTCAGCTATGCAGTAAATCACATAATATTTTGTGACAGATCATACAGTCTGTGGTATGTACAATGCAGCGTTCCAGAGCTGTGCTGACAGTGACATGAATAAAGGCAGTTTGATCTTGCCTGGAACCCATTACAGCAAAAATGGGATAGTAACATGAAGCAACACTATATTCCATTTTCAGCAACAAGAATATAGACAACTCCATTTGTTACTTATTTTCCTTCTCCACCCACAAGTATTTATACTTTTAAATGTTACCTTCTGGTACAAGCAAAAATAGTAAATAAATACCACATCAGACATAAGAAACTGCACGTTCTGTAAGCTTTACCCAAGGGCAAACAAAGGGCTTTTACAAAAGCCAGGTAAGCACCTGAGTTACTGTTCTGCAAAAGGTGCAACAGGTTAACTGGTTTTCATCATCTGTCAACACACATCTGCCATTTGCATGGAATGACACAGAAATTATATAGGCTGTAGTCTACAGATAACACATCAGCGTTGAGGCAGTGATGAAAATGCCCCTGAAAAAGTCCAGATTTTATGTTCAGATGATATGTAACACACAGCATGTCCTGTCACATGCAATTCTTTTTTGCTTTCATACACGAAATCCTTATTGTGACGTTAATTAGCATACACACTGAGCAATGACGGAATGAAGAGATGCTAATGAGGCCTAGCAGGAAATAAGACCTAGATGGCTTGGTTAGCCTTTCTCAGCTCTGAATTCTCCAAACCTTTGAAGCATTTTACTGTACCTCAACGTGTATGTCAATAAAAGAAGAAAAGACAGAACATAGGATATATTAAGCAAACTGAGTTTAACCTTAAACAATGAAGCAGCTGAGAATAACCTACATCAATCTTACACTTACAAGACAAAACCATACCCAATTAATTTTAATTAAGTTACTCCATTAGCAGTGATGTTCTTCGACACTGCAGTGCATGACCTCTTCTACACTATGGGTTAGCACCAAGGCAAAGCTTCCATCTTAACAAACTACCTGACTTAAACTTCATTACGTTACTCCACTAATGGAGTGGAAAAGATAAAAGACAGCAATTCACAGTTCTTCTTTTGCCAATATATCTGCCCTTGGTGAGGTATTTCTGGTAGTTTGCAAACTCATACATGCTCTAGAAGGATGCTGTTGTCTGTTACAGTAATTTCAGCATAAATTTCTATACTCTGCACAACTTATTTCTATCATAATGTGGCAACAGAAGGCATGAGTTAGCATATCAGCTTTTTTCTTCCATTTCAGCTGCTTTATCCTAAGCTGCTCATAGTAATTCTGATTCCTCTGCCATGCCATGTGCCTCTCCTTCCTGCCCCAAACCTCTTCCAGCCCTTGTCTCAAGTAAAAACGTTAAAGTATTTTGAAATTACAGGAATCCAAATGCACACCCGCTCCATTCTGTTTTCATCATGTGACAACACCCCAGAGCAACAGACAGCAGTCTTCGCATTGTGCCCTACAGATAAATAAACATTCACTTGCAGGATAAAAAAGCACATTTCTACCTCAAAGTTCTAGGTGCAATTTCCTGACATCTGAGATTACAACCAAGGGGAATTCAGAGAAAAGACACCAGACTCCTCTTTTCTTTCAAATGTATTTGTATGCTGCATTGGCAGCTAATACAGATGCTTAAGATCTCTTGGATGAGGACAGTGCTGCTTGAAACCCAGCAACTAATGTCACATTTTATAGCTCAGTCTAGAGGCAGCTGAAATCTATCACAAGATATTGCTTTAGACCACTGTGGACTTCCAAAGATAGTACATTACCTCATTTAAATACTAGGTTTTAAATAGCAGAGAATGCATTTTTTAAGAGACTGCCTTCCTTAAAAAACAGTGTCCAAAAGTGAAATTATAGGCAGAACTCGCTATTAAAAATCTGGAGACTCTTTAAAGCCATTTGTCCTAAGAAATGAGCCAAAACCTCTTGAATTATCAGAGGTGTCAAATCTGCTTTCAGTAGAAACTCTCCACGCACCATTTCATTAAATCATTTGATCACTGGCTATTAAGTAAGAAAGGAAACAATTTTGCAGGAGAGCAGAGAGGGAAAAATAGCTGTAATTAAGTATAGTAATTTAAAGTTGCATTTGTCACACATCATTGCTGTCATTAGAAACATGCTCACACGCAAGCAAAGTCGCATGCTGGAACTAGCCAATAAGGAAAAGAGGATACATGGTTCATCTGAAGAAGTTCAGCAAAGTTCATTTATCCCCACCAATCTCTTAATTGCTTGCTCAGCTTTATATGTGGAAATACTGAAGCTGAAAATATTAATAAGTGGTACCTGTGGCCAACTTTCTGTACTTCTCCATCACTATTTAGTTGGATGATTGAAAAAATGTGCAAAAAAGTTAGAATTTTTAATAATCTTCTTTGTAGAAATAGTGTCCTGTTTTCCTGTTCAGAACTTGATCTGATTTCAAATAATTCATATAATTTGTTCATATATTAACAAATGTAAATGGAATTCATAATGATTGTGGCGTGACCTTGTCTTCCATTCTACAGTTCTGGGTCTCAGAGGGCAGTGACAAAGCCCCAACATGCCTGCTGCTTTTTCAGTACTGAAAACCAGACAGACATGAGGGGGAAGAAAAGGAGAATTCATCTGTGCATATGATGGGCAAAGAAAGTTGACTGTCATACAGAGAAAAAGAGATTACGAATTTGCTAACATGACTAATTTACAATTACACAAAAACACATTCAAATATGTTTTTCCTTAAGTGAATCTTATAAACCTTACAGAAACTACATTAAGTCTTTAGCAACCCAGAGTTTGCCAATCCGCATCAGGCTACTGGTCTATCAAACCAGTAAACCAGAGACAGAGACTTCCGGGAGCCTGACTATGCAGCATCTAGCTGACTGCTTTGTCCTACTGTCATGTTCCTTGAAAGCCAGCTTTAGCTTAATTTTTCTTAGTATGAGAAGTTGTATATGTTATAAAATGTAAAAAGAAGCTATTGTATTATAGGCTAATTTTGTTTGGCCTGTTTTTATTGCTGCAAAGCAGAAGAGAACAAAGCAGGCTGTCTACTACATGGATGATGACAGTTTCATCTTCACCAGACCTCTAAAACAGATCGTTGACAAGAAAGTAAAAACTCCATAACATGTCCTATTGTACAGGATTATACTGTTATAAAAGATGCCTTCATCCATCTTGAGGCTCATAATTCTTGGACAACTAGCAGTCCAAGGTAATTTTAAGTATCAGTTGGGCTGTAAATTTTTCTTATGCATATGTAGGGGAAACTTCTTGACTTCCTATTCAAAGAAATATGGACCCCAAATCAGTTGAATTAATGCACACGATTCCCTGTGTCAGAAACATTTCGGAGGACTGCAGTCACACCAAGAGCTTAGAAACTCTCATCATGTCCAGATTTTCCAGAACTATTTTTTAAAAGCTAACAATAGCTAATAAAAACCAGTTTTACGTAAGCACAGACTACACTTCACTGCCAGGTGGAAAGTTCTGCTGAGCACCCTGCTCAGGAAAGGCTTATATGGTGTCCCCTGAAACTGCTCCAAGCATGTCATTTCACAAGCGGATCTGATCCAACAAGCCACTGCAGTTACCAAATCCCAGTCTCCTGGCCTTCTATTCAGACATAATTCCAGTGAACAGGAGACTTGCTTCTTTGAGACTGCTTTCTCCTAGATTGGGGAACTGAACTGAATTGCTGAAGGAGGGATGGGAGGAGAAAAAAAAGCATTTTTCTAGGAGTGGAGGGAGGATGGAAGATGTTAGACCATGCAACCTCACTTGTGCATTAAATGTCATAATTAAACATCGAAATTTAGGTCACAGAACTCCCAGGCCACCTTCTCAAGTAATAAGCACCTCCTTAAATACATCTGAGGAATGAACACTGTGAGACCCACTTATTGATTACCTGGCAGTTTCTGCATTCATTTTTGTTTTCACAAAGGGACTGCCACCAAGTTTAGGGGTATTTTATTTCTATTCTTTATAATTTTAACGATGGTACAGGCATGTAGTGCACTGATCTGGTCCATTCCAGTAGAGAATATTTAATATTACTAAATACATATTTGTAATCAGTCAACTGATGGATTGTATGGCAAAGTAGCAAAGCTTGAATGCTCAAAATACGCAACTTGGAGATCCTGACCCAGATGACTTGGCTGATAAACGTTTCTTTCTTAGGTACTGTGGCAGACAAAAAGAACCCAGCATCAATCAATATAGGCATTCTGGTCAGCTTGAGGTATTTTAAAATTCTTACCTATGAATCAATAAACTATCATCATGATTAAAGAACCCATCTTGAGCCTTGGCAAAACTTTCTTTCCGTGGAGATTTTACTCATCTAATTAAAGCTCAATGATGCAACTTCCCATTAGCAAAAGGTCTAGGAGGATGCCGTTAGAGCATTGGATTGCAACACAGATTCAATTTCACAGCTGCTGGCCTAAGCCATAGGGCTGTAAATGCATCTTTGCAATTTTCTCACGGTTTTCATGTTTCAAAGCCTTCCTTGGTCTGTGCCACCACCACACCACACCTGGACAGTCTACAGAGTCATTCCCCTTAGTCCTTGTCTGCTTTACACCCCACACAGAAAAAGGGGACATACTTGCAATGACTTGGTTTTATTTAGCTACTTCTCACATTTAGTTCATTGTTTGTATTTCATTTGTTGAGACAGACAGAGAGACAGGCATTTCAGTGCCTCTCACCATGGCATCTAATCATGGATCTAAACAGTGTCTGGGGCAGAAAAATAAAATGAAGGTTGAGATGTGAGATGGAAGAGATTGAAACTTCTTGACCTCTGATCTTTTAGGCTGAAGAATATTATGTTCTCTAAATTTCAAGCCAAGGAACATAAAAGGAAAAAAATATGTACTGCCACCTTGGTCTAATCACGCATAGTTAGATATTCCTAGCCATCAGCATTTTAGCATACTTGACTAGTGATGTATGAAGTAGGCAACCCCTGGAAATTGGTTTCCTTGCCCTGTGTCCGGCACCAGTGTAGCCAGAGACCATAAATACTTAGGTTGTTCAATATCCTCTTACTTTTATTTTTTTAGAATGATTTATTCACATAACCAGGTTAAAATTGCAGCAGTAATTCAGACTGGAGATTGAAAAGCTGTCTGGCTTCAAGGCCCGTGGGAATTATTACCCATTTAGACTACAGGCAGAACAAGCCCTGTAGCCTGATTTGCTGACATTTGTCCAAAAAGGTTTCAGCACTACTGTGCTAATCGACTTACCTTGATTTGGGAACGGAACAGAGTGCAGATTTACTCCCCTCTTTCAGCATAACCTCAATTCCTATTCCCATCCTCGTTTGGACTGCTTAAAACCTGTCACTACAAATAATTAGGGATACTGAGATGAAACAGTCCTGTTGATTACATTACCCAAATTGTTTTAAGAACTGTTGTTCACCGAAATTAGCTATTAGCTACAAATACAGTCAATGAAGTTTCTATGATAACAACCAGATTACAAAGTGGTAGGTATTGGCCTCAAGTTGACCCTATGAGAAACAAAAGCTACTGCAATAAAAAGGAGGTACCTGCTTCAAGCTTTCATGAAAACAGCCTATCTTAATATTCAGCCATAACACATTTAGAGAGCAGCTGCTTCAAATTTTTCTGAATTTTCATACTACATTCCAAAAAGTGACTTGTCCATCTGCCCAACACAATCCTGTCACCACAGAACCGAATTTGAGAGGAGCATTACACACACAATTCATGGCAACGTAATTGTACTATACGTACCACCCCTCTATCCACGACACCTACTCGATTTAGAGAGCACTTACAAAGCTAACAAAAACGTGATATTTTCTAAATGGCAAGACAATTGGTATTCTTCGCATCTGCAAACTACTATTATTGCTGAAGTGGGACAACAGTCCCAGGAAGAGCGTATTTAAGGGAGCTGGAAAATTCAAATAGGTTTTCTACCATTAGCCACTTTAACTCCTGCTTTAAGATGGGATGAACAACAGCCTATCCCTTTTCTGCCAATGATAACACAATGACAGTCCAGATGTAGTGAAATTATCTTGTAAGTATGGGCCTATAAGTTATGTTTGTGGTTCTTGTTCTCATCTCAACATAGGTCCCAAGTGCAATTAAAACACTGTCCTAAGCAACTTGTTAATGCAACAGAAAATGCAAAAAGCAGTGAAGGAGGTTAACTCATCTAGGAGCAACAGCTGACCAGATGCACAGGAACACACTGCTAGACCTTTTGGACCTACTTGCCTAGGTGCCAGGGTAGCAACCCTAATGAGGACTTGAGACCTGTGTCATTTCTCCTTCTGCCAGCACTTGCATATTGCTAACAGATGCATCAGTGTTTGCCCAAAGAGCAGATCATTTTTCAACTGGACACAACAGACTACACACAAATAATGCAGAACTGGGAAGAATGGGGTCATAATCCGTTGTATTGCATAGCAAAATTACTTCTGCCTCAGTTTACCTCCTTAATGCTGTGCTGGCAAACCGCACAAATTACAACAGAGAAGGGGAAAGATTACTCCATCATAAAATTATTTCTGAAGTATCCACCCGACCCAATCCTCTAAACCTGGTGACTGAAACCTCCTTTATGTTAGTACAGCTTATGGAAAGGCACCTGGGAGAATTTTCTCTGCTTCTTCATAACTTACTTAGCACTGTATCTTAAAGATAATTGCAGACCTTATCTACAGGCAACCCAACGCTACCCTCTGCTTGAAGTGCAGGTCTCAAGGTCTTTCCGAAGGTTATAGTTTTCTTCCTTCATACTGAATGTATCTGATCAAAGAAGCTATTTTAAGTCTTTTTAATCAGATATTGGTCAAAGGCCTTTATGCTGGCATGCAGGAATTAGAAGGCTGAAGCTCTGAAATTCACCCACAATGGAACAGATAGTTTTAAAATAACAAATCCAAGTAACAGCAATGGCACAGGGCTCAGTAAGTTATTAATTCACTATCAATTCAGTACCAGGCAGCTTTCAGAGGTTCTGCTGAAATTCATCCTCATGCTGTCTTCAGTATTGACATGCTCTGTGTTGTGGAGTAACAGACTTTTACTGAGGAGAAAGAAGGGAAAATATGTGCAACAGCTCCCATCTCCTGAACAGTGCAATGGACACAGTGACAGAGCTTAAAGCCACTTACTGTGCCAGGGCAGTGGAAAAAAGCCTGCATCCTGGCAAGGTCATGTGTGTGGGCACACACTCACCATCTGGAAAGATCACAACGAGAAACACTAAGTGCACTAGAGCTGCGACACATCCTGTCCAAAAACCTGGGTGAACTTTGCAGTACCTACAAGTATAAAAATACCAGCTTGCACCTCACTGCCTGCTCCTCATGTCAGAGGTAGTAAATATCAACATTCTTTACAAATCTCCTATAAGCTTCTAGGTAATTTTTCTAGACCTAGTAGGGATTCAATTCATTTTGTGAAGAATCTTGGTTGGGTAGTGTGAGAGAAGCTAGAAAGTCTGTGTATGCAGAGATAAACAGAATATTAAACACTGCAAGAAAGCAACGGCATTTCCAATGATTTGGAAAATGTTTTCCATCAATAGGATTTAGAATACATTTTTAAAAGACAACCAAATAAAAAAGAAGTAACTCAGAAACTCATCCCACCACCAGTCAAGCCAATTGGAAGGAGTGTTTGAACGGCTTTGCCTGCAATTACTGTAATTGCCCAATTTGCTTGCGCAAGAAAATACAGGTAATGTAGGATTTTCAAGTAGTTTTGGTATGAGGATGCCAAAAGAATCCTTAACTAAGGATGGTTATTTCTGTCAGTGGCCAGATTAACATCTTAGCTCTAACTTCAATTTGTACTGTCTAACTTCAAATTGTACCTTTCTGTATTTTATGGTTTAGTCATGGCCAGAGTATCCTGCAGCTTTGGACCAGCACGGTCATTACGCCATAAAAAAACATCTGTGGGAAGCACAGATTTATTATGTTCCTCCTTCTCCACTTATAAACAAAGGTATTTTGCTGCATGGTGCTTGGGGGAAAAACCTGCTAGAAATGTACCCCTCAGTACTAGAATCACTACACCTACAGCTGCAGGAGGTGGGAACTAAAAAAGAAAGAACTAGTCAGTCCCAGCTGTCTTCTCACCTGGAAATCTAGAGCTGAGTTTTATCACTCATCCCACATATGATGGAGATAACTCTGGACAGGCCAAATTTCTCAGCTGCTTAAGACAGTCCACACCAGATAGATTCTTTGGGTAGATTGAATGTAAAATCCAAAATAAGCATGTTTTATTCTCTAATATATAGATGTTATATATATATATGTGTATATATATACTACAGCCTAATACCTTCTTGCATCTTCCTAATGATAGGAGCATATTCTGATGCTGACGCTAATAGACAGAATAGATAGACAAGTCACTTCACTAATTTATTTGAGGCTCCAGTCTTGGTGCTTTGCTGGTTACAAAGCAATCAAAAGTCTGCCAAGTGGGATGGCTAATGAGAATCTATGCGACACAGTGCAGAAAGAGTTCTTTACCTTGCTGGCTCCCAAACCAGATTGCTTTTCTTCCTTTTGAAGAAACTGTGGGGCTTTTTTTGAGTGAGAAGGAAGGAGGTAAAATCACCACTTAACTAGATTTAATGAGCCTTTGCTTTTCCCATTCAGTAATTTCTTTCACTGTGGAAAACTTGATTAGCAATACATATTACAGTCTACTTGATGTTTCTGCTGTTCAAAACTAAACGTTTTGGATTTACACCTTTCTAATTTTCCCAGCCTTAGCATTTTAGTCAATATGAGATATAATAAAAATAAGGGATTTGTCTGTGTATTGAACGTAAAAGATTCTACTCAACATCCAGTAGATAGAATTTCTGCATAAGGAGTTATAAGAAGCGACGTGACTGATTTTCAAAGGCCAAACACTCACTTACTATATTCTCAAAAAATATTAGCAGAAATCAAGAAACCTATATACCTTGCCAGACCTAAGCCTTTATAATTATACTCAGCAAATATCTATGCACTCATTTGTTATAGTACGACAATACAACAAGGTTATCGGAACTGCAATGCAGATTTACACGCTTTACTTTTCTTAATGTGGCTGAGATCTGTTAAGGCTTCTTCTGTCTGTAATAATAAAGGAATAATTCTCCTGCATAATTCTTACTTTTAAGAAACATAGGCAAGAAAGAAACAATAATAGACAGCAAAGGCAATGTAAAAATAATTAACATTTAGAAGCACTCTCTTTAAATTTTCTTTTTTTGCATTACGTCCCAAGAGAGATATTAGTATTAACTGAGAGCAGTATTGCAGTAATTTCAGGAATAAATTACATGTCCCTGGTTCAAAACTAAGAGAAACTCACTGACTAGCACACACCACACAATCACATAAACTCCCAAAAAAGCAGCTTTTCATCTCAGGCCCTCATATCTATGGTATGGGGTCCTGTGTTCCTCTGCCAAACACTGTTCATTCCTGTTGTTGTTCTATGTATCAGTTCTGACTGTACTAAGTTTATTGGATGTATTACCAAAGGTAAACTGAATGTACTGAATTATTTTGACCTAGCCATTGGGTTCAGCAGTGTTTGTCCTCTCTCATACTCCATCTGTGTTCATAACAATATCTTTGCTTTTGCTCTTGGAAGTCAAAGACAGAATCGACATCAGATACAATCAAATCGTACTCTGAAAATATACCAGGCATTTTCCACTGGATCTGCTGCTTATCTTTGATACTTCCACCTTGGCTGACAGGGGATGATTTTCTCCTAATTAGCACCAGTGTCTGGTCCTTCACAAATGATGCCAAATTGATTGAAAAATACTGTCATCCAGATTTTGCAAATCGTTTTGAAAGGTCTCAAAGAGGCACTGATTTCTTTTTTATCCGGTATGCCTCAGTGATCTCACCTAAATAATTCTAATATTGCCTTGTTTCGTTATGTGGAGATACACAGAGATAACCCACGGCAGAGGACAGTCACAGCCATACATATGGTATAGTTAGGGTATAGTAAGCCACAGATACCATATTTCTTTTTCCACTCACAGGGCAAATACAGAGTATATGTAATGGCATTGACAGCATTTTTGGTTCAGGTTTGGGTTAAATACCTTTGAACATTGCTATGGTTTGGTTGTCACGTTGTTATGAAAGCTCCAAATGGAACAACAGTAAATTATGGCTTTACATAAGCCAATTAAAAGGACCATGGAGAAATAGCAACTATTGAACTTGTTTGTGAGGAAAAAAAAACACTAAAAAAACAAAATTAAAAATCTTACCCCAGACATCCAAGAAAGAAACTGTATGTGATTGAGTGAGAAGCCAACAGCAGACAGAATAATGAATTTGCTCACAACTTTAATTTATATTAAGTTCAGATTGGCATACAGTGTATTTTACTTGGCTAGAGTCTATTGATAGATTAAGTCACTATAATTCAAGAGGAAAAGATTCTTCTGATTATTAGCATCAGTGTACTCAGTAATTACCAATAGTTTGTAAAACCTAAGGAATTATTTCTACTGACACTATTTTAATTCATCACAAGAAACTTGTGCATTTGAGTGATCTGACTAAGGTCATACAAGGAACAGGGGCAGAACTACATCCTCCCTGTTTTGCCTCTATCTGAAGTTGAACAAGCAAGGTAAAAGAGAAGGTAGCCTGTAATGGACATTGTGAGAGCGTGTGTAACTTTGAACTTGCAAAACAGTTGATGAAAAGCAAAAATACAACAACTTTTGGAATGTACTGCATTCACAGAATCACAAAGTGGTTTAGGTTGAAAGGAACCTCAGAGATCATCTAGTTACAAACCCCCTGCGCTATGGGCAGGCACCTCTCTCACCAAACCAGGTTGTCCATAGCCCCATCCAACCTGGGCTTGAACACTTCCAGGGATGGAGCAGCCACAACATCCCTGGGTAACCTGTTTTAGTGTCTCAGCACCCTCATAATGAGGAATTTCTTCCTAAAATCTAATCTAAATCTGCGCTCTTTTAGCCTGAAACCATTTCCTCTTGTCCTATCACTCGAGCCCCCAACAAAAAGTCCCTCTCTACGTTTCCTGGAGGCCCCCTTCAGGTACTGGAAGGCTGTTGTAAGATCCTCCCCACAGCCTTCTGTTCTCCAGGCTGATCAGCCCTCCTGATCTGATGGAAGTCTGTTTGTAAATAAGGAAGTTTTTTTAGCAATGAGGCTGGATACAGAACTTACCAAACAAAAGAGGAGAAGGAAGCAAACACTTTCTTCTGAGCATCTTTATATGTGGGCCAACAAAATCATAACCCAAATTCATACCTGTCTTCACCCTTTCTCTGAAAAAAACCAAACTAACAATCCTACAAAGCCTACACTTACTCAAAAGCAAAGCACAATGTCCAGCTTTTCTGAAAAGCATGAAAGAAGCTATGAAAGAAACAGAGCTGCTGAGAAAATACCGTACGTTAGTAAACTTCTGCCAAGGTAGCCTTATACAAAAGGACAAATGACTTAGAGAAGCATCCTGCGGACACATTTTCCTTCACGCCAGGAGCTCCTCCAGCAGAACAGATGTGGATTAATTTTTCTTTCTCTACATGGTCCACTAGCTGCTTCATGCTGTTGGGAAATTTCTAATACGAATTGGTTGTCAATGATTTCTGGGATACATCAGCCTACAGGACAAACAGCGTTTCCCTTGCAAGAATCGCACAAGTTTTGTATGAAATCAGAAACTTGCCTCTGGCTGCAGCAAAGGAAATAAAACAAGGCTTTATACTCTTTGGGTGTGGAATTTTGCAAAGGCACACATAGCTGCCAGAATACTCATTATCCAGTGATGAAAGGAAGCTCCACAGGAACACAGGTGCTTCTCCACTACCTCACTGTGAAATCTGGCATGAGCCTCAGCAAAATTGAAATTGGCAGTGCTGACACCTATGAAGATAAAATGAAGTATAAATCCTTCTACTAAACAGGTGTGAAGTTCTGATAGTCCTGATACACTCAAAACACTCCTCCCCTCTCTGCCATAAAAACACACAAATGATAAATTGACATGAAACAATAAAACTAACTTTTTATCTGTTTTGAAGAAGTGTCATAATTTTGCCCGTACGCTAGTTTGATGAGCAGAAGTTGAGCTTCTCACCACGCTCAAAGCCGCACCATTAACATAAAAATGTATGACATCTATAAAAGTTAATAGGCATAACGCTAAAAGCTGCCAAATATAAGAGCAGAATAAAAATTAAAGCTCTTGCCTTCAGAATCCCCATAACTGTGAAATCCATATCCATCACAGCACTGTGCCCTAGGTTTTTCTGTTCCAAATATAACATTGCCAGGATATTATTTAAGCAGTGATGTGAGAGCTCATTACATTTTAGAAACACAGCTACTCTTCAACAGCCAAACTAAGGAAAAGAATTAAATTTACAAAACAGACATACTTCACAAAGGGATTTCAAGTCACACACCAAACAGCGAGTGAGTAATTCTTCCCACTCTATTTTAAGTACTACTGTTAGCTTGCTTAAATGAAGTCTGGCATCATGCATTATCTGTATTCATGCTTCCAGACTGATGGCAATAATCAATAAAGAACAAATCCAGTAGCTCCATTAATGAAGATTTTCATATTAACATGCTCAAGGGTGGAATGGTTGATGTCTGCAGTCTGTCAGCTCCTACAAGATCTGACGTCTCTGAAGAAGGTACAAATTGCTCTCCAATTGACCTGCTCATTTTTGCATAGGCATAAATTACCTCATTGAGATATCTGTGAGATCAATAACAAGAGAAAATAGATTTTTCTGCATGCTTATTTCATTTCACAATTAAAGCTCAATTGTTCTACATGCTTGATACTGTCTCTGACAAGAAATATGAAACATAAGCTCAAGCCTGACAGTGTTTAATTAAAAAATCCCTACACTCCAAAATCAAAGGTTGCTTGAATTAGTTATAAAAGCACCAGAAAAACTTATCAGTGCAGATGCAAAGACTCAGTGTTTCCATTTATAATGATTATGAGAGAAGATGATCATTTTAACAACAAACCAGACAATGAGAGTATGCCTGTGCACATTAACATCACATCAAAGAAGGTTGATGGGAGAGCTTGTCCAAGTAGAATTTTATGATTCTCCTGTTAAAATACTGGTAGAAATCCTCAGTAGGTATCAGTGGAACAGGACATTAGTGGACCAAACGCAGGAGTTGGCTATTTGGTCATGTCAAAAACGTTTTCTACTTCACATCTCTGCACTAACCCGGCAATATCATCATCCTGGAACCATTAACAAATTCCCCTCTGACTACAACAAGCAGCAAAGAAAGAAACTAGTTTTTACACAGCAGTAAAGTCCACATGATCCGCTGTCTCATCGAATAGGAACTCAAATACAACCTAAACCTCATATGTACCGAAAAAAAATTACTGTTCAGGGATCAGTTTGTCCAAGTCAATATCCATTCACTTGTGACTGAAAACAAGGACACTGTTTGGTAACATACAGTAATGCTTTACAGAATAAAGGAAGCATAATTCTTATTCTAGCTAATTGTACGCGGAGTTAAACAAGATTACCTCAGTTTATCCCTTCAATCAGTTTGGCTTTTGCTCTTTACTTCCAGAGAGAGAGAGAGTGATCAGTAGGCAGAAAAGGTAGACAAAGAGAGTTAGTTAACTGAGTTCAACCAACATGGAAGCTCCAGAGCAGGGAAGAACAACCAGGAAAACAACCAGGAAAATAGCATGAAGCAAGACAGCAATTTGTTGGGACTTGGCACTGAAGACACTGCTCCAGAACCACAAAGCAAGCACAGGAAGACACATGCAGCACAAACAGGTGCTGCCCAGCACATGCCCTGTGTGCACGTGTGCTAATAAGATGCCTCTAGAGCTGAGGCATTTCTCTCTACTTGGAAAGAAGCACTTGGAAGGTGCTTTGGAAGGAGGTCTTGATTTACCAACGTTTTGGGTTGATGGCATGAAAACTTATCTCCTTCCCATTAATGCCAAGTTCAGCATCGCAGTGCATACCAATGTCTGTCATTGGACATTTGTACCTTAGTGGAGGGAAGGCAGGCATTACTTGTAGATTTTGAACGTTGAAATAGGTTAAGTATTTTACTTTATCTTCTGTTGCTGGAATCAGGATGTTTGATTGCCAGCACCTCTTGCCTTATTCCTTCTGCTTAGCCACACTTTTCCTCCGTAAAGGGAGAATAACAGGGACATTTCAATTTGTATTGTCAGGTGCTTGCCTTGAGCTGCACGGTGCAGGTGTACAAAGTTGAATGTAAAGTCTTCCTACGACCACACAGAGCAATGAATGAAGTGATGAGATGAAATAGCATCTCTTTCAGTGTAGGAGTATCATGAGCTAGAAGGTGTGGCAAAATATATTCCTGTAGTCTAAAACTGTTGCACTAGAAGAGTGAGATAAGGCAAAGTTGCCTGCAGTTGCATTTGATGATATTCTGAATGTCAGGATGAATATTGAATATTGTGTACGATGCTGTTACACATCTCAAGCTTTGGGTTCAGTTCTTTCCCAGGAGCTTATTCAGTATGTGGATCAATAGTGAAATATGGCCAGAAAAATTCCTTGCATGAGATTTTTCCCTACAATTCCTTACAAAATCAAATAAATTCCTCTTACTGCCTCTATGTTGAAGTCACACAAAATTTTTTGAAAGGTACCTCAGAGAATAATAGTGGTGGGCACTTCAGTAACTTTCCAGCTTGCTGAATTGCAGTTGTGATTGGCAAGCATCAGTGATGCAAAACATACCACCATGGGAAGGCTACAGTCTCCCTCCTCTTGGAGCCAATCTGTTGTCCCATGCTTCTCATCAAAGCCAACAAGTCATATGCCAATTGCTCATCTGCTTGTCCCATCATGCTTCCTCATTTGCTGATTTGGTCTATTAACTTAGTCAAAGTAAAAATCTTGGCTGCACAAACGGCTTAAAGAACAACTGGTGTACAACAGACAGATAAGTAGTGTCTTGATACACATACCAAGCATTACAAAAGGTTGCTAAGCTTCCTGTTTGCTGTGGTCTTGTGTTTTATTTATATGCATTGGAGTGTAGAAATACACACTTCTATTTTAAATAAAATCACAGAAATAAAATATGCAATAGAAAGATAAGATTATTTCGACAGCTTCGAGGACAATCCTCAGTAACCCATCTTTAGATGGCTCCTTCTAATATGTTATAGTTTTTTATTAATACATAACGTTAAAGTTTCTTGCTTTACAAGCTTCTGCTTGAGGCTTTATAAAGCTTTCTTGTAAAAATGTTTCCAAATGATAAAATCTTCTGTAAAACTGCATTTGCACGTAGACAAGTTATCAGACAGCTTTTTTGGTTATGACTGAGTAGGATAATTTCAGGGAAAAAAAAAAATCTATACCCTAAATGAAGAAATCTAAGACTGGCTGCCTTTGCCCAAAATACCACGTAAGACTCTGCTGCTTGTTTGTAACATGACTGTGACGTTCACTATCGCCATTTTCTAAGGCAGTACTTCAGACGTGGAATGATTCTTTCACTATAAACACAGGAACCCCCATGTTTCTGCACTTTTCATAAGGGTATAGCCATCTCTGTATAGTGTCCTTCAGACCTCTTGTTATACACTCAAATATAGAAGACACTCAAATTTAAAGCAGCACCGTGTCAACCCCGAAGTCAAATTCCCACAATTGCTTCTTTGGGGATTATGTGCTCATTTAACCAGCAGATGCTCTTCTGAGAGCTCCCAGGAGTTGGCTGCAGGAATTTATCACTTGTGTTGTGGAGTTAACTTGAAGTGTTCCGCTTTTCCTTCACATCCTTGCACTGCAGTATGCACAAATGAATTACACACTCTCTGACTGCTCTTCATCTGAAAGCACTAGATCATCACATAAAAAATTACAAGTGTCAAATAGCATAAGTGTAATGAAAATAAATTTGCTCTCCCTTGATTTTCTCTTCATATTGTTGAATAGGTTATTGCACTGTGTATGCTGTAATAATAAAATTTCCAATGGGCCTTGGTAACTTCTTAGTAGAGAAAAATATATTACACTGTGTGGTAATGTCTTGCAAAGACAGTTACTCTTAGGGGAAAGAAAATGGAAGAGTGATGGGTAGAAGAAATAATAACTGAATAGGCAATAAAAATTAAATAACTTCCAAAGGAAACCAGTGGCTCAGGAAAACAGCCACAACTGGAGACAGCTTTGACTGGAGTTTATTACTAATGCACCTGTAACAATTGCTAGTAGGTGGAATGACACAACAGAACTAATGCAATTTCCAATCAATTTTCTCTCCCCCTCTCTGTCTAAATCCAGACATTAAAATTATGCTGTAGATCTGCATATTATTAATAGAAAGATTTTCTGCTCTAAAGCCAAATACTTGAGTTGACTCCAACTTGCTACAATGGATAGACGGGTGAGTAAGGAACCCTCTGAGTGCTTTCTTGGCATGTTGCCATTAACTGAATGGCAACTGGTAATTAATAACCTTTATCTAAACGACAGTTTATACAGGATGAAACTGCCTTACAAACACTGTGGCTCGATGCGATGAAATGATTGTGATCTAATTTTAAATCAGTATTTTTCACAAAATTACCCCTGACCCATTCTGGGTGTATATTTTGGCTTACAAAAGGATGGTGGGAGGTGTAAGGATATTGGATCCAGTGAGTCACAACACACCCACCTTTTTCTTGGTAGTTCTTATGTCAGATACATTAGAGAGCTAAGCAGCCTAAAAATCTGCCTAATGAAGAAAAAGTTGATGAACAAAATGCCAGCCTCCTGCTCATTGTACAGAACATCTTTGTCTACTTCAGATAAGTAATAAAGTGTGCATTCATAGCTCTGACTTCCAAAGAGTGGAAAAAAAATAGCAGAAGGACAAAAATAAAGAAGATGTGAAGGACTAGGCAGGAGAGGAATCCAGGGAAAATTCATCCACTTCAGGTTAAAAAAAATTGGCTTAGACATTCCGGTTATTTTCATAGCCACGTGTTAACTACCGAATTCACATGAGAAAAATCATCTTGCATTTCTGGAACACTTCAAAAGACATGAAGCTTCAGAGAAAAGAAGAAAACAGTAAAGGAGGTGTATTATGCACTAGCCTAGAACTAAAATGATGATGTCCAATCAGGCTTGGAAGGGGAATGAATACACACAGTGCCTCTGTGTATAAGTTGTTCGGTAAAAAACAACAGCTTTGCTGACATACACCATCTTAAGCAGAGTTCTACATCTAATACTAATGTAATCAGTAGCACAAGAGCATGCACTTTGCCATTTTGAAGAAACATTGTGAAAACACTGTCTGCCTTATTTTTTAAGTGACCTCTGTTTTGCTATTCAAAGCATGGTAAAGTGTAAGCAGTACAAGTACACAGTATAGATAAACAGTCTCTTTGGACCAACTTTAATTACTTTAATTTGATTGAAGAGATTGGTTGAAAATATTATCGCCTCACTAACTAAGTTGGAGAATGCAGATCCTTTTACTTGATAGAATTGTCTCCATCTGTAAGCTAGGAACAATACAGCAAAAGGCATACCACAGCCATCAGAAGTTCTGGAATGTATCTGTCTCATCCGATTTGTAGTATCTTTCATAACACACAATCCACACGGACAAAAAGTGCTGTCTTAGAAGCCCAGATGCTGTAGGCAGACACTAGATGAGGAGCCATAAATTTAACTGTCACAAACTTTATCTACTCCCTTTTAATATGGGCTATTTTTTGTTCCTCCATTACTCACATGCACAAGTAATGACTTGAGCATGATTACCTCAACCATTGCCAGCAACTGAGAAATTAAAGGAAGCATCCCGTGATGTTTAGCAAGACTTAGGAATCTCTTTAGATTGTATTTCTCCTCCTGCAAACACTTGAAATGAAATTGATGGACCACACTGAGACAGCAGCACAGCTCTAACTCCTTGCTACTCCATGGGGTGAAGGTGATAGTTTAATCATTAAGGTTGAAAGAGACCTACAAGATCACCTTGGACAGGTGAGCTTTTGACTGCTGGACTTGCTCAAGTCTCTGCAAGACTTCCCAAGGAAGTTTTTTCTGAGAATCTTAGGATTGCCCTACAACAAATTAAATTCTTATGTTCAGCATTGCTAAGTTGTTATGCTTCATCTTTGAAAACATGAAAAATGCAAATGAAATATACATTATGTTAAGTGGATAAAACATGAAGCTCTCTCGTACGCGTACAATAATGCAGAGCAAGAAAGAAAAGAGTGAAACAGCCAATAACTGGGCTTTCCTACACATATTCAGAAATTCAGCTGGAATAAACAGAAGTAATTTGTTTGTACATCTATTAGAAACAACCAGAATGTGATGACACAGCAAGCTGGTGAAGACAACAGAACAGATTCATGATGCTCAGAGATGTTAAATTCTTCCTGTAGAGGTACAGTGCCTTTCAAGTGATAACAATTATCATCCTCTGAAGTACCTCCTCTGCCCTCCCTCAGATCCTTAGTCTCCAACAACATGCACTATGCTAAATGGCACTCTAAGTAGCCACCAAAACTTACAAATGGCAAGTGATTTTAGCTTGCACTGGGGAACATTTCTGTCTTCTACTCAGACTTCTGCATTGCATTTTCAGAGCCTTGTGCACAATGCTGACAGTTCTTCAGAACAGCCCAAATTAAATTCCATAATGAATTCTTATATTCTGCAGGAAACTGAACACTATCTAAAACCTCATGTTGTATATATAGAGAGCTACATAAAACACCTAAACAAAGCTAGAAATATTTTATCTCAAGGAGCACTACGAAGTTTTCTTCTTCTCCCTCCTCACCCTCTTATCCAAACCAGGTAAGATGTTTACACACTTAGGAACAACAAGCAATGAGAAAACCAACACAAAGTATTCTAAACAGTAAGTGTTGGTTTGGTTTGTTGTATTTTTCCACCCTACACATTACAGTTAATCTTTGTTTCAGGTATTGTGAAATGTGAATACTTTAGGATCCTACTTGCATGTCCATTTGTTCCAAAATGGCTGTTTCTAAGCAAATATCTTTGTGAAGACGCACAGACAATAGTCTCTTCAGACTAGAAGAGACCACAAAAAGATTGAATCAGAAATAGTTATTCCTCGTCTAATTTATACTCTACTTTGACACAAAAGTTACTCCAAAGTAATCTTTATCCCTGTTTGGCCACTGTAGATTCATTGTTCAGGTCCATCTGACCACAGCCCTGCAGATCTGTAATGAGGATGTCTTCCATAGGGAATCCATTCAAGAAGCATGTGCTCCTTTTAACATGTAGTGAGTGAAGTCCAGAGCACAGCAGAGAAAGACAAAACTTGTTTGAAGTGTTTCAAGAGACAGTTTGTAAACAGTCAAAGTAAACCCCATAAAACAGACCAGTTTACACTCATATAGACCATATATATGTGTATATATATATACACACACACACACACCCCCATATATATATATATATGGTATATGTAACTCCATGGCAATAGTAACAACAGACAATATTACTACTGAAGTTACCTTACGTTCATTTGGAGATAAAGAAACAATTTAAGAAATTACGAGACTGCAGGCTTTGAGTGAGCTCTAGGAGCGTGGGTGACAAACTACCGAAAGCAGGTAAACATTTCAAAGTTCACTTTCATCCAAGTGTAACATACAACCTGAGCATCATATTTTACTTTTCCAAAAGTCTGGTATTTCCAAAATTGCAGTCTATTCTATCTGGATACATATTCCAGCTGCCAGATGTAATGACTCTGCATGACAGATACTTCTGCCAAGTAATTTTTATGCCAGAGAAAGCTTTACGAAATGTCTGTTTCAAATGCTCATGTTGCCGCAAGAATGATAGGTTTAACAGAAAAGGTTACTGATGCATTTTAAGATGACATCAGGTATGCCCTTGTAGCCTTGGTAACTATAAGGATTTTATCACAAGTTAATGCCCTGTATATTCCTGTATACAATCCTACTGACAACTATTCCTATTTTATAAGTGGTGAAAGTTAAAGAATTAGGCTTAAAACCTTCCATATTTCTTTCTGTGATCTATGAAAGAATTAGGAAGTTGTAAACCAACTGTATGGGATACCAACCCTATTGAACTATGAGATAGTTTTTCAATACTTTTAGCAGAATGTGAGACTTCTCATAAGAAATTGAGAGGGGAAAAAGAGACCTCCTGGGGTAGTCACCCACATGTAGCCTTAAATTATTCAACTCATCATAAGTAGGTGCATTTCATAGTTTTCTAAAAGTTTGCTTCATTTCCCATTACCAAAGAACAAGATACACAAGTGCATTTTGGACCTTGAAATTCACTCTTGCTTGATAAATACTTAAAGTTAAAATAAACTTGGGTAATTTTGTGTTAAGTTCTTCTGCACATCATAAATGCAGCTCTGAGAGGCCGCAATTCTTTCACCTTCAGGTTCCACAAAGCAACATAAAGAAATACCACAGAACTTTTTGTATGCCCAAGTGTTTCTCATGCTCTTTATAGAATAGAGCTCTGTACAGAAAAGATGTAACTATTTAGTACTAATCTCTTCTGACTTAAATGAAAAGCCTATCAAGCCTTTCAGTAGCCAAGCAAATCTATTATGTGCATCAACTTAATTTAGGCACATAGCAGAGAAGTCAGTAAGCAATTCCCAAGATATTATCTAGTCATGGTCAAATACAATTAATGTATACATTTCACTCTAATTTAAGAGTTAAATTTAAAACATTTGCTAAAAACAAATAACACATTGCCTTTCTTGCTAAGTGTAATTAAAAAAAGGAAGAATAGAGACTAGCCATGCACAGCCCCATTTGTAACACCCACAACCACTTTTTATATGTGGAAACCAATTCTTAAAAAATTGTGATGCTTCATAACACATTGCAACCTGTGACATTATTTTAATGGCATTTTATCTATGAATAATCAGAATCTACCCCAAGCAAGACTTATTGACCTAAAGGCTTAGCTGGAAAAAGGTTTAAGTAGCACTTTACATTAATTATGACTGGTTATCCTCCCATTGACTCAAAAAAAACCCCGTCACAATAAATTCTACAGGAATTCTTCATGGTATATAGCAATATTAACAATTGTTAATTTCCTCCAAGGCTCTCAAAAAGAGGTTGACAAATACTGAAAATGAAGTTGTTTAGGCTTCGAATGAGAAATATTTTTAAAAGATAGAAAGAACATTAGGAAGTCAAGAAAATCAAGCGCAGTTTTCTTCCTTACACTGTACTAATTTACTCCCTTTTCCTGTCTTCTATCAGAGAATTAAGATTAACAAAGACTCAGGAAGAAACTCAAGCTTCATGTGTTTGAAATAGAACTACCAAGCCCTTTTATAAGTGTCTTGACTAGTGCATCTCTTTGCGTCACCTCACATTTCTGACTGCACCCATTAGAGAACATGCTAGCTGTTATAACCTAGGCAATTTAAAAAAAACCCTCCTTCTGGAAGTCTGAATGGTTTTCACCTTCTCCAACCATTCCACTTCTCTGCCCAGGAAACAAAGTTCTGGCACCACTTCTCACTGACATGGCATTTCAGAAATGCAAAAGTCTCTCAGGGCAGCAGGCTGCTTCTGCAGTTGACCGATTAATGACTGCTTTCAGCTTCTGGCAGCCAACAGCACAGCAAAGCTTGCCCAACACCTGCCTGCACCTGGAAGGGGGATCACACTCCCTTCCTCTGCCCTTTGCAAGGGCTGGCTATCACAAGGCTTGCCACTGAGCCACAGCTTGGTTCTAAAGAGATGCAACATAACACTTTTTGAAAAGAAAGCAGCCTCTTACTGGCTCCCTTTTCCATGCCAGGTCACAGAGGGAGGAGACAAACATAAACTGTTTACCTGTACCATGAAACTACAATTTCCCAGTATAGCTCTCTGGTTCCTTGTGATGACCAAGCCCAGTACATGGTAAGCCTCTTGACATAAACCATAGTGTCATCAGCAAAACCTCTGCACGCTTTTACTTACTGAACTACGTTTTGTGGCCTGGCACTCTGGAAGATTATTTGTGATTTCAAACTTTTTCCCAGATATCACAGTGCACGGTCATGACCTGAAGCCACATTTTCTGCTTCCAGCAATAGCAGGGAAGCTACAGCCACCACACACAGTCATTAAGGTAACCTGAGGTGTAGGATGAGAAAACACTGCTAAGATGTTCCTGGAGAAAATACACCCTTAAAGTAAACAAAACAATAAATACCAGCTGCCAAAGAATATTAAGGCACTGATTTGGGATTGCTTAAGCATATCCCTGCCCAGGAAAGCCGTCAAGCAGGTGCTTAATTTCCACATGAAATTAAGCCCCATGTGTTAGTGGTTTTGTACTGATAGAAAAATAGATTCTGGGTATATCACCTTTCCTTTCCTCTTCTTTTCCCAAAAAATAATAGCTTAGGAGGCAGAAAGAAACCACTCAGCCCAGATAGCACTTAACTGCTGTTTTGATATAGTGCACATTAACGAAAAGAATAGCTATCTCAGAAGATAAAGCCTCTATCTCCTCACAGCCACTGTGAAGGCACCCAGGTCAGGGTGAGGCAGGAAGGGGGTTTGTGCTTGGTTTAAAGGGTGCACTAGTGGTGTTTCCTAGGTGCCCTGCATGCTGATAACAGATGGCTCAGGGGTGAGCCTTTCTGTTTTCTTTCTGCTTCCCTCCCTGGAGTCTCATCTGGGACAGGGCAGCCCCGGCTATGCCCAACCCTAGCCCAGCTTGGCCACAGCCGTGTTGGAACACCACACCAACTGTGGTGGCAGGCAGACGATGATGGTAGTATGTGGATGTGGTGCTCAGAAAGCTGGTCAATGAGTTTGAAAGGATTGTTAGGCCTTGGATATAGATAAGGACCAGGATGTTAAAAAATGGAACGTGGCTTACAGCAAGGATAGAACCAGTCGAGCAGAGTAGATTCATTCTGAAGCAAGCTATTGTATAAACTTCTGTAAGCTATTATGACAATTGCCTGTAGTGAAAAACAAATAGAACTAACCAATCATGTAATTTCCAAATGAAGACAAAGGTGATGGTAGAACACAGCTGGTGAAGAAGCTATATAACCCAGGCATTTTGTAGAATAAATGTCTTCTGCATAATGACATCTGCTATCTGCGCATTATTCAGAATGGACCCGCCTCAGACCCCATCGTGACAGCAGCGTGCTCTGCCTTGCTGCTGAACCGAGCTGTGCCGAGCCAAGCCGTGCCAACAGAAAGCCCTTCGCCCACCTGTGCCACGAGGAAACCACCAATGCTGATTCCTCCCTGCATCGAGTGAAATGAAGCGAAACAAGCCTGGTGACATCAGACAGTGAGATAACTTTAAAGAGGAAGAGTCCAAAACACACGGGAGGACAAGAAATGTCCCTGCTGGACACGGCCACGTGGCTATTGCCATTATGTGCTCACCTTCTTGACTGATTAAACAGCAGGAAAACAAACTATTTGTCACTTTGCCACTGACATAATTTGGGACTGTTTTGAGTAAGCGGGAGAGTTGAGCTGAAAGGACTTGTAAATCTTAAGTCTTTGTCAGATTGCTCCGGAAAAATGGGAGAGCTGAGATGGTGACGGGTGGCCCTTCCCATTGTGCCATTAAGTGTGTGCATTATGTGTGTCCCCTGCCTCAACCCCACCTGGAAGCAAAGACTGCTTACATAATTTTTTGCTAATGTTTCTCAGAAATGTATGTAATAACATTATGATGGAAGTTTCTGGTTTGTGTGTTTTAACTTGCTTGGGCGTCATCTTCTTTCTATACATAGCTATAGGTTTAATAAACACGTTTTGTTTTCTTTAAGCTACTCCATTGCCTGGTAAGTTCTACCCAAGATCACACCTCAAGGCCTGGCTGCCTTTGTTTCTGTTTGGTTTGAACTCGTGACAGTTTCATAAACTTACATAAAGATCCCAAACCCAAAACTCCCTCATGTGTGTCAGCAGCACACGAGATGCTCTACATGGGCCATGTCTCAGAGTAAATGTTTTCCAATTACCATCAACATTTACCTGTTGCGTCTTCTCCTGCAAGTGCTCTACTTTATGGCTGCATTCTTTGAGTGGCTCGGCTAACCTCAATACTCTATCAGACAGATTACTCAAGGAAGAATTGCAAAAGACTAGATTTTTAAGGAGCAAAAAAGCTTCAGAAAGGCCAAGAATCAGAGAAGCTAAAGGCACACCATCAGTCAAGCAGAATGAGCAGACATATTTGAAAGAAAAAGAACATGAAAGGTTATGGTTTCTCTAGTGTTTTAATAAAACACTGCCTAGTTTCAAAACCTGTCCTTATAACTGCTGAGATGATTTTTCATAAATTGATATTTAGTCAAAATTACTTAGTAGCATACAATATAAAGGGTCTAAGTAACAGGGAACCCGGCTATAATACAATTAATTTCCCCATCTAAGAGAATGACCTTCATAATTCACTTCAGGCTTCACCTCCCGAGTGTCATGGCCCATTTCCTCATTATCAGAATTGGATTTTAAAACACTGTTGTCCTCCATAAAGTACACTTTGTCTGTGATTATATACAGACAGAAATGGGAATGTGTTTAAAATTATTTGCATCGCACCAATAGCCGGTAGCCTCAAATGAAGAAGATCAGTGTGCTTGCTAAGACTAAAGTCTGTGCCTAAAGAATGAACAGATTACAGCAACAAAAAAGTTTCTAAATGAAACAAAAGATACTTGAGAGAGGAAGGAAGAATCGCAAGGAAGGTTCAAGGGGAATAATTAATGAGGCAATTAATTCATTAAAATTAATTATAATTAATTACACAACTTTAGACAATCATAGCTATAGATACACAGTGCAAATACAGATCTGTACACAGTTTTATACATAGTTGTACCTAAACTGTCAGGTGAAACAAAGTTTTACTGACTTTTGCTTAATTTAGAGAGTTTGGTGAAGAAAAGTAAAATCTCAAATTACCAGTACTTTAGGAGGACTCCCTATAGCAGAAAACAATTGAATGCAGCAGTTTACTGCTTAGTAGTTGCCCCAACCTGCTGCAAGCTTGCAGGCTGAGAGCCCTGTCTGGGAATACACATTTCTGTTTGGACAGGGATGATTGACTGCTGCAGTGATTTTAGTGGACATCGCTTCACAAAAAGACAGGGAGGAAATGCAGATAGGGTGTCCATTTCTTATTAAAAGAGATTACTTTTGGGGACTGATAGCTTAGAGTGCTAGTTAAATAATTGGCATCTAGGAGGATGAAGCATCTCTCATTTGCTTGGTCTTTATTCTTCTGTTAGTATGCCCCAAAAGCCTTTAAGCACATTGGCTTTAAGCATTTAAATGTACTACGGATATTGTTTAATCACAGTACAATTTGTATAGCTCTCTTAAAAGTAAACCACTAGCAGTGTGCCAGAGTAAATTAACACAGCACACTGCAGCATCGTGTTTAATGTATGAGAGCACGTACTGGGCATTCGTGAACTGCAAGTGGCAATACGCACATCACAAAATCAGGAAGTATGCAAACTGCATTGAAAGAGTAAGTAGCGCAGAGAGTCAGCCTATCTAGCTATTTCTATAGTTACGTGATAAAATTCACTGCGCACTCCACAGTCACAGGGCACCATGCTTGTCCCATTATTTATTAATTTATTTTATTCATCTTTTACAAAGAGGTAAAGAGGTTAATAGCCTGCCTCAGAGTCACGTGCTTTTTAAGCAAAAGCCTTGCAAGTAAATCCTTTTCAAGCCTATTAAAATTCTTGTCTGTCCTTTGAAAGTGGAAGCTCTGATAGAAATGTCAAAATCTGCCATAAAAATAAATGTTGAGCCAAACTTTGGCAACCAGCAACAGCAAATATTATCAGCGTTAGGAAAATCACTCTTGCTGTTTTTAAGTCATGAAAAACAGAAAGAAAAAGAGAATGCAGAAAAGCAGTGGCATAGGTAATCCGAACTTTGAAACACTGGTCTTTGGTTTGATGTATGGCCCTGTGTAAATCATAGAATCATTAGGGATTGGAAGAGACCTTGAAAGATCATCTAGTCCACAGCAGGATCTCCTAGACCATACCTCCAGCCACACCATTGCATCTAAATGTCATGATGTGGCCAAGCACAACAGAGCAATGTTACTGGGTCTCCTGGTCACCTGAAAAGTGGTTTCCATAGAAACACTAATATTCTTTCCTTAAACCTCTACAAAGACATACAGCAGTTACACATAAAGAGAACGTTCAGTGGGTTGTAGGTACTCTGTGAGACCATGTGAATAATGGTAAATAAAAGATGTCAGGATCTTGCCCTGGCCTGTACCATATGAAGCCTCATTTTTTCCCTTTTGGCCCAGTGTCTTGCAAAGAATCCTTCAGAAAGGGCTCCTGATTCACACTAATATCTGCAGTTCATTTTTTTTATTATAAAAAATATATTATTATTACTTTCTTTCCACAGATTTGAAGTCTGTGAATCCTGAGGACTGGTGAGGTTTACATTTCCTTTCCTCAAACTGTTTCTCACATTGCCTAAAGTACCCATTTTGGATGGATGGATGGATTAATAGTTTGATTTATTTATTTCAAATGTATTTGGATTTGAGGGGACTTTTTAGACCTGAGATGAAGGATTTTTTTTGTCTTCAAGTATCTGAAAGTTTCACATGCCTTACAGCTACCAGAGTTTGCTTTCAGACTTGAAATAATGATAATGGAAGTTGTTTTGCAGTAGAGGAACGTGTACTACAGAAATAATTAGAAACTTGAAAACACTGGAGCCCAAAATTCAAAGACTGGAGGGTGGTAGAAATCTTATAGTTGTCGTAAATGATGTAACAGTATGAAGACTTACTCAAACTTCATTCACTTCCACAGTTTGTAGAATGCACTGCGTAGATTACTGCCAGGTAAAGGAAAGACACAACAGCTTTGAACTTGTTGCTGAAAATGTGTTAAATCTGCATCCTGTTCCTCCTAAATCAGGCCTCTATTACATGTTCCTTTGCTAGTTCAATCAAGGCTGATTCTCTTCTCTCCAATCTTCTCCCATGAAACCACTGCCTCCCCAACCATCATAGCATAGCTAGTTTTATAAAATACTTTTTTCTTAAGCTCTGAACACTTGGACTCCTATGGCACATTCACACAAATTGGGGATCTGACGGATTTTGTCGGGTTAGCAAGACTAAAATTAACAAAGTCTGTGTACAAGTAGCAGGCACCAAGAACTTCTTAGAACTGCACATAGTGACAGCACTGCTAGTAGATGACTTGGATGACTATCAGAGGATAGATAATTCAGAAGATGGTTGCGCCATATTGTCTGCAAACACTTCCAACAGTGTCTGATTTTACAATGGGATTTTGTATTGCTATTGAAATGCTTCTCTTCTCCCTTAAATTTTTACAGTTCAAATCTAGTTGAAAATTATTTTTTTTCTTCCTCAGTACTAGTAATATCATTTCACATCAAAATCCATTTCTTGGGAAATAACAAAGCAAACCTGGAATGAAATGGAAGGCCAGTGAAGAAGTGCAAGCCTGTAAAGGTTTCATCTCACATCAAACATGTGCTGGTTAATAAACAGCACAAGGAAGGCTGAGCATTTAAAGAAATAAGTGACACAAAGTGAAAGGAAGTTTAGCAGTTTACAAAATGTGTGTATTTAAACAGGCTTCTACAGCAAACAGAGCAACGGGAAAGGACAGTCTTATCACATTCATCTAATCCCAAAGGCCAAAGCAGATGTATCCATCAGGCTGTAATTTCTGACCATAAAACTCTGCTTGAATAAAATCCTGCATGTGACCTTCATACATACTGCTGTCCTACAAACCTCTGTTACTCCACAGCTGAATCCCATTTAGTTATGACTCACTGCCTTATTTACTTCACTGATCACAATAAGCTTTCAAAAGCCATTATGAAGGCTCGAGTTGGTGTCTGTAAGCATACCCTGGTGACTAACCTGAATGTCAAAAAGGTTGGTTTAAAAAAAACCAATAACAATAAACCCCACATATATGTGGCTGCAATAGGAAAACTTGTCAAACAAAGCAAAGTTCAAACAGCATCAATCAAATCTATTTGTTGTATCTTACAGGTAGCCTATAGAAGAAAATACTGGATTACTATAGGGATATTATTCAAGATCGGTAAAATGTAGTATTGTCAAAAAAGGAAGTAGGTCAAAGAAGCAGGATTAAACAAATTTGCACTAAATAAAAGGAAAATGTTTGCCATGAGGTTTAAAATACTTACAATGGATTTCTGAAAACCATAGAAATCTTTAGATATGGGTCCTGCTGAGCTTCAACGACCCTCTAGATGTTGGAGAAGCCTCAGGCACTACAAACACCAGCAGAGTTTGCTCTGTAACTATTGGCATGCAAGTGGAAATGGCAGCATGGGAGCTGTAGAAACTCTGCTGCCCAAGGAGGAAGATCAGAACAAACCAAAGTGTTACCTCTGGTTCACATTACCAATGCCTCCACTTCGTACGCTTGCCTTGGGATAGGACTTACGGCAGACAATAATACCCGCATCAATGGAAAACACTTTTGCCCAAATATTAGTCAATCAGCACTGCAGGAAAGCAACTTTGTAGGAAGTGCTTAGAAGACATGGATAGGTGAGAGAAAATCATTAGCGGTGGATTGAAGCAGGTATTCAGCAGTCTGTCTACTAAGGTAACTCAGCAGAGACTCTTAAAAACCTGCACAGGCTACTGCGTAGTTCACATTAGCCATTCAGCAACCTTATGATCATATTAGTTACGAGAAATTAAGGACTGAAGAAAACAGCAGTATTTGAACGATAAAATTTAGGCTTTTATCAGTGTACTGAAGGAAGCACAAGCATAAAACAAGTTAAGAGAAAGATAAGAGAACAATGATTTTCTGCTAAACAAGAAACAGGTGATGTACCTATTTTGACCACATTTCCCAGTGAAAGAAAATAAAATCATTCCATTAAAAATAATTATAGAAATACGACTCTTTAATTACAGTTTAAGTATATTCTGGAACTCAAAACCTTTAGAAGACATATCTCACCCCCACTTAAATACTGCTGTCAACTGACATCTTACAGGAAAGGAATTAACTAGTATGTATTATTACTACCACTAGTATGAACTGGCACTGTTATTTCTCTTTCCATAGCACCAAGATTGACTTGCTACCCTGCAAAGACTGAGTGTCTCTACCTTGTCTGTTAAAGTAAAACTTAAATTCCTGTTTTGACTTTGTGTCACCTCACTTGGGCACAGCATAAAAAGATAATAGCAATATTCTCCCTCTCTCAGTCACAAATATTACTGCAGAGTATTTTGCATTGAAGAAACAAGGGAAGAGAGAAAGGAACATGCCACACATGCAACACATCTCAGTGACTGGGCTGCAGCTGACACGAGGCCATGGGATGCAACATCCATGTGCCTTAGCCAATGTTATGAGCCAGTCTACCTCTTCGTAGACTCTCCCTGGTGCCTGACAGACTGGAGCTATGCACACCTGGCCATGCCCTTTCCTGGTCCTCACCCCAACCCACCCACTGGGCTTGCCCTGGACTTGCCTACCACCTCACAGGATCAATCTCCACCTCATCCCATCCTGATGGATGTCTGTGCCAACCCACACTGTCGGCAAGTAAACAAGAGTCACACAGTAACCTGCTGTTTGCCATCTGACAGAGCACACACCAAAAGCAAGAAAAATTCCCCTACCTCAAAGAAACTCAATTTCGCCTCCTATTTCTGTACACTAGAACATGCCTATAAATCGTCCTTGAGGGCACTTCCAGTGATATTATGGGGCATGTCATTCACAGCTCTTCTAGGATAAAACCACTCAGCTTTGCAATACAACCTCATCGCTCCAATCAGAACTGTTAATGAGATGCCCTAAGGTACAAATTGAAGACATTTCAGGGCACCATAATAATTTATAAAAACAGATTTAGAGGAAGGAACAATGAGTATCACAGAGCAGCTGAACATCTCAGATTTATTGTCTTTACATCCCCAAATCAATGTTAAGCATCTGAGTGTTTATATTGTTTGGGAGTTGTTTGCTAATTTGTCTAATAAAATGAAAGAAAAAGTAGAAGAAATGCAAGCTGTCCCTTAGTGGATCATAATGAAAAATACATTTATAATTAAGACTTCTCTGTACCTATTTGTCTTGTTTTGCCAGATCCTTTCTGATGACACTTTGGTTTTTTGAAATTCAAAATCCTAGGCATGTTATACAAGAACCTTCTCTCGTCACTAAGGGACATACTTTAGACAAGTTTAGACCATTTCAAAGTTATTATTACAGCTCTCATGCCTGAAATTAGAATTCTACCATACATTAAGAGCTCTTTATTGTAAAGGCTATTCTGTGGTTTAAACAAGATGAAAAAAGTCAAAGCCATAACAGTTTTGTGAACAGAAGCAAAGCAAAATTCAAGAAATTCACATGAAGTCCCCCATATAAATAAATAAATATTTGACTATGCTAATGATTAATGTTTGCACATTATTCCTTATTCTCTTCAGGTAGAATTAGTTTCTACCTGAAGAGAGGCCACAGTACATTGGACTGTTATTTGTGTTGTCATGCTTTCAAGGAAAAGGTCGTGGAAAGTTTGGGCATGCTGAATGCCATACACTTTTAAAAACATGAAATTCAGTCTTATTCTCCAATTTTTCATTTTTTTTTTTTTTACATACTGAAGTAGCCTGAGTGGTCAAACGATGTTTTACTGGTGATTACTACAGTGTATTTCAGCTAAGTGTCTTTCCAGGGAATAAACTGTGAAATACGTGGCAACAATTATAAAAATTCCCTTTCCTGCAAGTAATGTCTCCAAGCAAAGTAATTAAGAATGAGAGGGGCAAGTGAGATAAAGATGCAGAGGAAAGGAGAACGGGAAAAAACTAGTGCAAAGTACTTGAAACACTGTAGTGCGGCTTATGTTCAGATACAAGAAATAGAAAGAAAACAAATTATTTGTAGAAAACACGTTGACAGATTACCTGCACGTACCAATACCTGCATGTACAAGATGCAATTTTGTTCTTCCCTGAAATGATGCTAAACAAAACGCAGAGCACTTAAAAGGGAGTGAATGAGGCTTTGCTAGCCATGAAGTTGTATCTGATCATGCATTAACAAGAAACAGTTTGAAGTGGCAAATACTTTCTTCAGTTCATCAGTATCAAAACAGACTTTTCCCTTCCCCGACACTTGATAATAAAAGTTATGTCAAGGTATTTTAAAAAATAACAAATGTAAGTTTTGCCCAAAAAACTTAAGTTTCAGTTCATTAACTCCTTTGCAATGTTTGACTTTGCTAAACACTTTTTCTTTGAGTTAGAAATAAAAATGTTGCTTAAAACATTGTTCTGTGAAATTATTTGCAGCTGCTCCAACACAATGATACAGGAAATTAATTGCTAAGTTTCAGTATCAATCAATGTTAATCACTGAGCAGCAGCTAACATTATCCACCCTGGGTGAGTTGGAAAAAAGCTTAAATACTAACAGTGTGGAAAGTGTCTAGAAAAGATTGACCTCACTTTCCCCGTTTTCCTCCTCTGAATTCTAAAAGTATCCATAGCTTCGGTTTTGATGTTGACCTTTTTGCACTGAAGTAGATTGAATTGATTCTGATCGGAATATTGCTAAAGTCACTTATTTTTCGGCCTCAGCCTTATCAGCCCCAGACTGTTAAACTTCTCATTACACAGATGTACCCACTCGTAAAATTAACCAAAAGTTCCTAAATTAGCAAAATTTGAAAATGTCACTGATAAAAAAGTGTCGATAAGCATTACAGGACTTCTCATGATAATCGCCCTGTGTTGTGCGTTGGCCCGGGCTGGGGGCCAGGTGCCCATCAAAGCTGGTCTATCACTCCCCTTCTTGGATGTGCAGGGGAGAGGAATATATAATGACAGGCTGGCGGGTAAAGACAACAGTTTAATAAAGCAGAAAAGCAAGAGCCTCACACAGAAACAAAGGCAAATAACAAAGATTATTCTCTACTTCCCATCAGCAGAAGCTGTTTAGCTGCTGTTCTAGGAAGCAGAGCCCAAAAACACATAGTTGCGCCAGAGGACAAAATATCATCCACAAATGCCCCTCCACGTCCTTCTTTCCCCTCACTTTTATATCTGGGCTGACATGATATGTTCTAGAATATCTCTTTGGTCAGTTTGGGTTAGCTGCCCCAGCCCACCCCTCAGCCATCCTCAGTTGAGGAGGGTGTTAGGAAAGAAAATCCCCACAGGCTCGGTGCTGTGCAAGCCCTAGTCAGTAGCCAAAACACTGGTGTGGTATCAACATCCCTCCAGCTACTACCACAGACACAGCAAAGTGGGAGACACCCTGGGGAGGATCAACTCCATCTCAGCTGAACCAAACAGACAACCTTGTCAATAGTTCATTGAGGTCAAACACATAGGGACCAGTATAGTATCAACTCTTTGCAAGTTTGCTGCTTAAATCTCAAGTCCTACCTCAAGTGGCAATACAGAGCCAAAGAGGATATGGAAAGTAATCAAAACATTATTTTCTCATTAATAAAAGTTTAATATACCTACAGTAAACATCTTTTGTGTCTCAGACAGAACGCCATGTGCCAGAACAGCAAAGAAATCATGAACACTTAGGAAACAAATTGGAATCTGTATTTCTTAGGGTTTAGGAAGTTTTTCCAGGTAGCTGCTCAGTCACACTGGTGATTTACTAATCCAACACAGATGGATTTCAAATACTGAGTCCTTTTATCATCCTGTTGCTGTCACAGGGACCCAAAGCATTATCTCTTGTCCAATAATTAGTGAATGAATAAGGACACACTCAGGACAAATTCAGAGTGAGCACAGGTGGATTTCTGAGTCATCAGGTTGCCTCTAACCCCTCCTATGAAATAGGCAACTTTTCCAGGTGCATGTACTGAAACCATTATCCACACAATAACCCACATTTTCCAATGATGTGCAAAGTTGCACAAAATTAAACTGAAAACTAATATCAAGAAATCATAAAGACCATCTGCTTGACATCATCATCAAAACAGTCTTCAAAAGAGGGAAGATGTAGGCAAACTGTCTGACCTCTCAACCAATTTTCAAGAGACTTTGCTTAAAAAATGAAAGAGAAATTTATAGCTTGAAGTCCAAAATCAAACCACAGAAAGAACAAAACAAACCATAGAAGCTAAATCCAAAATTAGAGTCAATATTTTACATTCCGTGTAAAAAGAATCCAATAAGAATGACAAATTTCTCATAAAGCTAGGAAGCTCTCAGGATCTTATTTTGCATATGTCTGTAGAAACAACAGCAGGAAACCTGCTTAGATGTCCTACCTTCTTGAACCGCCTGAAATGGATTGTTGCCATCCACAAATGTGACTGAACATGTGATTTTCTCCGTTTGTAAGATTTCATCATTCTGGTTGAGATCAGCAACTGCCATTCGAAAAACTTCCTCATCTTTTTTGGCAGATTCATCAAAAATTGCCCCTGCAGGAAAAGAAAAAAAAAAAGGAGAATAAAAATTACTTTGTACCTGCAGTATCCCAAAGCATTCATTGCAGGCACTTAGGGATTTTGGAGTATAACATTACCCCTTCACTCCCTCCTGAAAAGCAGTTGTCTCAACACAGAACCCAGAAGCTACTTCACAGCACACAACACTTCTACATTTTGACATCATTTAAGACATAAATGGAAGAGAAGCACTGATTCCAGCTAGAAATACTGGAGAAAGCTAGCTAAGCACAAAATAAATTATCTGTATAAGAATATGACCAAAAACTAAGAACTAATTACCTTTCCAAAGGTGCCTCTTTATACAATGAGTAATTGCAAAGATATCTATTTAACACCTAATCTATTGACAACTAAATAATATTAAGTTAAATGAGGTGAAAATGTGGTTAAAATGGTAACAGAACTGGAATAAGAGTTAGAATTGACAGCCATGATCAATTGGCAGGTCAACAGTTGATACAAACTATTTCAGGTCCAATCCCTATTGGACTTGTAAAACAACCACTCCAGTTGTCCAACTCTTAAAGTCAATAAACAAGTTTAAACAGTTAATTAAAATAATATCTGCCTTTATAAATCTGTGACTGCTCTGACTTTGTCCCCAAAACACTCAAGCAGAGCACCATAAACAGGAAACCACTAAATACAGGAGCTGGCAAAGTGAAGGCATCCAACCCTCATACAGCCAACTCCTTCAGGTGTACTGAAAAAACTCCAAGGCTAATCCAGAGATTTTTGCTTTCTTTAAACTATAATGTCATTCTTAGCATCACTAGTTTCCTATTGGGTTACATATTTACACGGAGATGGTTCAAATTACACTGCTATAATCCTGTGAAGAATGTGACATTATTTAAAATCCTCAAATTGGGGTTTTCAAGCACCTTTAAAGCTTTCATTTCCAGGCAGTAGATTAAAGGGACAGGATAAATGCTTCAAAAACAGAATTTTGAAAACTGTATGAAATCACTATGAAATGTCTTCAGTTCTCAGGTTTATTTATTCTTGACTGTCTGTTGTCAATACAACAGTCAGCTAAGGCAGAGTATACAGCAAGGTGGCCAAAGATAAAGGAAAATGCTGATCACCGATAATTTCAGGTAAATACCTGCAATCAGTGCTGAAAAGAACTGAAAAAGGCTCATTTAGGACAAATGGCTACTTTAAGAGACATAAATTTCTACGCAGTGTTTATCGTGTTTTTCCTACTGACCTCCAACACTAATCTCCCTGCCAGCACCACTCATCCTACATGAGCATCATCTCTTCCTACAGTCTGACTGCTTTGACTCCAGCATTTTCCCTCCTGAAGCTGCTGCCATCTGGAACAGCTGTTCTTTACCTCTCCACTTCATTCACCTGTCATCTCTGTGCAAATCTCTGCTGAAAACATTCAATTTTTTTCCTTGCCCCCATTTCTATTTCCCCTGTTTTACTTAGGTCCATAAAGTAAAGCCAAGAATACACTTGGTATTCAGGATGCCGCAAAACGTGTCTTCTCCAAAAAGCTGACTATTTGTGTACCTAAGCAGCATGTAAGGGCACAAAGGATTTTGTCCGAGGATAACACTTACAGCGTGTTTGCCTCTAACCTCACGAAACAGTTCAAACCAAAAGCACAAATGCTTTGTTTTGAAGACAATGGCATAGCCCAACAAATGTCGTTAATACATCCCCGAAGTAATAGCATTATATGGCCACTAAGTAACAAGGTTAAAATCAAGAATAGGGGAAAAAAAAAAAGATGGAAAACTGACTGTAATTAGTCACATTCTATCCCTGTAATTTCATGACAAATGCCACACCAGAAGAAGTCAACATGCATAGATTTCACGCACACTCAAGACAGCTGCTGCGCGTGGCAGAACAGCATGGCAAAACACAGTCCTCTCGGCCAATGCTGCACAGTATAGCTGCTTGTTCTAGAGCCTGGAAATGTCATCTTAAGTGCAATTCTGTCCCCAAAATGACACAGGGCATTTACTGAGCAGAGGACAAAGGAAGTCCAAGGTATCTAGTGTTTGCTTGCACCGTGCTATCACAAAAAACCCTTCCAGCCCTACAGCACTTCTACCAGGCAGCAGAGGACTGTTCCCAGGACAGCACATTTGTCAGTCCAGCATCAAAGTTCTCAACACGTGACCTTTCTTGGGTATCCTTTTTGTTTCTTTCACACACTGATATGCCTAATAGATTCCTATACCTTTTCTCCCACTTCTCAGCCTGACACAAATTCTACCTCTGAGCAGCTGGACATATAAGGACCTATTGAATGAATAGATGAAAATCCATGCAGACTTCACTAACATCTTTCCTCCTTGCACAGTTACTCCAGTTTTGCTCTGGCCAATATTAATTTCACTTAGGGATACCAAATTGACAATTTCTCCTCTAGCCAAGACTCCATCTGACATTTCAAACAAGCTGCCTAGCAGAAGTGAGGGGTTCCCCATGCTCTAGTGCAGGAGTATCTCCATAGGTGAAACAAGTAAATATAAAACAGCTATATAGGTGAACTGCAAAAGTAAGTTGTAGTCATAGTTTGTATCTGAACAACCTAATAGGAATTAGAATGTCTTCATTCTGAAAGTTTAACTTTAGTTAGAGTATCTAACTTAGCTACACAAAAAGCCTTTTTTGCAATAAAGATGACCGTGTTCCTTTCAGGAGATGGCAATGCACATGCATTACACTTCAAACAGTGGAAAGAGAAATTTTATTTCATAATTGATTCTCAAAGTTTCATTGCATTTGTTAAATAAAACTGGAAAACTAAAAAAAAAGATAAAACCAAAACAAAACTACAAAACCCCCGGAGGCACTTAGAAATTGCCCCTATTCTCATGCACACATTTTTAGGTCCCTGGATTTTATTTCAACTGTATTCCATGTGTCTCTCTGTCTTCACCAATATGCAGGTGGGAGGGGAGGTTATTTTTGTTTTCTAAAGAAAAGGCATTTCAGTGAAAAGGCAGAAGGCACTGTTTGGATTGTGCTAACATTGCCAGAGTATTTTACTTTTCTTGTGGTTTCAGGAATCACCCTCTGGTTGACAAGAGTGTTTCCTGATGTGAAGCAGGGCTATGGAAGTTCTTACAAGCTAGCACAAAACTATGCTTGTTCAAGGTATGATTTTATTTCCTTGATGCTTTTTCTTTCAGTCTTTTAATCACAAAACAACCCAAATGAACAAGTAAAGGGTCACACACTTAAATATTTTTTTCCTATGAGAATCATAGGATTACTGAGTCTGGAAAAGCCCCTACCCAGCCTATGACCTAACATCATCACAATCAGCTAGACTATGGAACTAAGTGCCACATCCAGTCTGTCCTTAAATACCTTCAGGGATGGGGACTGCCCTGGGCAGTCCATTCTAGTACCTGATCACCCTTTCCATGAGTTAGGGCTTCCTAACACCCAACCTAACCCTCCCCTGGCACAGCT
>JAOXOE010000405.1:19097830-19126099 GCA_028565055.1 Phoeniculus purpureus | reverse complement strand
GATCCTGCTGTGGCAGGGGGATTGAACTAGATGATCTTTCAGGGTCCCTTCCAATCCCTAATGATTCTATGATTCTATGAATATTTCTATACCTCAGTGAGTTCTTGAGATGTTCCCCAGCATTCTGGAGCACATCAGATTTCAGTTGCATGCCAACTCAAAAATATATACTAGCAGTGCCTGATGCCTCATTTAACTTGACTATGACATGAATTAATTGCATTTGCAAAAATAATGCCATAAAAAGGGTAAGAGAAATGCGTTTGTGGAAAACATCATTTGGACATCTTACTTTTCCAGTTGACAAAACACATGTGTTTTTTTGCCTTTGTAAATCACAGCACTTGACCTGAGACTCACAAAGAGGCATTGAGATGATAACAATAATGGATTTACTTAGCAAGTGGGGCACTGCTTCAAGATGGGGCCCTTCCGTGAGCATGAGATGCCTGTGTAGGGCAGAGTCCTGTACTAGCCACCTCTTCAGCTGCACCAGTGACAGACTGTTGAACCTCAAATCACCCCTTTTTAGTTTTGGTCGTTATTTAAGGGCTTCCTTACCATGACGTCCAAACGCCACTGGGACCCACATTTCTCCCATCATTGCCTGTGAGGGACAAGGAACAGGAGCTACCAAGCTGAGCATTGAGACAATCCTCTATTGATTTTGGAATGTAGAGCTAAGTAAACAACTACAGGTTTTTCTCCTTCAGACATGTTCCACACGCTTGATCGTGTCTGGAATTCCAGGAATTTGGGAAATTTAATTTCCCAGATTCAAAAGCTTGATAAACCTCCAGAAACTTGATAAACTTGAAATACCAGCTTCCAGAGTCTTTATTCATTTGGGCATCTCCTCATCCTAGAAGACATTATCTTGTACAAAATCTTATGAAGCATGAGGAGAAGATACTGTTTTGTTACACACAAGATTAGCAATAATACCTCATTCTCGCATCTCTTTCTCACATAAGAATTAAATTCAGCTTAAAATGAATTATCAAAACCAGTAACACTGCCATAGAGAGTAAAATTCTCCTTTCGACTTACAGTTGTTGTTTTGCTGCATTACGAAGGTCAAAGCATCTTGAATGTTGCAGAAAACCATACTGTAAAAATGACAATGTGAAGGCTGAAACGTACCAAGCATTTGCCATGTCAACATGTTCCCAATGAAAACTCCTTCCAGTTCATGAGCTGGACAAGCTGTATGCTTCATTAAGCCACAGACAGCACACACATTAAAGATCAATGGCATCTTCCAAATGCATTTTGTTTTTCTTTAGTCCTAACATATGGTCATAATAATGCATCTAACAGTAAGCCTGGGCACTGACTTTAATGAAAAATAATGTTCAGATCAGCCCATGTAATTTGCTTTTATGTTTCTGACCTTGTTCCGAAATGAATCTCCACATTTCCAAGACATTTTCATTCCATGTTCTCAGTTCTTTTGCCAAGAAAGGCAGATGTCATGTTTGTAACTTACAATGTCTGTATTTAAATCATAACCCCTCAAATAATGCTGGTATTTGTTTTCCCTTTCTACGTGCACGCCAACACCCAAAGAAGAAGAAAAAAGATGTCCAAAGCATACACATTATCCCTCACAGAGGCACACCATACTTCTTTCTAGCTTGAGAAATGTCATTTCAGAGAGATACTACATCAGCCTATTTTACCATCTGTGTAGGAGCTCTGCAAGCCCAGAAATGATAACAGTGATCAAAGGTCTGGCAACTACAGCAACATATTTTATTTTTAAACGGGAAAAAGTCCCATTGCATTTGCTACTGAGGAACTGCAAGCAGTAACTTTATACATCAAGGTCGTCTTGTGATTATACCAGCCCAAAAGCACAAACTCTCAGCTCACACTATCACTGTTGTTTCTGTCACCTTATATCTACAGGTAACACCAAGCCTTTCTCCACTCCATTTCATTCACTCCAAGGTGAATGCTATCGTATACAATGCAAGCACGACACAGATGCAAGACATCAAGAACAGTGTTGTAAGGTGGACTTGGACTCTGCACCGTACTATTGTTCCTGGACACGTTGAGAGAGTCACTTCTCTCTAAGTTTCTTCAGGGCTGCATTTTAGACTTTTTATCACCTTTCTCTTGGGTAAATTCACACATTTTCAGTCTGACCACTAAAGTAAACTACCGACTCAGGCATCTAGCTTTTAACCAATCTTTAGGTACTCTTTAATCTGCTACTGAATAACCATTGTAATTTAAATACTGTAATTTCCCCTTGTGGAGATGCTGTCTGCTAGGAGAAAAATTTAGCAAGGACATGTTTTTGGTTCCACATGAGCACATGAAATGCTCAGTGAGTCCGTAGGACTTGCTCTCCCAAGACTTAACTTTAACTTTGGCTTTGACTAAAGTTCTCGAAGCCACAAGTTCACCACAGAGTGCTTAGAGTACTCCAGACTTTGCTCAAAAAATTGACCTCTTAGATTTTCAATCTCCTAATCTCCAACTCTGATGCAGAAACGTAAGATACTTATTCCTTCAATATAAGAACCAGGAGTCAAAGGTCTGGTTAGTCTTACAGTGAAAATATCACTTTGGTCACTGTTTTCATGTGCACTGATACCAACTATAATTCTGTACAGAACTACAGAATTGTCAGAGTTGGAAGGAATCTCTAAAGATCAATCCCCCCACCAAAGCAGGATTGTCTAGAGCACATTACAGAGGACTGCATACAGGTGGGTTTTGAATAATAGCGAGGTATTCAGCAGCTCCTTTCTCAAACCAGCCCTAACCACTGTTTTAATTACAGTCTAGCGATGCATCAGCTGTGAACCAAAGCATCCTTCAGATGCTAACCACTTTCTTAATCCTAGTGCATTTTGCAATAAATAGACTCCATCAGTCTCCTTCCAAAAATATTTCTAAGAGTCTTTTCAGAGCAAGACGTCAGTAAGAAAAGTATTAGATGTGTAAAACGAAGAATAAACCTGCTCCAAATGTCCACATAATAGTTTCAATTAATGACTTTTGTTCCTGATTCTCCTACAAGATACATGCCCGTATTTAAGCTTTTAATTGCATTATTGTTGTTTTTATTTATAACAATTATCACAAATATTGTTACACATTGTTACAGGTATTGTTATAAAGTTATTGTTACTTATAACAATTATCGCTAGTGCTTTATTAAATTGTTTTACTATGTTGTTATTGTTTTATTGTGTAATTGTTTAGTACTTTATTATTGTTATTATTTATAACAATCAAAACTGGACTTGAAGTTTGTATTCAAGTTGAATGAATTAACAGTAATTCAAGGAAGCAAAAAGCTCAGTCAAATGCCATTACTTCGTTTTTGCATTTTAAGGTTTATGTCAGAATACTACAAGTCAGAACATATTTAATCTCTTTAGGATGCTTTTATGATGAAGTAACATTTAAGTAGAAAAATCCTTTAGCAGTATGTATACCTCCAAACTGTCTGGGGTTCACATACGGGAATTAGCTCAGATATTCTGCTCAATTTTCAGTCTTGTTCAAAACTTGTCTCTCCTGTCTAGCTCTGTTCTATAAAGCTGCCTTTTCTCATGCAGCAGTGTTTTCTTTAGTTTGAAAGGCACTTCAGAAGTGAGGGGCTAGAAGGCACTATGCGATTTGAGTTGTTACCACATTCTGTAAAATTTATTGCGGACCAGGGTTCCTTAGCGGTTGTAACATCTTCTATTTCTGCTTTCCCACAATTTGTACTGGCTTCCCTACTACTCCTTCAGTTGTCAAGAGGGTTTTCTAAGTGGATGTAGCAACTGCGTATTCTGACACTCCTTTGCGGTTTCCTACAGCTAACAGCTCCATTCGCTTTTTTGCTTTTAGAATCACTTGGTTTAGACCTTTGAGTGGTCTACATGCTGAGTTAACAGTTATTATTATCTATAAGGGGAAAATATATTTTGAAAGAAATGAAAAAACATGCATTAGAGGAGAAGATTTATATCAGCAACTAAGTAAGTTATCTGCGTTACAGTGACAGATTTGCATCTAAACTAAAACTTCATTTTAAAATGAATCTTCTGAGAACACCACTGGAGCACAATTACTTAGCTTGTTATAAAGGAATGCAATTCCTCTAGAAATAAATACTGTAGCAACCTAAATTTCATATACTTCACTATTTTAGTAGAGCTGAAAACACACGTTTTCCCTTCATTTTTTCATATTAATTTAACAGAACACGTACTTTGTGTTTCTTTATTAACTGTTGGGTAAGATCTTTTTGAAGTCAGTTCAACAGGAGGAAACACAACTGATGAAAAAGCAAAGATTATTGCTGAAACATGCTAATTCTCACTGAAACTTTTTAAAGAGTATCTTCAAGTCGTTTGCAAAGAACCAGAAGTCCTAGTGCGTACAGTTTGCTGGTACACATGAGATATCCAGCACAAGCTGCCTATCTGGGCTGGTTTTGGCTTAGATCATGATTTTTTTTTCCTAGTTAACTAGCATAAGGCTGTGTTTTGGGTGTTTGAAGGAAACAGCATTGATAACACAGGGATGTTTTTGTTTCTGCTGAAGCAATGCTTACACAGAACCCAGGCCTTTTCTCCTTCTCACTCCACCCCACCAGCAAGTAGGTTGAGGGAGGCACAAGAAGTTGGGAGAGGACACAGCTAGAACAGCTGACTATAAATGACCCAAGGGTTATTAGATGCCTTATAATGTCATCCTCAGCATACAAAGCTGAGAGATAGAAGGAGAAATGGACATCTGGAGGGATGGTGCTTATCTTCCCAAGTCACTCTGACTCATGATGGAGCTCTGCTCTCCTGGAGATGGCTGAGCACCTGGAAGTGTTAAACACATTTCTTGTTTTGCTTTGTTCACACACGCAGATTTTGCTTTATCTATCACAGTGTCTCTACCTGAACCCACAAGTTTTCTTACTTTCACTTTCTAATTCTCGAGTGAGCGAGTAGCGTGGTGCCCTTCGGTTGCCATCTGAGGTTAAACCATGGCAATAGTGCTGGTACTGAGAAAGCTAAATCCAGGGTAATTTTTCAGTCCTAATGACATTGACTTCACTGAAACGATTTAAGTGCTGTTGCCATACCAGAATCATAAATTGTGAAGTGTTCTCTACCCTCCTAAGATTAAAGAAACAAACTAATTGCAAAATACACTAATACCAGTGTAAAAAGTACTTTTGCATTATTCACATATTGTGTAAATAGCAGACATATAATCTCACTGCAATCAATGGAAATCACAGATTTCCATATCACATGCTAAACGCTGAGGTTGATTACCATTATATTTAATTTATACTAATCAGCGTGAGCCAAATGAGGCTTTAATGTCACATGGAACTTTACAGCAATTTTCACTTTTTTCTCTTTTTTTTTTTAAGAGAAAAAACCCAAATGACTGTAGGGCCAGGAATAGGTGTTCGTACACAACACACATGATAGAAGCTTAGAAAAAGATAATATATCTTTTAAAAGCATGTGGATGTTGCTACTTGAAAACACTTAAATTGAAAGCTTTGTCTTTAATCTTAGTTAATGTCTTTAACCTTAACCCCATTTATTTCTAAAGTTCTCTAGAAATCATCTCGTTCTCAAAATTCCTCAAAAATTAAGATAAATTTCCATACTTATTTTATATTGGAGAAAATTACAGACCAAGCAGATGTCAGCATATGTTAAGTATTTATGTTACCTCAAACAGATTGTTTTATCTTATACACTGACAGTCCTAAGGTTGCACGTACGGGTTATTGCATGAATACAGAAGAGAAAAAGAAAATAGAATCACAGAATGAGTTAAACTGGAAAAGAACTTTAAGATCAAGTCCAACCATTAATCTAACTGCACCAAGGCCACCGCTAAGCCATGTCAGATCAATGAAACATCAAAAAGAAATTAATCAGTAACCAGCAATGGAAAAAACAAAGCTCACTCACTTATGGCACAGAAGGTAAGGATGACAATTCTGAACTGAAGCCTGTGGGACGCACTCGGAGAAAAAATGTGGCATCTTCTAACCATGAGAACCAGACACCTATACTGGGATCATGAGGAATCGCACACATTCGTATCTTTCCACTGAAGCCCAAACAATCATTTAATTTCATCGTGCACTGACTGCAGAAAATATGGTAGATGAAAGACACATGAAATAAGGATTACCTAATTATATCTTTGAAATTGAATTATCATGAAATTCTGGATTTAGATTCAGAGCTCTGGATTAATGTCTTTCATTTATCTTGAAATACTCATCTACCTTAATACTAGCAATAGAAAAAAGCCGAAAGACAGAAAGAGCTGGCAATTTCAGTAGAAAATGCTATTTGAGCTATGTCAGAAACTGTTTCATTGGGAAAAGCAAAGACCAAAATTCCCACCAATAGGCTACCTGAACATTTCAACTATTTGAATTGCAAAAGGAAATGAAAGAAAAAAATTGGGCAGTCATTCTTTAGGACTCTAAATGAAGATTCCAAAGCTAATTTTATATGAACTAGTCCATGCCGTTCTGATTTAAAGAGGAATGGCACAATCAAAGAAAATGGCTGCTGGAGGAGCAAGAATTCTAATCAATCTCAAGAGGGAACTCTGAAGGCAAGGCATGATGAAAATCAGAAATACCGAAAAGAAGACTTGCTTCATTAAGTAACATGATGCTCAAACTCATCCATTTCAGTTTCAAATGCCAAACCACTACAGCTCATCACAGCTTCCACACTCTGTCATGACAAGGGGATTTTGAAGAATTAATAGGTTGCAGAAAGCATTTCAAATCTTTTCCATAAGTAAATATGTTTTCTAGCAAATAAAAGTAAGGTCCCCCAAACCTTATTGTCTGAACGGGAAAGGAAGTAGATGAGTCAGGGATGAAGGTCTGAATTCGACCCTGAGACAGAAGCGGTATTTTAATTTTTAGTTTTATCACTAACAAAGTCTACTTTCATTGAAATAAATTCAACCAGTTTTCCCCAAGCTTAGTCTGTTTTACCCTTTAACTGGTAAGCAATCTCCTTGTCTTTATCTCAACCCACAAGCGTTTCCATTTTACTTTCTATTCCCACTCCATCGAGAAGAGACAGTGAGATTGCAACTGGGCAGGTGTCTGGTAACTGGCAAGAGTCAACCCACCACAGTTAGAGAGGCTGCAGTAACAGAGACAAGAAAAATGCAGTCAGCAACAAAGTATTTAGGGCATACCTTAATGCATTAACCTAAAATTATACATCATGGAAAAGTGAACTATGACGAGATAAAAGGTGCCTGCATTTTTAATGCCTTCCTCTATCTAGGTTACCTGGAAGCTGAAGTGACTCAGAATGTCAGAAGGCATCATGTCATAGCTTGTGGTTACTGCTGAATGATTGGGCAATGTTAATTTCTGCTTCACATTAATAGCTGCATAACTAAGGAAACGTCAAGTCAGGTTTACAAGTCCACACAATGACCTACACTAGAGCACACAGTTCTTAAATCTCCTCAGTGAGGCTGCTCAGTGGCTGTTCACACTCAGAAGAGTGCTGGACGGTCACACTCAGAAAGTTGTGATCAGTGGGTCAATGTCCAAGTGGAAACCAGTTACTAGTGCTGTTCCTCAGATGTCTTTTGGATTCAGTACTGTTTGACATCTTTGTTGGTGACATGGACAGTTGCATTGAATGCAGCCTCAGCCAGTTTTCTGATGACACCAAGCTGTGTGGTGTGATCGACAAGATGGATGGAAGGGAGGCCATCCAGAGGGACCCTGACAGGCTTGAGAACTGAGCCTGTGCAAACTGCATGAGGCTCAACAGCTCCAAGTCCAAGGTTCTATATCAGGATCAGTGTAATCCTAAGCACAAGTCCATGCTGGGTGGTGAATGGATTCAGAACAGTTCTGAGGAGAAGGACTTGGGGGTGTTGGTAACTGAGAAACTCAACATGAACCAGCAATGTGTGAGGGCAGCCCTGTGCTGGATCAAAAGAAGCATCACCATCAGGTCAAGGGAGATGATTCTCCCCACCTACTCTGCTCTTATGAGACCTCATCTGGAGTGCTGTGTCCCATTCTGGAATCTCCAATACAAAAAGGACATGGAACTGTTGGAGCAGCTCCAGAGGATGCCACAGAGATGATCAGAGGACAGGAGCACCTCTCCTGTGAAGACAGGCTGAGGGAATTGTGGCTATTCAGCCTGGAGAAGGCTTCAACTGGGGAACTTACAGCAGCCTTGCAGTACTTGAAGAAGGCCTGCAGCAAAGCTGGACAGCAACTTTTTTTCGGGGACTATAGTGATAGAGCAAAGGGGGAACGATTCCAAGCTAAAAAAGGGTAGATTTAGATTGGATCTTAAGAAGAAACTCCTCACTCTGAGGGTGCTGAGGCACTGGAACAAATTGCCAAAGGATGCTGTTGATACATCCTCACTGGAAGTGTTTAAGATCAAGTTGGATGGACCACTGGGCAGCCTGGTCTAGTAAGAGATACCCCTGCCTATGGCAGTGGAGTTGGAACTAGTTGACCTCTGAGGTCCGTTCCAACTTTAGCCAGTCTACAAAATCTCCATGTCTCTGTTGCTTAAAATGACATTTGTTTCCTTATGGTGCAAACAGCTTTTTCAAAGATCAAGAGTAAAAATCGAAGGCGAGTGGTTTTCCCAGGTAGTTTATAAGACAACTCCAATGGGACGCTCTTATGATGTGTATTGTGCGTATTGCCTCAGAGGTGTTACATCCAGTTCTTACTCTCACTGGAACAAGACTGAGGAATTTAGGATCCTTTCTTACATTCTGCCTAGCAGGAATTCTGCATATTGAGAAGGAACACAAGACAGTCTTTTCAAGGATAGAAAAAGTGTAGTTTTACTGCTAAAATTAACTCAGTCGCAACAGAAACCGGTGTCAACACTGCTTGGTTCTATTTTGGAGAGCTTCTGGATTTTGAAGACAAATGTAAAAGAGATGGAGCCACTCAGATTTGTAACAGTGTTGTTTATTGCTGTATCCTAGTTAGATCCTTGTCTTTTCAGTTTACATGTGTTGACGTAAATCCTGAAGAATATTAACAAAAGCTACAACTAACGCACAAGCAAAGAAGAACTACATGCAACATCTAAAAGTATGCAGCCAAATTTCCTCCTCAAGATGATTACCCATCTCAGAATCTACTGTCTGGAGTGGCTAAAACGTGAGTGAGAACTGAATGTATCCAGTTGCTATGAAAATTAATCCTTAGATATAAACTGTAGTAGCAGTTCCACACAACACTACATTTCCTTCCCTTTCATTATTTCTTCTTCCATTATTTTCTACTTAAAATGCGTTTCACAGGTGTATTCAACCAACAGAAAAATTGGTTTGTAGTACTGACCATGAATATTGAGACTGAACTCTCTACTACATTGCCCAGTTATATTATCACAGCACTTCCAACGGGAAGTCATGATATCTAAAAATAAAACTAGTTTTTTTCCGAAATGCATCATCCAAATGTGATTCACAAACAGAAGCAGCTAGAATATGTTGAAACTTTCACAGAAAACAGAGATGTGGGAAGGTCAGTAGTGAAGATCTTTAGTAAATGAGAGGGAATATAAATTCTTACATGTTTCAGCAGCTACATGACACCTTGAGAAGAAATGTTTCTTCATGGTTATTCACATAAGTGATTTGAGACAATGTGGCTTGTGATCAAACATTTTTTGAGTCCAGTAACGATACGAGGGACTAAAACCAAGAAGATCACACCTGCTCTGTCCAGATTATATAGAAAAAGCAGGCCAAAATTATTCCCAGTGACCCTGGCATCATGCAAAACACTAGAGAAAAGTAGTGAGAATGCAAGCAGATACAGTCTGATTAAAAAAAAAACCCTGTTATTAACCACATAAATTGCTTTCAAGAAGTCTCCGTAATTCTAGCACACAGCAGTCCGTGTGTTAAATGTGTCCCAATGTGTTCAATGTAAGCTAAACAACTTCCTGTTTCCAGTGGTGCAGCACCACTGTACAAATCTAACGCTCGTTGGTGTATTCTTACTGCTTTACATGTTACAGACAAGGAGAAAAAAAACAAACCAAAATGACAACAAACCGGTTCCAAGCCAAATCCTATTACTTGGAAACACACATTTACATGCTGAGCATGTTTTTTTTCTTTCTTATCTCCATTTTCTCATTTTGCAGCACTAAAAGTTGCTTCAGGGCGCTTTAATATTTAAATCCATTGAAAACCTTCAGTGCTTATATCTAGCTTTGTAAATTTACAAAAACACTAAACAGAAATATTGCAAATACCATTGCTAGAGCTCCAACTTCTAGGAAGATCAAAAGAGAGAATACATGTATTAACTCATCATGCAATATAGTTTGTGATACCAATAGTCACCTAAAAAAAAGACTGCCACCCAGAGTACTCTAGTAATTCATCTCACTTTTAACTTTGAAACAAGACGACATAGCTGCACAGGTCAGAATCAAGTCACATATCAGAGCAACTGAGATGCAATTAATACACTATATAACTTGGAGTTTGGGGGTTTTTTCAGTAATAAGACATCTTGATGAAGTCAAGCATTCTCCAATCCTGCGAAGTTCCACAAAATAATTGTTCAGATTTTAAACAAGAGTTTATACTCAGATTTATCAGTGCTGTAATCCAAGTCACACCAAGGAATTTTTCCAATGAGCAGAGATTTCTTAAGGTTGGATTATGCACAGGTGGGATAGTTGGGGACCATTTAGCTGGGAAAGTTCCTGGGCATAATTTTTCTTTATGTAGCAGACTTTAGGCCAAATTACTGATCTCAGTTAAGTGAAAAATGGACTTATTTCATGTTTATGCCAGAATAACAGAAATAAATGTAACAGAAGTGAATGCACACTTTTAAAGTGAACTGATGCAGGAAACACGTATACACCAACTAGGTCAGCAGTTCTCAACATATTTAATTGAAGAACTGTTTTTCCTCCTTCAAAACAAGTTCAGGCTATGCACTGGCTTCTCTACAAGACAATAAATATATTTTTTTGGTTTTAAGTGTATCACACTTCTGTGCTCTAAAATGTCAAATTAGTTTTAAAATAACAAATCTGCAAGGTGCTCCTTTTCTAATGGTTTTATGGGGTTGGATGCCTTTCATTCTACCATTCTATTTTTTCATAGAATCATAAGCGATTGGAAGGCACCTCGAAGGGTCATCTAGTTCAATCCCCCTGTCACAGCAGGATTGCCTTGACCAAGTCGCACAGGAACACATCCAGGCGGGTTTTAAACATCTCCAGTGAAGGGGACTCCACAACCTCCCTGGGCAGCCCCTTCCAGTGCTCTGTCACCCTCACTGGGAAGAAGTTCCTTCTGATATTTATATGGAACCTCCTATGTTCCAGCTTACACCCATTGCCCCTTGTCCTATCACTAGATGACACTGAGAAGAGCCTGGCTCCATCCTCCTGACACCCACCCTTCACATATTTATAGACATGAATGAGGTCACCCCTCAGTCCCCGTTTCTCCAAGCTAAAGAGACCCAGCTTCCTTAGCCTTTCCTCATCAGGGAGATATTCCACTCCCTTCATCATCTTCATGGCTCTGCGCTTTTCATGTTTTTCTTGTGACTTTGAACTCTTCCTTAATTTAGCAACCTAAAGGTTGTACACAACATAACTCATATGAAATAGCATTTCCCTTTAATGCCAAATGATGTAAGATTTTGTAGTTTTAGATGGGGTTCACTCTTCAAATGTCAATGTCAAAGCACAGCTCAGGTTGGTTGGAAACAATCAATTCAACATATAAAAATGTAAAAATCTAAAGGATGAAACTTGAGCAACATTTGTAAGAGAGTATAAATTCTTATTAACCAGTGTATTTTGTGTAGCCATTTCTTTCCCCAATTCATAGCAAAGCAAAGATAACATTAAAGCAAATATGTCCATACAAGTATTTGGAAGTATAAACATTCTCTTGCAATGGAGCTTATGTATCTCAAACTGTTTCTTCCAAGTTGTAGCTGTTATTCTTTCTCATTAAATATGACAGCACAGTAAATTTTTTAACACAACTCAAAACCTGTTAATATCTACAATTGTAAAGTCTCAACTATAAATCACTTCAGGCATTGGCAGGTGTTTGGAGATACAGCTATGAAATACTACTGCTTCTGTCTTTCTAGTAGACATAAGATCACTTTAAAAATCTTATCCAAAGATTGTATCAGGGAAATAATCAGATTTTAACTCCCATGTATTTTACTGAAAGGGCAAAACACTCCTAATGAAAAATCACCTGGAGTTATTTATCCTTTTTCTTTACTAGGAAGAAAATGAAGAAAGGAGGGAAAAAATAATTAAAAAAAATAAAACAGACAATACAGAATTCACTGAGGCCTCTGTTTGTTTAGCTGCTAAGATCACCTGCCAAGGATTCCAGTTTTGCAAGATACCCCTCACCTCACATGCCAGTACTGGGAACTCTAATAAAACTTGTAAGAGCAAGGTCTGCGGGGTACATGAAGGTGTAACTGTGTAATGCAGAGGAATATGAAAGCTATGGAAAACAAATGATCTCCTGAGTGTCACTTTATGTTTATTGACCACACACAAATACATCCACCACGTTTCCAGAGTCTCATTCACCCAAAGAATCCAACCGAAGTTATTAATCTATTGGTCAACAAATTCACCTACCAATTTTTTGTAGCACTAGTTTGTTAAACAGAACATGATCACTTGCCATTGAAAATGAGATTTTCCACTATAGCACACTTTAACTGAACATTTACTTTTTCTATTTAATTTTGTCTACTGTATGCACTGTGAATTGCATGCTTTCAGTACTAAACTCCTAATGAAGTGATCTGTAGGTACACACAGATTTTAAATGAAATTTGATAATATAGCTTCACTGCTGAGTGCACCTCTGCCTAGTGTCATACCTAATATCTACTTCTGGGAGTTAAAAATATGCATCACAGAAGCACATATTGTCCACTTAAAATTGTTTTTAATAGATTGCACTCATAGGTGGGGGACAAAATGATGGAAGTATAAGAAACCATGGTTCTCAAAGCTGTCTTTACCTAGTCTGTGAATGTTTTGCAAACACTCCCATGCAGACAAAGAATTTGAACTGGCTGATGTAATGGATTAATTTGCTCCAGCAACCACATGGTTCCAGACACAACCCATCTAAAACATAATTAAAATACATTTGGTAGATTTGAGGCTAAGCTTTTTGAGAACAACAGATTACATTAGAAAGATCTTAATGAGGACAGTGCTGATTAAATCCTTGCTTCCTCTTTTGGATAGGGACTAGGGAATCCTTTGAATGAGGTTAACATACTATTTACCAACTAGAAGGGTATGGAAAATCAGACGAAAGAAAGAACTAAAAAAATCATGGGGTCTTTTCAGGTCTTAGTAGCATAAAATGAACACGTTTAACTTCTATTCACTTCACTAGAAGAAAACCAAGTGGCTGTTATGTATCACTGTCATCCAGAGTGCTATGATCTATGTATTATTCCTGCATCCCTCCTACAAAATGCTGCTGCTTTCCTATTGTGTCAGGTATGGTTTAGCACGCATTGTTCTCCACAGCTGAACCAAATGCCAAGTAAACAGTGAAATAAAATCTGTTTGGGTAGAAATGTACCACATTTGTGAAGCAATTTACATTAATACAATTTACATTAGCAATGTTAAATACGCTCTGATAACTCAACATGAAATGTGTTGACTCTCCAGCAGGATGACAGGATGCTTTTATAATCTCCAAAACTTACTTACTCAGGAAGACAGTAAGTAGGTAAGGTCGTCCCTAGAACCCAAATGCTGTGGGTGCAATTCCCAGCCTTGACACATATTTTCTATTTCTTCCACTTCAGGGGAATCACAGATAATCTCTCTCCTGCCTTTGGCACATTTGCCCCTGTAGCAATACTCAATATTCATCGTCTTTCTGCAAACTGGAATTTTTAATTTTGTTTTTTTGCTACCATGTTGCATGGATGCGTGGTAGACATCCAGGTGCTAGGAGGGTGGTGGAGATCATATTAGTAATCTCTCATAATTAATGCAATAATTGTTAATGATCTAACGCTTAAAGCTTTCAAAACAACGACCTGAATAAATGGCCAGAAGGATTTACTACCTCATGGTTCCCATATCTTGCCAGCCCCTTGGCCACTCTCCAGGACCAGAAATGCAGGACAATAACTGTGAATCCATAAGACCATGTTATTTTTTTTAAGATTCTACCCTAAGCCATCTACATTTCCCAAAAAGAAGAGGTGAAACAGAATATCTGGAATAAAAGATTTCCCTCTGTCTTCTTTTAAAACCCACAGGAAAAGTGTGGGCGGTAAGAAGCAGTGAGCCGGAACTTCACACATTCAGAGGTGTTTTAATGGTGTAATCAGGTTATTAGGCAATAAATATTCACTAGCGCACTATAATAGTTTGGTTCCCAATTAGGATACTTATATAGCAAGATGAACATTGCACAGTGTTTACCTGACCATTTGAAATTCCTCACTGCGATGCCATGCAATTCCTGGAAATCTGCAGCTACTACAAACCCTTCAGTGTAAGGTCGTAGACTTAGAAGATATTAAAGAATTACTAGTTAGCACTCAATGTTGCACACATTACTACTTTAAGTCAAAGTTGTATTGCAAAAATACCTTTCCTAGATCGCTTAGATGTATGTTCTAATGCCTATGTACAAAAAGCTCAGTACTGTGTTCTGTGATAAATGTTTGCACCAGACTCTGCTGTAAGTCACCACAAAGACAATTTCACTTTGCGTTTTAAAACTGAAGCAATCACTCCAACTGTAAGATTCAGATGCCCGTGCAGACAATAGCTCTTATTGCTGATTGAGAGATGAAGTGTTTATTATGGTGGTTAAAAAAGAATGTTGAAGAAGTTTTCTGAGCTTATCTGCGCATGGATCATAACCAAGAGAATGTACTTCTCGGTATTAATTTATGAGAACACTGAAATTAGGCATAACTGAAATATCAGACACACATATAACTGCAGAAGACAACATACTCATACGCATTTCCCAGTTAGAATTGGGGTACTGTAACACTAGAGCTTAAAATATCGCACAATACTGTGAGCACATTCTGTTCACATAAAGTTTAATGTCTAGCAACACTGAATTGTGTCACGAGAAATACAATTTTTCAACAATACACTTGAAAAGAATTTTACAATCCCAAGAGATTAGGAGAGCTGGGGCTAGAAAGTGTCTTCAAACACCAAGATATATCCTAACAACCCCACAGAAATACTTAACACCAGCTGTAAGAACTCCAAGTAGGAGTTTATGATGTGCACACAGACCTTGTGTCAGTGAATCCAGAAACACTCAGTATGAAACTAAAGACAAGGGAGCAGATTCACAGTGACCTGGCGCATGACAAGGTCACACAAAAAAACCAGACTGTTTTTCATAGAGGCACACACTTGCCCCATGTGCGCTCACAGTTGACCAAACAAGCAAGGCTGCCTTTAGCAAAGCCTGAGCCACAGGACATAATCTGTTCAAAGAGAAGGGGTGTTCTAGCCTGGGTTCAGGACTGTGCTTACCACATTCACACAGCCTGGGGGTAGCTCAGAGCATAGGCTGGGGGAACTCTTGTTGCTGTGCACAAAGCCGTGTTAGCACAGACACAGATAAAGAGGTGTCAGGAAAAAAACTGAGTGTAACAAGAAAGCAACGCACAGGTCACAGTGTGAAAGGAGGAAGGTCAAGAGAAAAAGGATTTGCTTCCAAGGACTCCCATCAGCAAACTGTAATGCACATCCATTCATTTCTGGCCACGAGCGTCTGAATTTCTCGATCCAACAGACTATGACCTGAAGATAAGCCTTATTTTCAGGCATGCCACACTATTCAGAATTGTATCTATTTTTAAAAACTGCAAGAACAACTACTACAATGAGAATTTTCCCATTAAATATTAACATTTTTCCTTACTATAAATATTTTATATGGTAAAATGTTGCATAATACTTTTAGTACTGAAATGCCACAGCCACTAAGACTTAAAGTTACATTGTAACTTTCACGTTACATTGTAACTTTTGCGTTACATTATAACTTTTGAGTTACAGTGTAACTTTTGAGTTACAGTGTAACTTTTGAGTTACAGTGTAACTTTTGAGTTACAGTGTAACTTTTGAGTTACATTGTAGCTTTACATTGTAAAGGATTCTTCCTTTGCAAGTTGTTGTTGTTCAGAGAAATTATGCTTATTATCCTCTTTCACTTAATTAGCGATTCAAATAGTAAAATAGTTTACTTCTGGGGAATCTCACGTGCTGAGATTTTGTAATGATACAGCGTTGGATTAAACTCTAATAACAACAGGCAGGTTATTTTTTACTGGGACTAGTATGGTTGAGCAAATTTAAGCCAGTAAAATTCATACTATTTAAAGGCTTAATATGGTACATGAAGAATAATCTTCAAAAGTTTCATTTTTATTGATTCAAAAACCATGCATCTTCCAATTTTCACTTAATTAGGCTATTTAAATGTCATAATTTATTTCCCTTTTATACTTTAATTAACTGACATCCAAACTTGCCTTGATTTTTGATAGGTCTTTAGGAATGTCAGGACTCAGGCTGACTTACTCACACTCTCCTACAAGAGTAAAGCATGAAAAACTTGTCCTTTCATTCCATTGATCCCATGTGTCTTTCTGCAAGTGAAATCAAATCACATTCACTGGCCTTAAATTCAGTCTTACATAGCAACATGAGCATTTTAGACTGGGTCACTCTCAGAGTCTTCATGTTAAATACGGCAAGTGAGTGTGACACCTTTTTGAATGTGCAATATTTTTAATGTGGAACATTAGAACCATATTAGAATAAATGCAATGTGAGTTATGAAAAGTGAAATGTCTAAGAAAATCTGGCATGTATGGCATTACAAAAATAACACTCACACTTCATTTTCATTAGCTGTTTTCCTCTTTGTTTTCTCTCCTAATGTATGCTGTGACATATACTTACTCCTCTTTGGTTCCCAGCTCTCTAATCAGCTTTAATTACAGATCAGTGAGGCACTCGAGAGTAAGTGAACTCTTTGCTTTGGTATCCAAAGGTGAAAATACAAAATTGCCTAACAAGACTTGGGCAGATTTCTGACATCCCAGAGAATACCAACCAGCAGTTGCTCTCTTACATTTCAACTCACAGATACTTTTATATGTAGCATGTTCTTCTGTGCTATTTATATGAGGGATAAAGCACAGCTGACAAAAGGAAAAAATAAAAAAAATTGCTGAGATTAGTTAAATGACTATAAAATACTATTACCAGCATTTTTAGCAAAACTTCTGCACAAGTTTAGTGATGTGCCATTAACGGTACCCCTGGTTATGGCCAAGTGAACTAGCACTCCCAGAGTTACTAGCAGTATTCAGCTATCACAGAATCACAGAACACCAGGGATTGGAAGGGACCTTGAGTGATCATCTAGTCCAATCCCCCTACCAGAGCAGGATCACCTAAACCAAGTTGGGTTTTAAACATCCAAGCGAAGGCTGGTTTGGTTTGCTTTAAACAGTATTGTTTACAAGGCATATAAGACAGTGCAAGTGAAAAGGGGGCTGAAATGGAGCACCCATCCTTTAGCAAATCTGATCTCTATGGAAGGAAGAGTTTCAAGCATTGTCTTTCTAGAAATTGTATCCATGTTTCAAGTCTATTTCCTTTAGAAGTAGAAAATTATGGTTTATAATTTCTGTTAATAATAGAACTGGAAAGAGAAAAGAAAGTTATAAGGAATTGCTCATATAATTAAAGATTTTCTTGAATAATCTCTCATCTTGCTATTCCAAGTCTGAAAGAGAATTATGTCACTTCTCCTGTGGGGAGATTCAGGAAAGCTACACAGAATGTTACTCTCTAATCAGCTTCAGAGTTGAATTGAATTCTGAATTATTTCTTTAGGCCCCTGTCTCACACACACATAAACACACATATATATATATATCTATATATCTGTAAACTGACTCATATATCTAATATAGAATAATTCTGACCTTGAATGTTTCCAGGCGATGGGGCTTCTACTGCCTCTGGGCAACATTCCAGTAATTCAGCACCCTCAGTGTAATAAATTCTTCCTATGTTTATTCTGAATTTCCTCTCTTTTAGTTCAAAAATATCACCACTTGTCCTGTCACAACAGGGGTTGCTAAAAGTATTGTCACGATCTTTCTTATAGATCCCCTTTAATCACTGAAGCCTTCTCTAGGCTGAACAACCCCAACTCTCTCAGGCTGCCTTTGTAGGTTTTTTGCTCCTTGAAAATACTTGATAGAAAAATCTTGGTCTTTGAGACTATTACTATTTGTATGGAGTTATTTTGATGCTACCATTTTTTCATTGTAAAGCCTCTTTGCTGATAAATGAGGTCTAACAGTTTGAGATGATGAGCTGAGCCCCACTTCTGTGCTGTGAGAAATTCCACTGCCCAGCAAAAGGTAAAAGATCTAGAAATTCCCAAGTGGTGCTTGCAGTTGGTTTTCTTGAATGAAGCAAATGAAGTCATACTGCTAAACAGAGCTGCTAGTCATCTCATCCTCACCTGGATGACCTAAAGCCAAGGCCCTGAACAGAACAATTTAGGCTGCACTTGAACCTCTGTCTCCTTTGACAGTGTCCTAGCTGCAGCATTGCTTTGGGACTTTTTCCTCTGCCTGGCATTATTAGAAATAATTAAACAGCATTTAATGTCACTCACCTAGAGCACAGGACAGCAAGTCTCAAACTACAGATCTAAAGAGTAGTTAATTACTACTACAATGTGGCACACTTACAAATGAGAGGATTTCAGAGAACGTGAAGCAGGTATCTGGCATATTCGAGACCACAGTTTGAATCAGGCAGGATTGGAATTCCTATCCTGTATCCATACTTTAGGAGCCTTTATTTTTGGATGAGAATGCTTAACACTGTCAATACTGGCAGGAATGCTTGTGCAGAAAGTTTTAGGTAGATAAACCTGCCTAATCTAAGAAGCAGCTTGTCTAAATCTCTCTGTAGGGCCTCCCTACTCTCAAGTGGACCAACACTCCCACCCAACTTGATGTCATTTGCAAATCTGGTAATGGTGCACCCTATTTCCTCATCAAGATCATTGATAAAGATATTAAACAGAAGTGGTCCTAACACTGAGCCTTGTAGGACAGTGCTTGTGACCAGCCACCAGATGGATTTAACTCCACTGACCACCACTGTTTGGGCCATCTGCTCATCCAAGCCACAGACAGACAAGTTTTTCTTGAGGATTTTGTGGGAAAGGGGGTCAAAGGCTTTACAGAAGTCCAGGTAGACAATACCCACAGCCATTCCTTCATCCACTAGGTGGGTTGTCTCGTTGTAGGACATCATGTTTGTCATTACTTGTTCTCTCATCTGATACATATTAGCCTCCCTGTTCAGAGAGACGATCTGTCTTTGAATTGTACATACTCCTCAAGAAGTGATTACTAGTCAACAAAAACACCCACATTTACAGCATTAGCTGTTTTTGTAGGAGAGTCTGCTGCTTTTCATTGCATAATCTCTGTGCACACATTTAAGGTCTTTGTGATATTAAAGGAATATGTTCTGTCACTTTAAAAATCAATCGCTGGGAAATGGGTAAAGTAAAAACACGATAGGCAAGAAGCGCAGTGTAATGGAATAAGCAACATTATTCTGTTGTACTGCTGCTCTGAATTCTCCAGCACTTGCCAGCATCAATTCACCAGATCTTATCTCTCACCCTCTGTTAATCAAGGCCTCTGACACTGACTCTGCTGAGCATACTGATAATAATAATAAAAAAGGTTTGCTGCTTGGTCCTGTCTTTGTTGCTGCATTTTTGTTGCAGGTATGACACACTCCGCTTCCCATTAAGCTAACAAAAGATGCAACTTCCAACGCTGCTAGAACTGTTCTACTGTAAAATAAACACTGCCTAGCATGTTTTAAATAAATACAAAAGCATTAGAGGGCACATGGTAGCAGCATTAATCTCATAATCCGACTAGTATGTCTGCTGTTTATGTGAACAGACAGGTGGTTTGGACTGGGGTTGATGGCTGACGTCAGCTCTAGCCTTGAAATACACACAGGTCCTAAATTTAAAAAAAAAAAACAATGAATAAAGACAGTTAGTAACTGTTTGATCTGGACTGGTTGTTAAGGATAAAGGTGAGATGTGTTGAAGTCTTGCATGGATGCATAACTAAAAGACCAGAGACTCTTGCACCCAGAGCCCCTTATAAAGAGAAGCAGCATGTTCATTCTTTCTGTTTGGAAAAACTGCCAAACACACAAGTGACACCTATATCCAGGGTTCAAAACCTGTAAGAAATACCACACAGTATGACTTCACAGGCTGCCCAGGGGAGTTGTGGAGTCTCCTTCACTGGAGAAGTTTAAAACCCGCCTGGATGTGTTCCTGCATGACTTGGTCTAGGTGATCCTGCTGTGGCAGGGGGACTGGAGCAGATGATCTTTCGAGGTGCCTCCCAATCCCTAATGATTCTATGATTTTATGATTCATTAATCGTTATTTTTTGCAACCAACTAAAGCTTCTATCTTGCAGTAGAGAGCACAAGCAGCTACTTCACATAGCACACTGACGTCACGTACATCCCTAAAACTTGACAAGCTAAAGTAAACTGGTTTTCCCCGGATCAAAGTCAGCGTGTCACAAAGCACATGTATATATATATTGATCTTTGCTTTGAATACCATGTTCATGACACAGCCTGATTTGATTTCCATTAGCTATTGTCTATCAAAATACTGGACATGTTGTGCACATACGCACGCAGGAGGGAAATCTGCAGTTGATTGATGTTTAACTCACTTGATACTAGCAGAGTACTGCAGATCAGAAAGAAATCACAAGATCATCCAGACCTACATTTCATTGTCATAATATTATAACCAGAGTGTGGAGGTGAATACTGAGCTGGAGGTAGTATTTCCAATCAAGTGGATACTGAAATCCACTAGTCTTGAAAATCAATTAATAAATTCCACTTCTACCCATAAACTCCACAACATTTGGTCTCTCACAATTGCCAGAAAGATTTCTACAGCAGGACTACTTGATCTTTCTAGAAATAAAAAATTCCCCCCACCTTTTTTCCCCTCATTCATTTAACAAATCCCCAAATTAGACACTAAAACACGACAGAAAGAGCGTTACATATGCTAGCTCATTTTGGCAGCTGGTTTCTGCTAGCTACAGTAAATACTGGTGGTAGGAGCTTCTCGGAAGCAGAGTAAATAGTGAGAATGGGAGCAGAACTGGTCCTACCAGGAAGCTCTTAGTCACTGTCAAATGCAAGAGGAAATTGAAAATTATACCCTTGGAATTGTTTATTATTATTTACAAGGTAAGTTTCCTTACTCTTACACAACTCCACTTATATTATTCATGAAAATCAGGGCTCCACTTTATAAATTTCTGACTTCATGACTCATCCATTTAATACCTCTCTGCTGTGGTTGGTTTGTTGTTTTGTGGTGGTTTTCTTTTTGTATTTTACATCTTATGGCAGGGAAAGAAAATAGGAGTGAAAAGAAGAAAAGAAAACAGAAGACGAGTTATATAGGGTTCTCCTTCAGCCTGTGTTTAGAGATGTATGTAGATGGGAAGGGAGCAGACAGAGTAGTGACAGAAGGGGAATTGGTGGGAATTGGGAAGCTGCCAGCATAATAGTTCTCTTTAAAGTGATGAAGTCCGTGATCCCTACTCTAGTGAACCTAGCAATGCTTGCTCTTTCTATCAATACTGTTCTTTCAAATCTACACTGTCTCCTTCAACATGAGTTTTCTCAAACCTTCCACTGTCCAGAAAATTTGGGTCATGCTTTGAATTGCATTGCAGTTTGTAAAAACCATGCAGCTCTCTCCATCTCTTGCCCATTTTCCAAAAGGCAGGAAAAAAAGAAAAAACTCTATGTTATTTTCCAGAGGCAATAAGCCCCCTTTTCAAATGCAGAGAAAGTAAGTATTAAGGCACTAACAGCAACGTTTCAAGGCAGTTTAAAACAAACACTTTCTTTTTTTTTTTTTACTCCTTTCCCTTTTCCATCCCTAGCAAGTTCTGTGCAGGGAAGAATTATAACCTTTCCAATGAACTTTGCAGTATTAGTGAGGTAAGATTTGAATATGGATCTCATAATAAATAGATTGTTTTCTAGTTAACAACATAGCAGAAGGCCAAAATGTGAGCCAATTTTAAGAACTCAAGTACATTCTGTGGTTATCATTACTTTATTCTGATAAAACTAACTACTGCAGCATACATTATGGAACTGAACAGTGCATGAGCTCAGCAAGTGGTGGATCTGGTCAGACAAGTACATTGAAGTTAATTAATTGCTCGCGTGCAGGAAAAAGCATAAGACATCTGCCAAAAGTTTGTCTTTTTCCACCTTTCCAAGATTCATTAAGTGACTCTAAGACTGTTTACTTTTACAAAGCCTTCAGCGTTTCACTGGGATTTTCAAAAATGCCTACATGACAGGGGAGAACAACTCCCATTGATTTTTCCAAGAAACTGCTTCCAGATTACTTCTACACTTCTGAAAATCCAACCTCCCATGCATAACCCTTCAACCCATTCCAGTGAAATACATACGGAAGCTTTCACACTGCAAATACAGCACGTGCTGCCTCGGATGACCGGTGAGTAAAGGGAAAGGGAGGGATGAACCATGCTGGGGCATAATTGAACTGAGAATTTGAAAAACGCATCTTTCAGGTGAAGGCTGTTCACAATTAAAGCATTTACAAGGACCAACAGCACAGCTCCTGCACTCTTTTCTAAAAGGATGCTTTATGACAAGAGATGCCCAAGGAATAAGTTTTCCCAAACATACACCTAAATGAATCATGTCCCACCTTCACTCACCCTCTTTGGCCAAAGTGACTGACTTTTCTAGAAACAGTTGGAACAGTATCTTGGCTGGCAAAAACTGCTGAAATGTAATTGATGCAACAAGTCAGTAAATACATGTGAATGCATCTTTGTTTCTGGTTCAGGATCCGTGATTGTCAGAAGTGCTAGGAACCAAATCCTCATTTCTGCCATCTGAAACTGTCTGGAAAGTCTGGATATTACTTATCTCCTATTTCTTAAAAGCATCCTGAGGGACAATTAAAGTAATTTGAACCAAACACACTGCTTCAAATTTAAATACTGAACACTATAACATACAAAAAAGTAAATTTCAAAGAAAGTAAGCTTCATGCACGCAGATACACGAGCCTTCATTAATACAGAGCTCAGAATATTTCAGAAATGACAAGCCATGTCTTTCCCCTCATTTAAGATTCAGATTTGCTTACTCTTCTAATAGCAAAATGTGGACTTCACTAAGTATTTCAGGAAGATGGAATACGGGGATGTGGATGACGTGGCAGTATTAGGTCTCACCAACGCAGTTGATCTAGTGAAATTCATACTGCTGCTCAGCCTGAAATCACACGTAATTTCAGCCCCAGTATTAGAGGGAAAATAGAAAAACTCCAGGGCACCTGCCTCTGTATTGCACAACGTGAGCACAATTTTGCCATCAATATATGGCAGTGCCTCCAGCCCTCAGCTGAAGCACGCCTATGGACAAGCTGCATTAGATTCATAGAATCATTCATACTGGAAAAGACCCTAAAACCATGTCCCTACTCTTAAAGTAGCACAAATGAGCTCTATTAATTAAGTAGTTTTTACACTGTTATCATGATCACTATGTTGGAATGAATGAGGCTATCTTAATACTCTAGATAATGCATTGGAATAAAAAATTTTCCCATGCTTTTACCAGAAATACTTCAAATGGAAATATTGTGCATTGGAATGCTTTTTGCCACGAGTGTGGAAGAGAAGTTGAAGTACTACACCTGGGTACAATTACAAAGCCATACCTGTTTACTACAATGATGACAAATACACAGCTGGATTTTCATACGATCTCCTGCTACAGTGAGGCCTGAAATAGAAATGCAGCTTCGCACAACCAAAAATAACACTGCAAACAGAGCAGCACATTTTAATAACTTGAAGCTGTCTGTTTCACTTCTATAGAAAAATATAAGGATAAATCTCTAAGATAAAAAACCAATAGCTTACTTTACAAGTACACAGAGATAAGATTTACTTCTCTGCTTTCTGCAGAAAATATTTATATTATGGGTTTGTAGCTGGTAACACGTACAAAAATAGAAAACAGGTTTTTTCGTTTAAAGCAAGAAAACCAGAGTGAAGAGGCAATGTCACATTCTTGGGTGTTAGGACTTCACTACACAGATCACAAAGGAATACTTCCTCTAGAAATAGCTTCAGCTCTTCAGTAAGACACGAAGTATGCTTTCCTGCCTTGTTTATCTCTGACACATCAAGCACGAGCCATTGGTGCAAGTGGCATCATAGCCTCCAGAGGCCAGTTGCCATATCTTGCAGAGCAAGTCACAGAGGTCCTCCAGTGGTGGTGAATATCAAAAAAGCATTAAAAACAAAATTAAACAAAAAAAAAAATCCAAACCAAGTAAAACTTTGTTAAAAATCACAAACCCCACAAAACAACTCCAAAAGCCCCCCCAAAGCAGGACTTGAAAAACAGAACCCTGAAAAGTTAGACTTGATAGGTTGGAAATATCATTCCATACTAAGCTATAGGTTTACATACAGATTTACATAGTTCAAGGTAAAATTATGTGGAACTTCTTTTATAACAATTTTGAAGCCTTGCAATTATTACTTTATTTTTACATTCTGAATTCACTTCTTTGGGCTCAACTCAAATTTTAGAAAGCCATCCAAAACTCTTTCCCTTTTCTGCAGAAAATTCCATCCTGTACATGCATATTTAAATAAGGGAAGTAAACTGTCCTCTTAGTAGGTATAGATAACACAGCTTCAAAGCAATGATACCAAGCAAAAAGGGTAAAAGGCAAAGAGGATAATTATACATTCCTCAAAGTAACAGACTTTAGAAGCTTCCATTGAAAGCACCCATTATATAACTACCAACTTGTACACTAGTCATTTCCAACACATGGAATTCCTGCTTTTGTAGCATTTTCTTCCCCTCTTGTACTAATTGGGAGCTTTCCTCACATCCCTGTCAGACTGCAAACACACAATGAGAAGGACAACCCCTACTCTAAAGACCTGCCGCTCCAAATACAAGGCATAAGACAACTAGTGGAGAGACGCCAGGGAGAATGTCAAAACAATGGGATGTTGGTAGTCACTATGACAGGCTCACTAGTCACCTGAGTGCTGTCAAGCTTTTTCTGGAGACAAAGGGTGTATTATGGAAAGATATAACAGAGAAACAAGGCTGCGGTGGGTGTTTGTGCATCTATCTGAGTGTTCCCTAATCGAAAAGGAGGAAGCATACTGGCACGCTAACCCTGGGTGGCACATCACAGGTTTACATCAACAGCTGTATATTATCCAAAACAGGATGCAATGGTGTGATGTGACACAAAAAATACACAGACTGAAAAAGTCTTCAGCCTCATTAACAGAAAAAATGAGCATCTTTTTTTATATGATAAAGCAAGAGCCATGAGAAAGGTTAGCTGAGAACAGACAAAATCCTGTAAGTCACAGGTTAAGACAAATACCTCAATGGCAGCTTTGAATAGGTGTTGATGAGAAAATATGGCATCTGCCAATACAAGAAAACATCTCATTATTTGGATATGAAATACTATGACTTTCAGATGTATGCACAGCTAACAGTTAGAGCTGTAATGTAAAAAGAAAATCATGTAAGAAGAAAGCAGATGATGGCATGTAAAAGGTAATCAAAACTGAGAATGAGATCAAGGTTATAGGTCAAACAACAGAAAAGAGACGATACTGACCACAGCGACCAGCTGTACCCTTTACTGATAGAGAGGAGATAAAGAGCCCAGTGTTTAAAGATGCACAAAATTGTTTGTATTTAAAAGCTTAATGATTTGTTCTTTTGGTGTCTGAAAATTAATGTTCAGTTCCCAAGATCTTAATGTTTTTTACTAAGCAAGAACCTACAAGATTTAAATGACAACCAATGCCAGGTGAAAATTAAACATTTCCTGAAGACTACACCACTGCTTAAAAGGACAGAAGAAAGAACAACACTGCTGCCAATGTGTTAATTGTTTCTCATAAAAAAAACCTTTCAAAGAAAGAAGCTGTTATAGATACTACAGATACCTCAACCAGTACCTAGACCATTGCGAATAAAAGAAGCGTGAGCTTCCTCCTGCAATACTTTTTATGAAGACTGGGGTTTTGCAACACAATTCCTACCCAATGTTCAAAAACATTGCTTTCATGCTTTTCAAAACGTAGTATCTCCAAGCTAACTCTTGCTGAAGAGGGCAGAAAGTTTTTCAAAAGGCTCAAAAGCACTGACTACTTCTGTGAGATATGAAGTTATTTTCAGGGATTGTGATCATGATCTCCAGAAGTCCCACCCCACCCCACTCCACTCCTAAGGAAAACACTGCATTCATTCCAGGAATCCATGTAAACTTGAGAACATCATAAATGTAATTTGTCAAGCAACCAATCATAAATGCCTCATAAAACTAGGAGACCTGAGGCAGCTAGATAGCAGATTTTAAGAGCTGAATAAATTAAACAAATGGCATCCACCACAGATTGTTTTTCTTGCTCTTTGAAGATACTTACACTTCATTTACACAAAGCTCTAAAGTAAAAAAAAAAATCCAGAAGAGAAAAGAAGACGCTTCCCGCGATGCCTTTCAGTTGAGTAAAGCAAAGGTTATCTTAAGCAAACTCTCCTTTCAGGAAATACATGGAGATTGCACTGTGTGTAAGAATGTAATGAAAAAGGGGTGGGATAAGACAGACAAATGACAAACAGGATTAATATGTTCTCAAGGGGAAGCGAGCAAGTGCCAGTCTAGGCTTACCAGTTTATCTACAGTTCTGACTCCAGATAATGTCTAATTCATCTCCACGAGAGTTTAATAGAAACCTCTGTTCGCAAACCATATGAAATCAAATGTTCTTGTAGATTCTTGCTTAGTAAAAAGCATTAAGAGCTTGGGAATTGAACATTAATTTTCAAACACCAAAAGAACAAATCATGAAGCTTTTAACGCCACACAATTTTGTGCATCTTTAAACACACACCCACACTGTTCTGTACATACAGGAAATTCTCATTAAATTGAATCTGAGCCCATTTGCAGAGCATACACTGGCATCATAAAGTATAAGGTATTATGGAAAGTTCAGGAGTAATTTAGGAACAACAGAACCAGGTGCCTTAAGTGTTGCCAAAATACGATAATGTTAATTTTGAACCTGGAAGAAATATTTAAAACAATATGCTCTTACCTAACTACAGCACAAGCCTGAAACTAGATTTGTAGGTGTTTCTGTCTGTATTGTAAGTACAACAAAATATTCTGAAGACTTGAATCCAGGCACTTGTCTTACCATCAGAGGTAATTATAGATACACTTGCTACAACACTTCTGCATTATCTTCCCACACAAAGAGAAAGGATCCTCCTCTTTCTCATCATTATTGCAAGACATTTTCAAAGGCACCTTTTCACAGTGTGAGGCTAAAGCTGTGGCTTTTGCAAAGTGCTCAGTTCTTTGGAAACAGTTTGAAAATCACAAGAGAGTTTTGAAAAAAGAATTCTTTTATAAAATATTTACTCATAATATGAATAGGGAAAAAACCCCGTCATTACCCAAGTAGAAATCTAAGGTCAACCACAAGCACCACATGAGAGCCTGTACTGTTTTATCTCTTCTGTGTGGATAGTCTTGCCATCATTTACTATGTTCCCTCATTTTGACCTCATGCAAGATGCAGTATTTTTCTATTTCTTCTGTCATAATTGCTCCTTCTTAACATGGACATTTCATAACAAATGCAATCTATTTATTTAGCCAAGCTGAATGAAAACTGTCTCTGGTTACACTTGAATACTGTGTGACCGCCCACCTCACGCCCTCTCAGATACTCATCACCCAGCCTTCCCCAGTACCCCTGTGTATGTGCTGAAGAAGGTTCATCACATTGTCTTTACACTAGACAGCTCGTGTGACCGTGTCCAGAGGAGGGCCACAAGGATGATAAGTGGGCTTGAGCACCTCTCCTATGAGGACAGACTGAGACAGTTGGGGCTGTTCAGTCTGGAGAAGAGGAGGCTCCAAGGTGACCTTCTTGTGGCCTTCCAGTATCTGAGAGGGGCC
>JAOXOE010000405.1:19082470-19097730 GCA_028565055.1 Phoeniculus purpureus | reverse complement strand
AGTGAGGGTGACGGAGCACTGGAACAGGCTGCCCAGGGGGGTTGTGGAGTCTCCTTCACTGGAGATGTTTAAAACCCACCTGGGTGTGTTCCTGTGTGACTTGGTCTAGGTGATCCTGCTGTGGCAGGGAGATCTGACTAGAAGACATTTCAAAGTCCCTTCCAATCCCCAATGCTCTCTGATTCTGTGGTTTTAACCTCATTTTAGTTTTTGCCTGTTAAATAAAATAAAATCTTCTTTGAATAAATGGCGAGAAGTTCCTAACAATTCTTCTAAGTTCCTCTAAAATCAACTAACAAAAATCATATTGATTGCTATCAGAAGCCACTGTGGAATAGTAAGGAGAAACTCATAATGTAGAACATTTCTCTCCTAGCTTCTTAACCCAAATGTTAACTACCTTATATTAAAGAACAAATGGCAAAGCAGCTCATTTGGAACAGACCACAAATTATAATCAGCCAATTCATTGGTCTTAGTATTTTGTATAGACAAGTGATGAACTAGCCAACAACTGCCATTTCTGTATGTTCCCTCACTGTTAGCACAGGAAGACATGAGCTTGCTAAGTGCTTACACCATCTTGCATTCAGGAAGTTGTAGTACATCAACTACAAGGAGAAAGATGAGCGCAACTGAAAAGAAAATTCCCAAAACCCTACAGTTACCTCTCGAAAATAAACCAAATCCATTACTTTCTGAACATCCCTTCCACTGTAAAAAAAGGAAAAAAAGGAAAAAGAAATAAGTAACAATAGGTAACTTAACACAGATGTTTAAGACAGATGTCACACTTCTGAATGAATACTAATTCAACCCCCAGACAAACACGCTTTTCTCAGGGCAGGTAAGGAGATGAACTCTGCCAGAGGCAGCAACTGTGGGCTCATCTCACACCTCCTGTGGGTTCCACACTCAGAACCTCCTGGGCAGAACCCAGGAGATTAAAAAAGCACAGTAGTAAGACTGACTTGCTAGTCCACTCTTTCTGACAACCTGTATAAAATGGTTTTACAGTAATAGGGAAACTCTTCAAACCAACAGAGCTCCACACTACTCACTGGTCTGCTAATACTGCTCAAGTAAATCTTTCTGATAGCTTCCACGTGATGTTCTTCATATCCTGTAAGTCACACTGTTTATTTAGTACTTTAATAAAAAGTGGAGTTATATATTTTTAATGGCCTGAAAATTAAAATCCTTCCATCTCTTAGTATGGTCCAGAAGCCTGTTTCATTCCATACTTCCATGGCTAACAGAGCTGACTGAAAGTGCACTGCATTTTAAAAATATAGGTATATAGACTTACAGTCTGTTCTAAATAGCACCACAGAATTGTTAGTTAGATGTAATTACTACTTAGGATCAAGAGAAGGATGATTTTTAGAAAGTGGAATCAAAACCAAGTCAGGAGGATTGGGACATGCAGGAACAGAGAAAGCAGCAACGTTGCGGGAGAGATACAACAGGGAGATTCGGCCACCAAGCACAGATCTGACATGGAAGAGAGACTCCATAAAACTTCCTCTGTAACACATCACTCTACTGGACGGCTTTTACCTTTCTCTCCATCCATCAGTAATGCAAAGGCTTATATTTTCAGACAGTTGCTACAAAGCAAAACAGTTGAGACACGCGTTCAGCATATCCACGTACAGGTGTGTACAACACATTCGTTCTTCCAGGATGAATAAACAAACTATCTAACCAGCAGACCATTTCTGTACTGGAGCTGTCTTGCTGTCTGCAACAGAACAGGTCAATGGTTCAGAAACCTTCAACAATCCCAAAGCACTCTACACAAGAACAGAGAGGCAAGATGCAACATTTGCCAGTGCTTGAGGTTTTATTGTAGTTTTTCCCTTCTCCGGGCTAAAGGCAAGCAAAGAGAAGAGAGATGGCTAAAAACTAGTGATTTTGCAACCTGGGAAGACTTACACATGCTAAGACTTACACACGCTCTGCAAAGTTCCCCTTCTGAATAAATCTGTATTTTTTCACGTATCTATAGTTCAATTTCTATTAATAAACCTCAACAAAGTTAATGCACCAACTCTGGCTGTATAGGGGAGGTACTATAGTGACCATGGGTTAGACTCCTTGTACACTATCCCAGCTGCAACATCCTGAAAACATTCTCCACTTTAAACTACGACCACCAAGGGATTTGAATTTCCACAGAATCTCTCTGAATCCCAACAGTTGGAACAGATCTTACATCTAAGTAAATATAAAACACAGATACTTGGCAGAGCCACGAAACAACGTAGGTTTGCTTTCTTATTCTTTTGTAGAGCAGGTTTGCAAAGTAGCCTGTGTAGGTATGGAACAAAATACTTCAGAAACAGACTGCCTTCAGCTGAAGATGTTTTTGGTGTGTGATAAAGAACAGCTGGGAACAGACTCCTCGTTCATATGCAAATGAAACTGGCCAGGTTTCTCTCTGGAAACAGGAAATACAGTCTATAGACTGGAATCATTAAGACACTTCCACTCCATTTTGATTCTCAGACCCTCCCCAGCGAATAGGAGGATTCATGCAAAACAATATGAGGCAGGCAAGTAATTTACAGAACATTGTCATACCTCAGAAGTCCACATGTTCTTCCCAGCGCACATCCAGATGCAAGCAAACACATCATGGCACCTATTTCTACTGCCTCATTATTTTCAGGGCTCTCCTGATGGCCAGAGTACCCAAGGAAACCCTAGCCAAGAGCACATATCCCGTCAGATGCCTAAGGTACATTATGAGAAACTGATAACCTGCCACCACAAGCCCTTACTCGACTTCCCTCCCTCACCTATTAAAGGCCCTTCCTTCTCTCACATCATAACACAACACATGAAGAGCACTTACCTTCTGAACTACTTTTCAACCTGTCTACAACAGGGAAGAGAGGGCTGCTTGTACTTTTTCAAAAACACAGACTAAAATCATTTTTTCCTAAAAACACAGGACACTCTGCAGTGCCTTAGTTTGTGTCAGCATGAGCACTCTAACATCAGATGCTTTTAGTACACCTCCTAAGAAGTCCTCACCTTCCTCAGCCTTCTCCTACTCATCACACTGGCAATTGGGACAACAATAAAGGTGCCAGAGGAGCAATAGGAGAAAAGGAACACAGCAAGCAGCCCGTCCACCTACTCGTTCAGCACAGGATCTGTGTACAGCGTTATCCCTCTGCTGCTCAAATATTTCCCTACGTAGTCTATACCCTGGTACTATTTTGTCCCTCCCTAGCCTTCATTCTTCATTTTCTCTCCTGAATGTTTCCTTTCATCCAGAGTATTAAAGGTATGAAGCACCACCTATATTCAGCTTGATTTCAATATTCAGCTTGATTTCATGTCAAGTAGGTGTTCTACTACTGAAGCAGACATGTGCAGAGATCAGGTGAAACACTCAGTAAGAGCCATGCAAACACAATCCTGGCTGCTCAGGTGCCAAGCAAGAGCACTTGGAAAGTTGGAGTATTTGAAGTCCAGGATAGTCTCCAGCTACAACTTAGCACGTGGCAAAACAAATCCTGCTGGCAGCCTTAGATCTTTCATAGTCCCCTAGCTGCCAAGCCAAGTATCTGTTGAAAAGTCCCACTGAGGGCCACCATATTTCCATACAGGGCAAGTAAATCCAGAAAACTTGCTAACCAAAGAAACACTTTGTTACTGGAGTATAAATAAAAGGCTCTTGTTAAGTGTGAGCAAAGTGTACCATCCTTGCAAAGAGACTACTTAGCCTTGAAACAGGTTCTACATTCACCAGCCCTGCATCTGCCGAGAGAACAAACCCAAACAAGAACAAAAAGAAGAACATTTTAAGAATGTTAAGTCCCTTTGCAGTGACACTGGGATATTTTAGTCAGAGCACAGTCAGACACATAAATAGAATTATTTTTTGTTCTTCTACAGGAATAAAAGCGTTTCATAATCTTTATTTACTGTGGCCAATACAAACTGCTGTTGTTCTAAAAAGGAGCGCTTAGCCACAGAAGACCCCTCAAGATCTTTTCACATTTACTTCTGTACTAGGGGCTGTTTCCATGGAAGGGCAGATAACTCATAAAGGGAACTTAAACACAAACCATGTCTTTCTTGGTCCTTAGAGAAAGCTGAAAAGGGAAGTTTTCCTCATAAAAGCTGATAGTATGAAAGATCATCTACTTACACCACATAAGAACTGTTGCTAGGCTCCCCTACCAGTCTTTTTCAGTCCTTGTACGACAAGCCATTACACATTACATTACAAAGTATGAGCCACACACTCAGAACACACTGGTTGCCATATGGTTCAACCCTGCTCAGATCACAGGCCGGCTGAACTTAGATTCAGCAGATCTCCCAGTCCTGACCACTGACAGCCAAACACTTATGGTGTTATATCCCAGAGACAGTTCAAGTGCTGAGGGACCTCAGCTTCCATTTCAGAAGAAAATAAGAGTTTCGTTGATCCCATGTTATTTCCTCCCTTTTTACCTTAGGCAGTCTAAAACATTATTTGAAGCACTTGTAATCTGTGATTTCTTATTTCCAAATTAAAGTTCACCCTGAGTCACGACAAGCAAGGAGAATGCTCTGAGAAGACAGTACTGTTTGTGCAGTCTCATTCTGCTCTAGAATGAAAACAAATGCCAAGGCTAGCATAAGCCCCCATACTCAACATGCAGTATTTTGGAAAGAATGAAGAGAGAAAGGCTGTCACTCTTTAAACAGACCAACAGCCTCCTCGGCTTTTTTTTAAACCATATGCTAACCTGGAAGACAAAAGCACTACTCTGAGGCTTAGGTCAGGGATCACAGACACTGCCTCTTAACTCTAACCTGTAGTCCTTTTCAGGACCCCTTACCTAATTTTAACGCACACATCATATAAAGTGATCTAGAAATTGATCATCAGACATGCTGCTCCTACTCTTTCTAGGACTAGTGGGGGTTCTCTAACCAAGAGTACTGATGTAGAGCTTCCCTCTTCATTCAGAGTGAAAATAAAACCAACTGTGGTCCAGATGAACCCTTGTAGCTCATTGTGGATTCCTCCTGGCTACCTTACAGTTGTAGAGAAATGCTGGCCAAGGTAGTTTAGCAAATGGACTCTCCCCAGAAAAAAGCTTTCTATCACTGTTATGGTATTTCTATAGCCAAAGGCTTGGTTAAGAGAAGCTTTCACTAGTACAGATATGCACGACTTCTCTTAAGACATACACCTAGATCTTAGCTGCAAGAGGATTACCTCCATGATGAGTTTTATTGCTTCAGCATACACCTTCTTGATATTTGAACATGGCTTTGTAGATAGCTCTTTAAAAACTGTTTTCCATGTACTGTATATTGAAAGGAAGGCATAGACCTTCCCCCTGAGCTTTGGGCAGAGCAACTCTCCAAAGTACACTGTGCATGGAAGCATCCTGGATGGTTCAGGCCATGCCATATGTCCTCTAGAGAGACGTGTTGGCAGAACTGGATCATTCCAAGTGAGTCCCTAGGAGGTGCGAGTCGTTCAAACTGTCTGCACACACTTTGGAGGGTGGATTCTCCTGAAGTTTCACTCATGTTCCAAATAGGTCACCCAACCAGCACCGCTAGGCACTGGCCAGAGAAACTAATTCCCTGGAGAAGCCTATCAGTGCAGTACAGACAGGCTCACCTGATGACACACTTTCAAGGTTAGTGGATGGTGTTCACTGACAAGAACCCATAGCTGCATTTGTAATATGGCATCTGTACAGCAGACATAGCCACTGCGTGCTTTTTCTTGAGCATTTTCCCCAGATGGTGGCTATGAGAATGCGATAAACCCTCATGTCAAATAATGAGAGTCTCACCAGCTACACAGGCTGGTTTTAAGTGATTCTTCATTACTCAAAGGCTTTAGTCAACCAGTGTTCTAAGCTGACAGCGTAGCACATAGAACTGAAAAGGAACCTCCTATGTTCCAGCTTAAACCCATTGCCCCTTGTCCTATCATTAGATGACACTGAGAAGAGCCTGGCTCCATCCTCCTCACACCCACCTTTCACATATTCATAGACATTAATGGGATCACCCCTCAGTCTCCTTTTCTCCAAGGTAAAGAGACCCAGCTCCCTCAGTGTCTCCTCATCAGGGAGATGCTCCACTCCCTTCATTATCTTTATGGCTCTGTGCTGGACTCTCTCCAGTGGTTCTGTGCCCTTCTTGAACTGAGGGGCCCAGAACAGAACATGCCAGATATAGTCTCACCAGGGCAGTGCAGAAGGGGAGGAGAACCTCTCTCGACCTCCTAATCGCTCCACTTCTGATCCACTAAAAGGTGCCATTGGCCTTCTTGGCCACAAAGCAAATGGCAGATGTTTAACTCTGCCTTATGGTATGGAAAAAAATTACATTTCTACACGATGAATTTATCACTTGTAGGATAAATTATGTAAATTCTGTCCTGTAACAGCATGGTAATGTTCCTGGAGTATGATACGTAATGGGAATGACCGAAGAAACTGATCTATTTCAAGCACCACATGGATTTATTGAGACTGATTTATCAGTTTTAATTATCTAAGCTCAAAAACACCCTGAGCCCTCACAACATAAGAGAAATTAATTTTATTTGGCTCCAAAATAAAGCATTAATCCAGGTCCATTTTTCTTGAGATGTGTCAAAATAGTTTTGTGACCTCATCAGGTCTCTTAGGCTCATCCCAAGATAAGAAGAAATCCCTGAAAACAGGTTGATCGTGTAAGTCATACTTGAACTTTAGGGAAAACTGTTTAAATTACTCATACTGCAAATTGTAGATGTTACACTTAACATATATTCCCCTGGAAAAGAAGTACAGGGTTTAAAATGCTCAGCTCAGTTCAGTTCTCCAGCTCATGGTAAGCAGAGCAGCATAAGGAGCATAGCGTTTTTAAGTCCTCTCACAGTATAAAATAAAAAGAAAGAGAACACTAAAGATTATTTCCAGCACTGCCTGTGCTGAGGCAAGAAGTCACACCTAAACCTTGTTAAGCTTACGACATCTCACAGATGACTAGCAGTAAATACAGTTATTTTGTATACTGAACCACCCAGAAGTGCCTGGATTGAGTTAAGATAACACAGGTTTGATAACAGGAAAACCTGAGGTCATTTTGCTGGTTATGTTGTTTCTATCTAAGGTTTAGTGGCATTAAAGATTTATCATGCAAGATGCAATTGGTTTGCTGGTTTTTCCTCTCCCAGGTGTCTCTGGGTCTCCAACAACTGAACATCCAGATAGGTACACAGAATTCAATTCATTAATTAATTACAGACAGAAGAAGAAAAAGATGATATTAATTGTAAACAAGGGTAAATCAATACCATTTTTCCCCCAGAGAGATTTGTACTGTTACTCTACTTGTTTAACACTTAAGATGGCAATTACCCTCAGGAATTACGAAGCAAAAAGGCAAGTCACTTCAGTTCAATAGACAAATCAGACTACATGGCACAGTAATCCATACTTCAGCACGTATGAAATCTCTTACCTCTGGGGATTTCCTCCTCTATTTTTTCCAGCTAAACACGGGATACACATTGTGAAAAACATGAGTCAAAACTGATTTATTTTAAGCTCCCATATTTACAACCCTACCATCAAATTTACAGTATAGAGATCTTTCCCATAAGGCATTTAACATTATTGATGCCAAGACATGTAAGCTAAATATAACAACGTTGTGCTCATCCTACTCACCCACAGATTCTCTTAGCGGTGCCTGTCACCGCTGTTACACAGCCTCTATAGACACAACATCAATAGGAATGACCATGTTGTTTCAGGAAGAAAGTTACCACAGGAACAGTGGTTAGAACTTCGAGTTAGGTCTCTCGAATTTTATCACTAATTAAAACACAGTGTGTTACCTACTACAAAGCAGCTCTCTGCAGATGACAGGATGGTCACAGTACTTTGGTTCAGCTATAAACCTAGTTGGAGCATGCTTGTCTTCACCTGGAAAATACTATGAAACTCACCAAAAGTGGGGTGATTCTTGGGGACCACCAAGAGACAAGTCATTAGCAAGTTATGTTGTTTACACAGAGGCTAGAGAACATCAAGAGCTGTCTTTGATTTCAGTGACTGAAAACCCTGATCAAAGTCTGCAGAACACACTGCTTGAGAGCTTTTTTGTACACAGATGCCCTAACAGCTTCAGGGTGGCACTCAGCTCTCTGACCCACCCATCACTGGGTCTGCCCTGACCCCAATTATTCTGAACTCAGCTGTACTCCCTGCATACCACCTCTCCCTGCTGCTGCCCTGGAAACCTCCTCGCCAGAGCTCATCAGTCATGTTCTGTGGGTATCATATCACACACAGACAACTAGGTTTGGGGTTTTTTTTTTATAGTTTATCTAAGCAGTTCACTTATCTGAAAGTCTTAAGCCACTCTAAACGTTCTGAACAACATATTGACTGGAAACTCGACTGAGCTGTTTTCAAAGTTCTAAATCTTGATGAAAATGCATTTGGCAAACTGGTTTAGATGAAGCAGCAATCTGAGTGTCTGAGATTCAAGCTGTTTTCCCAACATTTTCTTGACACAGAATCTATTATTATCAGGTCCTCAGGGAAACCTGAAGGAGATCAAAAACCCCACATCTTTGTTTCTCATCTCCAGAACTTAATGCTCCTTGATGGGCACTGCAGCAGAGCAAATTGTCTCAATGTAGAAGTGTAAATCTGTGAAACCAAGACATGCTTCACACAAAGAACACAAAACGACTGACTTTCTATATTTAAGTTACCTTCCAGCTATTTTAGCAGAACTCACTATTCAGCTCTGCTCTTGAAACATGGTTCTTGGCACTACCATTTCAACATTCTTTTCTGAATTAATTCCCAGGGCATATTGACTCCTTTTATATTTTTGATCTGCGTTTTCCAGATTAGAAGCTGTGCTTTCTTACTCACAAGTCAAAGCTCAAAATTGCACTATTAATAATAGCATCATAGAATAGCTTGGGTTGGAAAGGACCTTAAAGATAATATTGTTCCAAAAAAGCACATTGTCTTCTCCAGGATGCACAACACCAAATCGCTCAGCCTGATGATCAGGGTGCTCCAGCCCTCTGATCAACTTCATGGACTCAGTCTAACAAGTCCTGTTATGTTTGGGACTTAGCATTGAATACAATACTTCAAGAGCAGAGTAGATGGGGAGAATCACGTCCTTCAACCTGCTGACCACACTTTCTCGATGCAGCCCATAACATGATTTGCTTTCTGGGATGTGAGCATGCATCGCTGGGTCATATTCAATTCTTTATCCAACCCAAGTCTTTCTCTGCAGGACTGCTCTTGCGTATCCACTTATTAATAATCCACTTATTGCCCAGCCTGTATTTGTATTAGCAACAACAACACCAACCTCTTCTCGAAACTCTTCAACTATAAACATTAGAGCACCTAGTGTTTTGAATGCCTGTCTAGGTTGGGTATGATTTTAGAAACAGCTGTCACTATTGCAGAAATTACTTAAACACAAAAGCACACAGATGCACACACATACCTATGAAATGCAATACTGCACAGTCAACAGACCTGCACTAAAGAAGGTTAAGGATGCGATGCTCAGTACTCAGAGCACCAAGTAAATTGTCTACCCTCAGTTCTTGCTACACTATCAGTTTTTAACTTCACAGAGGTAATTTTTACTCCCCTCCTGTGGGACAGTATGACAGGAATGAGTAGCGATGGTTTATGTCCATGCCTCATTTGTCATCAATGCTACAAGGAGTTAATAAATGGTGTTGGAGACAAATGGCAGACAAATGAGAGCTTGACAGTGAAGACAACTGAATGCTACTCTGGAGAATCAGATTGCATCCCCATCTCTGCCATCGAGCTTCGCTGTGATGCTGGTCAAAGATTTCACAGATGGCTACTAATTGTGTCCGTCTCATTTCCTGCATGTACACTGGGCAACACCTGAGGCTACGCTTACAGAAGGCTCAGTGTTCAAACTGCATTTCACTGAAGCAGTTTTCCGAATGGAAACACCACTGTTAAACTCTATTTCTGAACAACTCAGATCACAAATGTTTGCTTGACAATTTTGTCCATCATGTCCTGAAGAGTCAACCATGTAAAACGCAGATAAGGCAGTAACTTCCCTTTGGTACGGTCAGAATAAATTCATTGCCGTTTACGCAGCACTTCAAGACCACATCCCTGTAATATAAAATTCCCCCTACAACACTGATAGAGTGTTTAGCGAGAACTTGCAATGAAGCACAGTAAATACTACACTCAGACATACATTGGGAAGCACTAAAAGTACATCTCCTGAACAACGGGCAATTTCCTCGCTATGTGAGACCCCTGAGAAAATGCATGACCTCACAGAAAAAAAATAATCTTCCAGTAATGATATTAAAAAAAGGTAATGGATTACTGATAGAAGCAAATTTTAATTCTGAGATCTTCTATCTTTCAAATATTTGAAGTTTACAATCCTAACATTCCTATTTTCTGACACAATTTGTACTTCCACTAATCCATAGACATCACAGAAAGATTTCTGTTGAATTCTTAGCAGTTTTGGGCTGTTGCCTTGGCAACTATATTTAAACAGATCAGCTGGCTGCAATCTTGACCCTTTCTTTCACAAGTTGTGCTGAAATTTAGCTTTTCAATATCTTTTCCTCTGAAAATGAAAATACATCACAGAGTGCAGCCAAAGGGTTCCTATAACACGATGGGCAGTTTCTGTCCATTGCTGTTGCACACACTTCATAAATCTGGATAGCTTATTGTAGAAGTCAAACAGGTTTCCTGTTCTGATCTAGTTAATCTGAATTATTTCTGAAGTCAGACCTATCCCCTATTCACACTGAGGAACTTTTCAAACTCCTTAACTGAACTCTTCTTTTTGGCTTTACAGTTCGTGCATCTTTCAACACTGATAACCAATAAACTCAAGACGGATCTTTCTCAGTAAAGTTTATCCTGGTCCTGTTGATGCACTGGAGACTATACCTGAGTCTTGCACATCTCCTTTAATCATCAAAATTACAAACTAGACACACCTCAAGGCTGCTCTAAACTGTGCTCAATTGTGCTATAGTAAACAAAACCATTCCACGCTCTAGGATTTACTCTAGCCATTTCCCCACCCCTCTCCCTGCTCCCCAGGTTGTCTTCTGACACATACTTCATATCACAGGCTATAAAGAGGAGCGAAATAAGATAATCCTCCTGGCCCCATGCCACCAAAGGATTTTCTTCCCTCCAGCACCCTCACTGTGCCGTAAGCTGTGCCAGTTGCCCTGCTGCTCCTATCTGCCAGAACAGCACAGAGCAGCGTGAAAGAAGACAGAAGATCTAGGGCAGGATCTCTTTCTCAAGGAAGCCATAATTCCCATTCTGCATTTTGTATTCAGGATGTTTCAGATCAAAGCTTTTAAAAACATAGCGGGTTGTGATAAAGAAAGTTTTGTGTTCCTCTCCCTTCACTTGCAATAGGCTGAAATTTAGGGACTTTGGCCCAGAAGCCAATGAATAATTATTAGCAGCTAAAGAGTTCAGATTTGCAAGAGCTGGTTAAGCAATTGTCAATCTGTGACCAGCAGCAGCCAACACCATTAACAGTTTCTACATCTAAGGTATTTTTTACTGTTTCTGTAAAGAGCTGTCTGCTTGATTACCGTGACCCAGGGTTATCTACATGCTGTTTATGTCTAAATAATTACATTTGCAGGCTTTTAAAAAATAATATCAGAAAACTCTTATTAAAAACACCCGCAACCTAAATTTCTGCTGATAATGGTATTCACCAAGTGGCAGTTTCTGAAGGGCGTTCTGTGAAGAACTGTCAGTTTTCATTTGAGTTGTGCATCAGGAAGACACATTTGGAATTATAAACTCTAAGTTACTGCAAACTGGAACAAAATTTCATAAATAGTAGTTCTATTAACCAAAGCATGACTCCAACGCACCTCATAAAAGACAGTCTATCAAGCTCAACTCCAATTAAGCTCAGCTACTGATCAAATAGCTGCTATTGTCAGAAATGGTGATTGTTCCTGAAATTCTGAGTTAGGAGTCGAATGGAAGTTGTCATGTGGACAGGGAAATCCTCCTGACTTGGGATACACCGTGAAAGGGAAACCCACGCGGCTAAGAAACTCTGAGACAAGCTATGAAGACAGCATATGCAAATTTAAACTTCACGCCACAGCTTTTCCTTGTTATTTCTTTTGTGTGGCTCGTGGCACACCACATTATACCCTTCTACCTTTTGACCAAGCTGTGTCTAGCTGCAGTCATGCACAAAGCAAAACTTTGATCTAGCGCCACAGTGGCCATGAGGTTTGCATTTGCCAGTGGCAATGCTGGGGAAAAAAAACCCCACAACCCCACAGGTAGCTGTATTTCATTCTGAAAGGACAAACTTCAGTAGAAGGCAAATCAGTCATGCTGAATGCTATACTGAGTTTGCATTTGATATCTGCCTTGCTCGCTACATAACTAGGGACCAAAAGCCATGCAGAAAAAGAAAGCTGGCTTTAGAGATAGCAGTTTTATTAAAGGGCAAGACCCACAGACTTTGATTCATTTCCTACTGAGAGTGAATAATGATTCAAAAAAATGAAAATCAAGGACCGTACTGCGGTATCAGCTATTTTAAAACAATTATCTCTGGGGGAAAATAGAATGATGGAAATACTGGCAACAAATTCTCCTGAGATTTACACACACTTGACAGTGAAAGTGGCAACACATCTCCACCTTCACGATTCCATCTGCAATATTTCAAATTCTTGTTTATGCTCTTACAGAGAGAGACACATGGAAGTGCTGTGTTCATCTATCAACCCTAGCAGCCTGTTCCACAAGTTTTTGTTATGTAGTGCCTGATTTCCTTCATTTAACACAGTTTAATCCTGGAGTAAATTGTGTTACTATTACTTTTTAATATTAAATGTACTCAGCTCTATCTTAACCCTCATGCTTGTGACAACAGATGTTGATTCACTTTGTTCCTGCCTACGTTGCACCAATGAGAACAGGGCAAAACTGCCTGAGCTGGTGTATCTACATACATTAGCTTTGCTGTAGTAGAGCGTTGCTACAACTGCACCTTCTCTAGCACTAGCTTGTTTCATTTACTTAGAATTTCAAATTTCATTCCAATCTCACATTTTAAAATATGAGTCTGAACTTCCCTCATAGCTTTCCCCATTTACAAATGTAGTTCTTCGTCACCTTTAAGTATTTCTGCCTGGCTACACGAAGGATTTATCTAAATTCCTTCTGGCTGTCAAAATCTTAGAGCAACAACTTCCCATGACATTATTTCCTTTTATGCCGAGCTTCCCTCCTGTGAAGATGAATGGGGCATACAAGAAATTGAGGCCAGGCATGCACACAACTAGGTGGTAATTGTCTTCACATACACTGTAGCCCACACTTAAGCCATGGTTCTCTCCCAGGTGAAAACCACTCTTTTCAGGGCAGGGGTTTATTTGCTGAAGCTTCACAACATGCTAGCACACTCCTACCACTTTTCTCTCTTGCTTCAGTCATTGGAAAAGGGAGCTGCTAGGCAAAACCAGCTCAGACAAACCACAAGTGTATGGGCAGAGTTTGCATTCAGCTATGTCCTCCAAATCTGCAGCACTTCATATTATTTTCCCTCTAAGATGTTTTACTTTCTGACCAGAAGACAAGAAGTCCACAATTCAAAAGAATTGAACTTTGTTGGAGCAATACAGTTAGAAATATAAAATCACACTCGAGATCAAATTAGTTCAGGTTCACGAGGATGCACCACTACAGGCTTATGGAAGAGCGGCTGGAAAGCTGCCCAGCAGAAAGGGAACTGGTCGTGTTCATTGACAGCCAACTGAACATAATTGTGACCAAGAAGACAAATGGTATCCTGAGTTGTATCAGATATCTCATGAGCAGCAGTATTAAGGAAATGATTTTCTTCCTATACTTGACACTAGTGAGGCCTCACCTTGAGTCCTGTGTTCAGTCACTGTGAAGAAGGATTTAGAGGTTCTGGGGCATGTCCAAAGAAGGGTAGCAAACCTGGTGAAGAGTGGCTGAGGAGCCAGGAGAGCTAGGATTGGTTTAGCTGGACAAAAGGAGACTGAGAAGAGACCTTATTGCTCTCTACAACTGTCTGAGATTGGACCGAGGTAGGAGTTGGTCTCTTCTCCCAAGTAATAAGCAGTAAGACAAAAAGAAAAGCCTGTCCTCAAGTTGCATCAGGGGGGATTTAGGTTGGACATTAAGAAATTTTTTTTTACACCACAAGGATTGTCAAGCACTGGAACATGTTGCTTAGGGAACTGGTGCACTCACTGTTACTGGAGCAACTGAAGAGAGCTACAGCTTAGGGAGAAGTTTTAGTGGTGGACATGGCAGTGTTGGGTTTATGGTTGGGACTGGATGATCTTACGGGTCTTTTTCAACCTAAGTTATTCTCTGATTTTAACCATAAAGCTGTGTGTGCTCCTCTCTAGGCTCCCATGTCTGCACACTGAAACTGCACAACAATTTGATATGAACATTGTCAACAAGGTCTCGTCACGCTAAAATTAAAAAGGTTTCCAGAGCAGACAGAAACAGTACAGCGTAACAACTTTTAAAATCTATCTGGAGTTTGCATCCTTAGGAAGTGAAGTGCAACACTATTTATGTAGATAGTTCATATTCTGTGTTCATTCAGATTCAAGAAATCAGGTTTCCCTGGCAACCTCCACTGCTTTGCCACCACAGGTTGTGTTATTCGACCATCACCTTGGCACCTGCAACACGGTGCAATCAGTATGGCTCAGACAGAGCTGTGCTTGCTTGAGCTGCTACCTGCAACAGCTGCTGACCTTCATCTGGCTTTAGAGCCCATCACCAAAGAACTGGGGCTCTGAAGCCTGACCTTGCCTTTCTTGGTTGAAACCCAATTAATTATCACAGATCTTTCCCACAGCTTCAGGTTGTCAAAGCACACAGCAGCAGGTTGGGTTAAACTGCCTCCAAAGAGACAGCAGCTACAGGCCAGCTCCCATACATCTGGCAGTCTGCTGAAATGAACTGATATTGAAGAGCTAAAGAGAGGGAGTTTGAGAGAGCGACAGACAGACACAGGGTGAGGTCTTGGCTTCCAGAGGAATTGCCGCAATGTGTCTGAGGACGCTGGAACAATAAGGAGAGCTGGTAAGAATAGGAAAGCTGGTAAGAATAGGAAAGCTGGTAAGAATAGGAAAGCTGGTAAGAATAGGAAAGCTGGTAAGAATAGGAAAGCTG
>JAOXOE010000405.1:19058742-19082370 GCA_028565055.1 Phoeniculus purpureus | reverse complement strand
GAATAGGAAAGCTGGTAAGAATAGGAAAGCTGGTAAGAATAGGAAAGCTGGTAAGAATAGGAAAGCTGGTAAGAATATGAACTTAACTTCTATCGCAAGGTGGCCAAAGCATAAACTCTTGCACAGCTGAACTGGCATTTTGGACTGATCAGTATTGACAGCCTGTTTACACCAGGAGGATCTCAAAACTAGAAGTGCTCACCAAGCACCTTAAGCTTCTTCCTTCCAACACATGGAAAACACAGCAAGAGGGAGCCCAGCTCCTCAAACTCTGCTGCTGCAAGGGGGAAATGAAATCTTTGACGTTGTGGTTTTGAATTGAATTTAGAAAATTTGACTTGCTAATCTTTTACACGTTGGCATTCTTTCATCTTCTTGAGAGATAAATATTTTTAATCAGGCAATTCCCTTCAGGAAAACAATGATTCAAATTATACTGATGAGTGATATCAATCAGTTATTAGGCATGAAAAATGTGTATATCAAAGCCTAACAATGTTTATACTAACAAAAGTGCAGAGCTCTTTTCCCCTTCTTAAAAAAACCCCAATGCTAATAGTTTTCTTACATGCTCAAGAGGGTTTTTTTGGCTCAAATGTTAGAATAAATCCAGTGGTTAACTATCGAGTTGTGTTTGCAGTAGAGCATTATGAAATGTGAAATTAATCAAATTAATGGGAGATACCATGCTGTATCCCTGCAGATATGTAGAAGATGGTATTTTCAAAGGCTGCTTTTTAAAACAGAACATTTACATAAAGATGACACTGTTCATTTTACAGTCCTAAACAGGGTTGCCCTTCCCCATTATTTTGCCAGGTATCGATCTTGACTCAGGCAGCATCTGAATTTTAGGGACTTTAAATGATCAGCACATCAAGCCTTCTCCACAGGGAGCTCAGGCACAGAGCCATTTCTCTCTGTCGCTCATCCCACGAGTCGTACTGTGAACTTTGCTGCAGAGAAGTTTGTTTCAGTAAAACACGGTATCTATCTAAGCCGCTCATCACTCAGCTGCTTCATGCAGCAAGTGCAACATTTGGGGCACTCCGTGAGCCATTTATGGGCAAACACCAGGCCACACAAATGGCTGCTCCTGCGCAGCCTGTCTATACCTGGCCATTTTGCAAACCAGCCAGGAATCTGTAGAGGGCTGCTGCAGAAGATGTAGCAATGAAGAGTCACTGATTCCAGGCAGAACCTAGGGAAGGTGTAACCGCAGATTCTGCTTGTAGAGACCTCAAACCTAAGCACATTGCATGACTGTCTTCAGTTGTTCCTGTGAAGACAGGAACACCCTATTTTCAGCGGATCTCAGTTCTGACAAACTTCATGGATGCAATCTATGTAGTGTGACCAACTTGTAGGGGTTTCTCTGATGTTGCAATAGCCAAGGTACCCACCATCAGACGGCACTTAAGCTTGCTATCAATTTTCCCACTACCTCTCTTAGCATTAGAAGGGTCATAAGACTGCAACCGCCTTTACTATCACCTTTTTATCACTTTCATTCTTTATCCAACAAATTTGTTAATCTATGTCCAGTTTCTTACTGAGATCCCAGAAGAACCTGCACATATCCTGTGAAAAAAAGGAATTCATTATGTGTATCAGCCTAGCCACAGGCTTCTGTTACCTCCAAGCCACCTTTAAGGTAGGAAGAAAACGAAAAGGAAACCTCCTCAATTCTCCTTAGGCAAACCACTAATTGTTTTAAGGCTGGCACAAGGACTGAGACCTGTAACAGACAGGTGGAAAAAATACACTACAAAATCAAGTTCCAGATCTATTCTTTCCAGCTGTGCTCAACGCAGTCTGCTTTCAACATGAGACTGATACTAGCGTCTGATCCAAGAGGACACTTGCGCTTCACCTACTGTTTACAGCAGACTTGTCCCTCCCAGTCTTCACAGTCACCAAACAAGAGCAAATTGCTCCATGAAATTCAGCTTGACCACTGCCATCATTCTAAGCTCCCTCTCTAGAGAAACAGAATGGAATGTTAGGTCTTTGGCATTCAAAGAACAGAAGCTATCAGTAGAAGATGAAAACAGTAAGAATCTACCAGAAAAACAAAGTACGACATTCTGAAAGTTAGTCAAGAAGAACATTCAGTACTGAAGCAACTGATGTAGGTGATACAGAACAAATAATGCTCACGTAGATTAACTAACAGCAAAATTAATTAATTTGGCAAATAGAAAATTCATAACAATGAGTAGTAAAACACCTATAGCAAAGCAAGATACAACTGCAAATCATGGGGTAGCACCATCTTTACAGATACTGCCTTTGTCATTGTGGAACTAAACATCTAGTTCAGCTTCTAGTCACAGGAGTTGTTTTTACAAAACAGTATTTGTTTTCTGCACAATACATCTGGTGCTGAAGATGAAAACTCAATATACAAAACACACACCCGAAGATACTCTGCTTAAGTTCACACATCCACTTGAAATACTCCACCTTCATATAGAAAAATCACAAGAACTTCCAAGTTTCATTGTCTATGCAAAAGATATGTATGCTAACAGGAACTTGTCACAAACTGGAAATCAGACGGTGTTATTCAAAGGAAGGTGCTTGGCACGCTGAAGTAGCAAAGATGACTACCAACATTCCTCGCTCAGAAACATTTTAACTCAGGAGCTCAGAAATAGAGAAAACACAGTCCTGTGCACAAAGTTCATTTTCCATCAGTGGGTGAATGCCTCATCCAAATTGATTATGGCCAGTATTTCATACTTTAATCAACAAATATACGTTTCGGAAAGCTGTCTGGGGAAATTAGAAAAAAAAGCAAAACATAGCAAAACATGGGGCCTGATCTGATGCCATGAAGGGTATTCATTAATGCAGCAGCAGATGGTTAATCTGCAGACTTAAAATATGTCAACTTCATTTAATTAAAAGTCAACATTATTATAATAGTGCCATCATAAAATCAAGTTCTGACAGCACGCCAGATTTCATTGCTGTTTTACTTTTAAATAGAAACTTTTCTGATGAGGAAGTACACGCTCCCCACTTCTCCTGTGAACGTTCACATGTCTCAGCAAATGCAGAACAAGCGTGCTCCCTCCTGCCGCGCATCTCCCACATACAGCAGGATTTCAATACCTCTAACTCCTACGCTCAGGAGCATTTCAGACTGCAGCAGGTTCTGGAGCCGATACAGCTACACTACCACTGGTACTCAAGCTAACTGGTTTTGTGTCAGATTGAATATCTCAGCTGTCACCCTGCAATTTGTAAACTGTAAATACACAGCAGTGGGTCTAAATCTAAGTGAAGTATAACTCACTGTGGTGGTATTGAATGCTGGCTTAAGTTATTTGTAAAGAACTCAACACAAGGGTGCATCTGACAGCAAGTAATACTCATCTTTTTAATGTCACACACCGGTGTAGTAAACTAGCATTGAGGCGTGAGGGTAATAACTACTAGAGCTGGCAGAAAGCACTGGATGGAACACTCATTACAAAACACCATGCCACCAAAGTTATTGTGATCTCAAGTCCACTTCATGACTCATGTCCTTTAAAATACTTTATTAAGAAAAACGTCAACTTATCCCCTACAATTTCTGAGCTTAAATTCCTACATGGCAGGGACTGTACCACTGAGTGACTTCAGGCTGCACTGCTCCTATAAGCTCTGCAGTACATGGCAGGGACTGTACCACCGAGTGACTTCAGGCTGCACTGCTCCTATAAGCTCTGCAGTACATGGCAGGGACTGTACCACTGAGTGACTTCAGGCTGCACTGCTCCTATAAGCTCCGCAGTACATGGTAGGGACTGTACCACCGAGTGACTTCAGGCTGCACTGCTCCTATAAGCTCTGCAGCACTTGCATTTCAAAACTACTTCTCCTTGCACAGAAGACTGCAGACCTCAACGGGAGAAGAGCACGAGTTGCAGAACACAGCAAGAACAAGAGCTCAGCACCCACCATTAGCAGAGGACAAAGGAAGAAGATCTTGTGTGGGTCCCGGTGACAGCTTTGTTACCTGGGTAGGGGTTGCAAACCCTGCTGTAAAGATGATGAAGAGACTGATCTGATTATGGACAAATTACATAGCCTGAGGTCTGGTGCAGAGCCAGTGCTGTTAATAACATGAAATACCACCCTACTGGCTTGGATTAATTCGTCACTTCCCAAAAATAAGAAAATAAAGACAATACTTTTATCTGGAGCAAACCCAAACTTTTCTTCTTGCTTTTTCTTCTTTCTTTTTTTGGTGTAAATAATAAAAAAAACATACAGTAATTCTGAAGCATATGACAGCAGCACCAAGGCACGCTGGCCAAGGGACCAGAGTATGAGAGCTTATTTCCACGTTCCAAGAAAACACCTATAGGCAGTCTTAGCAAACCATTACATGTGTGTGGTCTGTGGAGAGACCGAGAATAAAAAAATAATCAGAAGGCTGTTTTGCTCCATGTTCCCAGATATCAAACAGGGAACTTGATTCCTGACAGTCATATCTGCATAATTACCCAGTAGCCATCTAACCCTTTGCCAGCCCCTACGGACAATTTCACAGCTGCTACAGGGCTGAGTAGGAAAGCTGGACAAGAGGTCACAGAAGAGGACAGAGCCAATCACCCAAATGCCACGAGTGGCAACGAGCAGCTGAAGCCTATGCTTTGCAGCTTATGTGAATGCAGTGTCTGAAGCCAATCAACACAGCAGGCAAATGTGTGGGGACAAATTCATTGCCTCCCCAGTAGGAAGGTGTGTACAATAACAATGAGTAATAACATACTTGAACACGCCTCAAGGTCTTAAAGGATACTAGGCAGAACTTAGTATCTACTAAGTATTAGTAGCATCTACCAACATCTTATTTACCTTTTAATAACTGTGGCTTTTCCTCCAGAGTTTTGAACCTTACACCTTGGATCACAGAACAGTGACAGACACATGACTTAAAAACATGAAAACAAAACCCATACTTAATTTTTCAAAGCTGAAGTGAGAAACGGTCTACAGGGTTGTCTTAGCAATTTGTACTGCTTCTTATTAGAGACTAGGTTAGCCACTCCAGATGCCGACCTCAAACATGGACACCACAAGAGGGAAGTATGAGAGTTACATACATAGATAGTAAGACTTAGGCAGGCACCAGCAAGTGCTGGCATTGCAAACCAAGTGGGAAGCTGCAGAGAGCTGACGTATTCCTGATTTCTATTCCCCATGCACAACCTTAGGTGAGTTTGCTGTTAACAGCTGTAGAAACATGGCTGTGTCAACGAAGCAGCCTTTTAGGTAACCACATCCTAATCCACTTGAAGTTGTAGTTTCACATAGAGATTTGCCGTTATTACCAGTGGACACAAAAACCTCAGTGGAAGCCCAATGTACAGATGTAAAGACAAAATATAAGTCTAAACCAAACAATTCTAACAACCCCTTGCAGCATTCCCCAAAGTCCTAGAAAACAGTGACATTCAGTAGGGTCCAACGGTGAGAGAAACTTACTTTCCGGTAGAAAAACACGCAGTGACTCCACAATCTCTCTCTTGTAGATTGTATGTTAATAGCACGGAATTTCAGCGAACATGATGCCTTCCCAGGTACAGAGATGTACTCAACTTTTGATGATTTCAAAGTACTAAGCCTGGAGTAAACACTAATGATGAGTGACACTGCTGTTTGCACAAAGAAAACATTTGAGCAAACAGCACTTTTTCCCTTTTTTGTAATTGCTTTTTGAATACTGTGATTTACTTCAGTCTAAGAAATAACCATCCAGTTTCAGTAACTTAAAATACTTCTTTTTCTTTTGGTCAATATATTAAAAACAAATAGTTTTCATATAGTTAGTAAATGTTTACACCAAAAAGCTCACTCAGATCAACTTCCTGAGGAACTCGTGTCTATTGGAGCTGGGTGACGCCCTGATGCTTAAATACTTTCTTAAAGCAAAGAATGAGAGTCCATGGGCAAACCCCAGTAAAGAGAAATTTTTCAGCAGCAAAACTCTTCAGTTCCTAGAACACTCCAGGATACATCCTGGGTATGTCACGATGTCAAAGAAAGAAGAGAGAAATTGCAGGAAAACATGAAATGCTTACAACCTGATTTGAAGGTCACAGAGATCAAGCGAGACACTCATAATGACTTTGGCCAAGTTTGGGACTTCTAATAGTCACTCAGAAAAGGACATTTCTGAAATGTCCTTATTTTCTTGTGCTATTGCGAACCTAAAAATCAAGAATAGGTCTAAAGAACTAACAATGAACACACAGCAATAGTTGAAGTGCTCACTACTGCTCAGTGGTGATACGCTAGCAGTCTCACAGCACCTCTCATTAAAGTGCAGCAAGTACTAAACACGTACAACACTTACACACAGCAAGTATGGTAACAAGTGTTCATATTCAAAGATATAACATATGCCGATATTTTTGGGTATTGCAAACTTCACTTTCCACTTCAAGGCAATTATTTTAAATCAAACTAAAAACAGCACACTTGCCAATTCCTCTGACAGCCTGATGAGTAGTCTAGACATGGCTAGCATTCACCTTTGCTAGCCCCCTCTGAGGCATTAAACATTTGTTAGCAGTTTAATAAATTCCGGTCAAACAGCAGTTTATGACAGTCACATCAGTTAATAAATTCCACAATGTTTATAACCTCAAAGATCAGCTTTGTCCTGAGACACTTTAATTAGCATAAATTATGAACATACAGATGTTATTGACATATGGAATAGAAACATAATTGATTAAAGATATATTGCAAAACTCTCCTCCTTCTCCCACAAGTGCAGGCAAGTAGCAGTTCTATTTGTTCAGGTAGATGCTACAGTGAGCAAGTAAACACCAAGACATTTTGTGCCACTCCAGAAGTTTTCTGTTTTGTAAAAATGTATTTAAAATGTCTCTAACATCATGGGGCGTTCTGTAATCCTCACGTGCCAACAGCTTTAATGAAAGGCAATTCTCAGTAGCACTTACTGAGCTCCAAGTCCACCACACACTCCTCTCTACGTCAAAGTATTTCCTGCGAGTTTCTCTTTTACTCAAAATCCATATGCGCTTGCTTTTCCAGAGCTAGTTTCTCAAACTTCACTCAGGATCTCTGAATAACATGCACCATTTCACAAAGCACATTTTCTTACAAGTACACCGATCCACACGGCAAATAATATTTTCACACTATTGGAAACTATTTGAAGCATGTGTGCTATTTCTAGGATGTGTTTTTATCCAAGCCGTCTCCCTCAGCTTTCATACATAATCTCACTGCCCAGAAGAAACTTTAACAAGGAAGGAAATAATACCTTCGTGTGACTCTGCAGCATGCTAATGCATCGATATCTAAATATGTGCTGACCCTAAACCTGCAAAGAGAGGCTGTATTCGTTGATAAGGGATCTACACAGTCCTTAGGTCACAGATCATTCCACGTTAATGTTTCAGCTTGTTGCAGTAAACCCTGACTGCTTCAGCAATCATAAATGCCTTCCTGCTCCTACAATAAAAGGTTTAATATTGCCAAACACATTTATTCCCTCCAGCCCTCTCTACCCCCCAACAGAGTGGATGAAAACCAGCAGCCTGCACTGTCGATATGGCTACAATCAACGAGCATATGGGCCTCCATTTAAGAAGGATAAATTTGTTCTCTGCTAATTACTTAGAGAAGTGTAATTGGTGTCCAGCTCCTGCAGCTACTTCAGAACATCTGGGTTTCCCCTGACTCCCTTTTTCATAGACAGGAGAAGAATAAACATTTCCTTCCTAATGACTCTGCAGAAAGGAGAACATTTTCATGGTGGGAAAGGCAGAAATTCAAGCTATGTGAGTTAACCTGACAAGAGCTTTCTTTATGACTTTTCCCATCTACTCCAGAAAGACAATGCGGAGAAATTAAGCCACTGGCACTTAAACTGAGAAAAGCAGAGTCATAAGTGATTTCCTGTATAATCTTTTGTTAATTTCTGTACCTGGACACAAATCGAAGAGATCAGACTACAGTGCTTTGTGTTTAGAGAGTCAAGGTAAACTCAACCAGTACAGCACCTGTGGTGGGAAGGGGTTGGTCTTCATTGTGATAAAAGTGCATTTGTCTAAGACAGACAGGGCAGAGATATTCCAGCCTTTCCAGAGAAGCTTTTTCAAAAGTCTCGAGTACCTCAGGATGTAAAATGCCAACTTACAAATTGCTTCACAAATGAAAAGGCTCATGGTTGAGAGGATCTAGAAATGGCCAGTCCCAAAGGTGTTACATTCCTCCAACTACCCCTGCGTGGTTAATGACTATTGCTGTCCTTCCTACTTCTCAATAACTCTTTGTCCAAGAGTACCAACATCAGTCAAAGCACTTTGGAACCACGTCACTTTGCAGGAATTCTGTAGCATGGTTGTTCGATATGAAGAGGAATAACTTGCCATTGCGTGGACTCTGGCACATGGTCAGATCCTACAGATCTTCACAGTGTCAAAGCCAGGAGAAAAGGCAGCCCTATGATTTGGTGTCGAGGTGGTCACAGCTTCTATAGATGGCTTGGTAGAATTTGAAGGCAATAGCCAAGAATTGTATCCAAAATACTGTATGGGAATTCATTGCAAACAGTCAGGAGAGAAGCTGAAATCATGTCTAGTGTCTTACCCTGGGAGCACTCCAAGACAATTGCATACATCTAAATCTTTTCCAAGTACACACCAAAAGTAGACAATTCCTACCCTTTGGATACTAGCATCTAGCAGAAAGACAGCCTCTGGGCAATGACCACTTTGAACAGAAAAAGACTACTTGCATTACAGAGCTGCTAGTCTAGGCCTGCATGCTAAGGAAGTGGGACAGGGAAGAGTGCTGCAAGCCTGGAGGGTCGTCTGAACATGAAAGATTAACATCATCAGGGTACAATAATTTGGGGTAATATGCTCCAACCAAAATATGAAGAAAGTGATGACTTGTCTGCCCCTGCTGTGATCAAGCCCGCTTAAAGCCCTATCCAGACATCACACCAGCAGAGCAGTTTCTTCCCTTTTCTGAAGGGCAAACAACACTGTGCAGATCACACTTCCTTTGGCACATCCTGTGCCTAGAAGTGGAACGACTGCTTGCCTCATGGGTCCTGCTGCATGGTACCCTGAGGTCAGCATGCCAGCTACACTCTGGATCTAAATAGCCTGATTTTATCTGCCACCTCTTCCCCACTGCCTCACGCTTCAGAAGTACCAATAATAATCAAGTTAAAACAGAAAGTGAAATATCTTCCTGGAGGGGGATAAAATACTAATGATGAGGGTCCTTGGTGTCTACAATTACCTGAAAGGAGATTGTAGTGAGGTGAGATATGGTGTCTTCTCTCAAATAACAAGGGATACGACAAGGAGATACGGCCTCAAGTTGCTCCAAGACAGGTTTAGTTTGGATGTTAGAAATTCCTTCACAAAAAGGGTTATCAAGCACTGAAACAGGCTGTCAGAGAAACGGTTGAGTTCCCATTCATGGAGTTACTTAAAAGACCCATGTAGATGTGGTGCTAAGGGACATGGCTTAGCGGTGGATTTGGGAGTGCTGGGTTAATGGCTGGACTCAGAGTCATCTTTAACCTAAATAAATCTATGATTAACGTCCCAAATTCGCCTGTGTACTTTAGCTTCCTCCCTTCCCTGTTTCTTCTCACCACCACCACTACTATGTAATCAGTGCTACAGGGCTAGGTTTTACCTTTTCCATCAGGTCCCTGTACTTTGATTCCTGCCTTGGCTGGCTGCTGCTCTCTCCACAGGCAACCCCATCTCTCTCTGCTTTCTCTCACTCTTCCTTTCTCTTTTATTCAGAACTAACTCACCACTACCCTTCTCATAGCACTCAGTAGCAACTGTGCTGATAAAACAGAAGCGAAATTAATTGTCTGTGATGTACTGCGGTGCGCATCATCTCTCAAGTGTTAGATACTGCCTAGCTCTTCAGATCTTTCTCCACAGTCACTCCTGCTCTACAAAACACAAGATTTACTTGCATCTACCTTGTTCCTCACAAGTCAGCTCCACGCAAATGTAAGCCGGTGCAAATTTCTGAATTGTGAGATACTTTTTTTTTGCCTGGAACATTCAAGACAAACCAGTTCTGAGAACAGTTGAATAGACTGTACAGTCAGCTAGCAGCTAACCCCTCTGCTACTTGCTTAAAACAGGCTAAGCAGCTTTATTTGCTCTACTACAACCTTTTTGTTTGCCCTTTAATGGCTTTTTTCTGCGTGGCCTTTTTTCCTTCTACAATCACTCAAATAATTGTGAGTCAAAAAATAAAACTGACAGTTTCTAAATGTCTGCGATCCCAAGTGGGACCTTCTCTTACTGTCATAAACACTTAACTGACTGAAAAACACAAGGCATTTTTGCTTCTGGTTACTAGAAAAACACATTAAATACATGATGATGTTTTAAAAAAAGAATTAAAAAGCAATAAAAGTTACCAAGACACTATCCTCAGGAAAAGAAGTAACTCCACTTTGGTACTGTTTTGGGAATGATCACGAGCCAGTAACTCAACAAAGCCAGAAGGGAGAAGTTTTTGCATGTGCATAACGGATGCTCTGACAGAAGACATTGAATGAACAGCAATTTTCTAGACATTATGCACCTGAGTTTGCAGCTAGAGCTGGCAATTGCGTGCTTAACTGGGAACACACTAACGCAGTCAGTGCCTTTCCCACAGAGAGCACAACACAGTTAACACAGTCACCGTTACCCACAAATAGGTCTGAGGATGCACACAAGCACTGAATAACCATGCAGAACGGCATCTTGCTTAGGCACTAGGAGACTCATCTCAAATTCCTGGTACATGTTTTTTCAGCAGAGGAAATTTGCTAAGGGTGAGATGACAACATAATCAGATAACTCCTCTGGTTCAATGTACAAGGGTCCTCATCTCTGAGTTGCAAACACTGAGCACTTGGGAGTAGGGAATGTGGGATGCAGGCGGGGAAGCCCCATGCAAGCAAGGTAACACTGGCAAATGCTTCCTAATCCACCTAGAGGAAAATATATTTCTATTTATGTGTTTTATTAGTCTGTAACGGCTTTAATTCTCCCAGTCACCTACCTCTGAAGGTGAAAATTCAATATTAAACAGATGGCATTAACACATCTTACACTCTCCTGCCCCCACTGAAGTTCTCCAGAACAGCACAAAAAGTTTAACAATCAAGCAAAACCCAAAATTAACACAGAAAATACTTAATACTGAACTGGGTGAATCACTGATAACACAAATTGTAAGTTATTGAATCTCATGTATTACTCATGAAGAAAAAAAAACCCCATGAATTCCAGGTAATACTTTTGGGATTTCTCTGCATAGGGTAAGTTTGCATTTAAATAGCCAAGGACATTAGTGCATATCATACTATTTCCTCATAGCCGCCTTTTTCTTCTAAAGATTCTTACACTAATTAGAATGTATCTCTGCAATAATGAGCTGTGAGTATCTGCACTGAACACAATCACAGAGCAGCCAGTGAACTACAAATTTACTCCTAATTTTTCTGGCTATAATTATTCTTCCCCAGCCAGAGAGTGGAAAAAAAGAACCAAAATTTACTTGAATCTCACAAAAAAGCTATCACACTTCAGTTTCCAAAAGGAAGACATCCTATCGGATTTTGAAGAAAAAATTGTGAATATTTTCGTGACCACTGTCAGTCAGAAGCACTTCTGTAACTAGAGTAAATTATTTCTCCTCATACAGCATTCAGATGAATGAGGAAGAGAGAAAACAGGAAAACGAGGCCTGAAGGCTATTTTTGTTAATTTATTTGGTACCATATTTTGCAGCCAAATTGCCAAAAGAGGAAATAAAAACAACATCTTGGTGGATACTTCCATCCAGTTCTTATGTTACTCCTGAAGTACATCTATTCATGTGCAAACACCAAGCTAGGGACTTGGCGGAATGATGTCAAGTTCCTAAAAGGCATTACCAGACAAGTGTGTCACTTGGGTTACTTTCTCCAGGAGGAAACACCCTTCTTAAACATGAACCTTGAATAAATGCGGTGTTGTTAACAGAGTGCTTCTTGATTTGCACCACAGTACGTGATTCTGACATGCAGCCCTTCTTGCCACCGACCTGTCTAAAGGATGTTTACTCTGTCTGGTGATCTAATGCACAGTGGAATGAGAATACAAAAGTAACACAACTAAAGACTTCCTAACACATTTACCTATCAGTGAAAGATTGTTAGGTTTCTATTTTTTGTGTCAACGCCTCTGTGTTCAGTTACAAGTCATAGAATCAATCACTCTGGTGACCTTGGGACCATCAAGTCCAACCATCAACCCCACTCTGCAGAGTTCATCCTTAAACCAGATCCCTCAACATCACATCTAAATGACCTTTAAACACATCCAGGGATGGTGACACAACCACCTCCCTGGGCAGCCTGTTCCACTCTTTCTGTGAAAAAAATTTCCTAGTGTCAAGTCTAAACCTCTCCTGTTGTAGTTTGAACCCATTCCCTCTTGTTCTATCACTGTTCTATGCTTGTGTGAAGAGACCAGCAGCAACCTCTCCACACTGCCCTTTCAGGTAGTTGTAGAGAGTGATGAGGTCTCCCCTCAGCCTCCTCTTCTTCCAACTAAAGAAGCCCAATCACTCCTCCAGGCCCTTCACCAGCCTCATTGCCCTCCTCTGCACTCGCTCCAGCATCTTGATATCTCTCTTGTACTGAGGTGCCCAGAACTGGACACAGTACTCAAGATGTAGCCTCACCAGTGCCAAATATAGTCCAGTTGAGAAGAAAAAGCATTACTTACATACATGAAAGAAAATTCCGACTCCCTGAGGTAATTTCTGAAAGTGATTTTACTTAATTCATTGCATTAACTGTGCAATAGATCCCATTTTTTAGTAAAGCGCTGAATCATTCTCATGTAAAATTAAAAATGATTTCCTATACTAAACCTATTATCTCCAGTGCATCTGGTCAGCATCTGACATCCTTAAAGAGGGTTTACCACATCAAGTAGTAGCATGTGGCTTCAGTTCTAGTTCTCTGTCTGCCAGTTCACTAACAAATAAAACCCCAAACACCAACTTTGTTTTTGGTTTTCTGCAGCATCAAACACTTTCCATAAACTGCCTAATGGAACATACCTGGAGTCTTTATAATCATAATACAGCTCAAATGTTATTGTAAGTCAAACTAAGGAACTCATTAGAGCTCCTCAAAAGAGTGCAAGAAGAGTTCTTCAGAGAAGCATCAGTAAATTCTAAATATACATATGCATACTTCAAATGTTCTCATTTAACAGGAACTGGATCTTCAGAAATACTTCAGGATCTCAGCAATGTCAAAGAAAGATGAGAAAAAGCAGAGAGGAGCCTTCTGTAAGAAGAGGTAGGGAATTAGACTGAGTGATGTGAACTTTTCTGAATGAAGCCCAATGCCCAGAGAGGAGGCAGCTGCTCTCCCAGAAGTCAGAAAAAGGCTAAGATTGCTTCCTAGGACTGAACATCTGGGCTTCAGATGCCCAAGTTTTCATTACACTGTACTGATGTAAAGATGACAAAGAGCATCCCATATGATGGGATCAGCTACTCTTTTATTAAGTTCAACAGCAGCTCTCCACACAGTCCTGATGTGAAAGTGCACCTTCAGAGCTTCGTTACTGAACCAATCTTAAAATGATCTGTACACAGACAGTCTAAGGCATTAGGGTTTTTGGGGGTTGGCTGGCAGGTTTTTTTGGTTTTGCTCAAGGATTTTTTCTTTTCACTGATTTCATTTGATCGTACTCAGCATTAGGATTTCTCCTCAGTCCAGTTGCAAATTAAACTAACACTGCCTCTACAATAACCCCCTTTGCAGCAGTTTGTGCACTAAAACAGCATCTATGGATGACCTCTGGCTCTTTCCAGGCTTAGACTTCCAAACCATTATATATTTTAGTGTTCCTCACAAAAAAATCCTGAAGAGAAACTCTATTCCCTAATAGAAGCTGCAAACCGTGTTAGAACATCTGAACAAGAGCCACCCACTTGAAAAAAAGGGAAGGAATAATATAGTAGCCACACAACTACAGCAAATACAGATGTTTCCATGCAGCTGCTCCGTTTAATCTTCAGATGTGCAACCTGCTAAAGATCACCTGTAAACTGAGCTGATTACTGGGGGAAGGGACCTGTATTATTTGTCCATGTTACAAGTGGCTGTGTGTAAACACAGTGTGACTTCTAGAGTCAGTTGACTCTGCACCAAGGGGCTTTGTTTCCAGCACTGTGATTAAATGTTCACAGGAAAGAAAATACCTGTACAACAGGATGGTCCAACTTACAAATGTAAAAAGTAGTGTTTGGAACCAAATTCCATCTTATAGGAAGAACGAGAAAGGACAAGATAAAAAAGGTCCATTGCAATGCTGCTATCAACTTGGGAAAGCGGACAAGTTTCTAAAATTCCATGCATCCAAATAAAAAATTGCATCAAAATCTGTGGCTCAGCTTGAGCTGACAATTAATCACCCATTATGGCCTATTATTTCACACAATTCCTTGTATATAGCTCGAAGAATCCTCCTATCCTGCAGTACAAAATAACACAACTGCCATGAACCATCACAAGCAATATATAGAAAATTGAAAGTCTTCCCATCCAAGAAAGAAGGTGCATGCATGGGTACTGCTGCAAGCACTTAGTCTCAGGCAACTTTACACCATTTACAGCTTATAGTATTTTCATACTCCCATACTCACTGTTTTCAAAGTTTTCCTTCAACTTTACTTTGACTGTTTTTCATCCAATATCTCTAACAATCCCTATAGGGACTATAGCATATATGGAAATACAATCCAGGCTCTGTATTCTGAGGCACAGGAAGCCTTTCGTACCTTTAAAATATTGAGGTTGGAGGAGCATGTACTAGACAATCTGAAAGCTCAGTAATGTAGAAACAAGTACAGATGTTCTCTGCCAAAGATATACTGACATCCTAGAAGTCGTTCCACATATGAGTGATAGCTACATAAATGGAGAACTGGCCATGTTTCATATCTGTCACAGCTTTCCAGTTCACTATAAATGCATGCAGATTCTGTCAGGAAGCAATTTCAAGGGCATGAGAATAATGTTCAAAGCCATCTTGTGCTGCATGTATAAATCTCTTCCCCTTTTTGTCACCTACAGACGCTGGGATTAAACAACAGTGTCACAGAAGGAACCTTATCCAATTCAAATGAAGTCAACGGGGATCCTTCCAGGCCCAGTGCAGGTACCAAGTGTGACTTCCAAAAGCACCAACAATACTGTATCTCCAATCAGTGTATCCTCCAAAGTCATCACGAGTTTTGCCGCTCATTTCAGAGGTGTACGATAAAATCCCACGCGTGTTACTCCAATCCCCCCAAATTAAAGAAGGGCGTTATCTCTTGGGATTTTATTATTACTACTGTTATTAATGATTGATCATCCAAAGCACATTGCAGCGAACAGAAAAATCACTTGAGCAGGTTTTCATGCATATGCATTTACATATTTAAAATTTCTACAGAGCTCCTAGTGTCAAATTATGTTGTGCTGTAAGCCACACTAAAATAATTTCAAATATTGGCACAGGGGATGCCATTAAACATTCCAGTAAAAATCTATTACTGATCATGAGCATAGGGCTTCCCACTGAAGCTTATTTTACCTTTTAACATGAAAGACAGCCTTATCTACTATGTAGTTAAGAATAAAGCTTGCATTTCTAGCTACAATCAATGTATTCACGCAACTATTTTATAGACATAAAATGCAAAGACCCAAATGCTGATATTTTTGCTTAGATAGTTGCTCTAGTAATTCCATTTTTGACTATGGCCAGCTGGGAAGTGCTGAATTCAGTCCAAATTCTGCTGTTAATGATCACTCAGTGGCAGCAGTACTTACCGTGATGCTCTCAGCAATTATTTGCCTGGTCTCAAATAGTGACATCGAACAATAACAGGCTCAGAGCCCTGCCCAGATTCTGCCTGGAAACTTTTAAAGGATTTCCCATTAGGGAAAGGTTTGGCTAGGCAAGGAGATGACTCACTAATGACTACCCTCATCAGAGCCCCAATAAGATAGTTGATTGCAGGCTACAGGCTGGGCACACAAGAATATGTAAGTCTGAGCTCACCTGATCTAGCCAAGCGCCAAGAAGTAAACAGCAGCTTCTTTGTTGAGCTGTAGCCGGCCATAGCGGAGACAGAGTCATTTGTATTCAAACACATGATTCTGCAATACAGCAGAGACCAGAATCCTGTCCTTTCCTGATGGACAAGGACTAACCACACGCTCTTCTGCTGTATCAGGAAAAACCAGAAGCTGCTCAGAGCAGCTGTTTCTCTGCTGTGCCACTAAGTTAGCAACTCCCAAATGGTGCAGAAGGTGAGCTTTAATTACTAGCCCCTCAAATTAGCAGATCCAGAAACAACCTGATGAGTCGTGACTAAGGAAACCCATTCCAGAACCCAAGCTGGCAAACATGACCACAGAAAGAAGAAAAACTCTTCAAATTCAACTGAATGCATCTGCTTGGTTTTTCTTCCTGAGGATTTTTTTAATAACCTAATAACTACTACCTGCAAGCAACCAATGCTCAATTACAGTTATGACAACTGCACTGTAAAAACATAAAAGCTACAACCTGTGCCTGTGCCATCCTACTGTGTGCCTGAGCCAATGAAGCCATGGGTGCTGCAATCAGGAAGTCTCAGCTTTAATTCTTCTCTAAATTAACACTGAGAATCTCAATCTCTCTCTTTCACACATGCACTTAATCTGACCCTGTAAAACCCAGTTAGAAATGTTTAAGGGAGTCTCTCATCACCTGCTTGCATACTTACAGTAAATCTACAGCAAGGTATTTACCTAGAGGAGGTCCTCTACTCCAGTACCAAGTCTAGCTGCAGACACAGAGATGTACATGCCAATGCATATACAGTATCAACTACAGTACTCTGGAAAACCGATTTTAACCACTTCATCTTTCAAAAGCCCCTTAATTTCTTCTGGTGAAGGAGACTATGAATTGCTATTGTAAGCCTATTGACAGAATGCTTAGCTAATGCTTGCTAAATGGAGTGAAAAAATAGAGACCAACAGAATTTGAGCATTTCAGAACAGCATATTCTAAGGTCCTTCTTTGTTAATCTCTCAAAATCACAGTAGATAAAGGTTTATGGTGTTCCAATTTGTCTATCAAATTATTAGATATGCCTAAGACCATTCTTACAAATACTTCTTAGACAGATGAAGACTACGCCACAAACACTCACAAACCTTTACGTGAACTACTTGCAGTTATTTTTTCTCAAGTTACTTATCAGTTGCAGCATGAAGTTATCTACTAAGCATTTTCCTATTCCTATAGACATGCTGTGCTCAGGACTCTCTTTGAAGCTTCTGAGGTCAATATCATGTGAAAGAAGCAAAAAAGCCAGAAGAAAAATATATAGAACAGTCTGCCTGACCACTTCTGAATGATCAAGCTCTGAAAAGAGAAGCAGCGAGCTTAGAGACATACCTACTGCTTCTGGCAGCAGTGCTTCATTATAAATAACCCCCAGTCCCATCACTGAAAAACCTCACCTTTAAGACTTCCACACTTTACATAAATGAAGCTTGGCTTCTAACAGAAACATTAAACAAGGTAGAGCTACCTCAAAATTAGGCACTCCCAGCAGGATTTGCTTGTATTCTGCTGTGTGTCCCTAGGTCTATCAGGTTGCTTAATTCTTGTAAGAGCTTCACTCTCAGTATGTCTCCTCTTCATCAGATTCTGTCCCTGTCTCCCCGCTCCGTAAGACCACTCTAACTCAACTCTCAGAAAAGCCTTTCATCTTTCATTTTCTCCTTTATCTTTGCAAATTATTCTTCCTAATGTAATATATTCATCTGTATCTCCTTCAACAAGTTGCATTTTTAAAAGTACAGTGTAACACTGATTTATATCAAGACACTGACTTAATTCTGCTGATGTTAGTGTAGTCCTTGATGCAAAGACGTCCTGCAATGAACAAACACTAGCTCAAAAATACAGAAGTCCAAAAGGCTCCACTGCCGTGTTTAGAAGGAACACTGCCCTACAATCATTTCATTTATTCGGTGCCCTTCTTCCTATCCACAGCTCTACCACAGTAACTTGCCAATAGCATTGTAACTACATCTATTTGAAATCTTCATCCTAGGCTTCATTTCCTTCACCTTCCTCTCTTAAGTTCCCCTTGCCCCTCTTTCTTGGCTCCAGTCTTCTCAATTCCACTGTAATAAGACTTTCACAGTCTTTTACGGCCAACAACGCTACCGGTTCATCATGATTCTGTTAAAAAAAAAAAAAAGGAGGAGCTTGAAAATTCATCTCATAATGTCACAATCCATATTTTTCAAAAAACAAAACTAAACACAAACACCTCTGCTTTTGGAGCCGGTGTACTTTCCATGGATGCACAACACTACTTCTGTACTGTATGCATTCCTCTTTGCTTTTGCTTCCAGTTCTGGAGTTGCCTAGTTTCTACCTGCCCACTTCTTTTCCTGAGCTATGTAAAGTAGCAGCAATTTTAATAGAGTCTTAAATTTACAGAGCACTCTGTGAGTGTCTTCGAAATCAACCAAGCATCCTCCCATTTCCAGTAACACTATTCTTTGTATTAACTAAATTAACAGGGTAAACTGGACCAGTCTTTTAAAAGGAGTCGGGCCCGGGCTGTTCACTTTGCTCACCAAGTATTTTAACACACCGTACTGTAAAGGCAATATTTTCTCCATATAAATTGTCTGTGGCTTTTGAGAAGATGTCATTAGCTCCCTATTTTGACTGGCTTATATAGTCTAGCAATGTCTTGAAAAGGATTATTACTGCATAATGTTTCATTACAATGAGGACATTATATTAGAGAGAGAGGAAAGGGAAGTAAAGGAAGGAGGGGAGGGAGGAAGGAAGGAAGGGTGGGAGGGAGGAAGGAAAAGAGAGGAAGAAAGGAAGACAGGGAGGAGAAGAGGCTGGGCGGAGAACAACATGGAAGAATCAATTATCCAAAAGACGTCACGAGTGTGGATTGAACTCACAACTAGGCGTATGAATTTCCAAGCAGAAAATACTATTTCCAGCGATACATATTTTATAAGTCTCTTCTTAGCTAAGCTGAATTTTCAGCTAAAAAATTCCAAAATCAAAATGCAAAACAGAATTCAATGAAAGACAAGGAAATAAACCAAACAGAATGTCAGCTCTTCTCCTGAACAGCTGCTGGAACAGTGGATTTAAGCTTTTCATATTGAAGGTCAGGATACAAATCAAGTTGGATTAATAGATATTAAACCTTGAAGTAGTATTAGACTGCAAAATTATACAGAACACATACACCTGAGATATCAGAAACCATCTTCCACACACCTTATGCAACCCTGAACTGCTGGGAAAATATTGATTAATTGTGCTCTATCTACCATCGATATTGAAATAATAGCAAAATGAATTGTAGACAACACGAAGTATTTTGAGCATCACCAGTCACGGTGCACTTCATCTTTGGAACCACATCCTTAACATCAATTAAAAGGCAGGAAAAAGAAAGTGAGAACTTCAGGACTGGATTTCAACAGTCCTGAATCATGTTTTCCGTTTACAGGTTCTCCTCTCAGGACACCACTCAGGAAGGAAACAAAACGAAGCATGGGATATAATGTGCTGAACAACTGTTTCAGACTTTGGGGTTTGGTTGGTGGAACTTCTTTTCTTTAAATACATAGATGCCTTATTGGAATCACCTTGCTGGGTGGGTTTCAAGCACTGCCAACCCTCCTTTTTGTCAGTTTGGCAGGTGCAAAGAGACTACACCAGCCATAGATTCACTGTTTAAAAGCATGAAGCAGTCCTTTACTTACGAGCACACAAACAAAACAAGACAGAAAGTTTAGAGTTGCCAGGCTACTCCCTATCCTGCTAAAAGTCTCAAAGAGGTTTGTCTGACCAAGCAGACCCAAGTCTGGAGGAGATGAATCTGCCTCTGGAGTTCCCCGGAGCAGATTCTGTGTGTGGTCAAGCATCTACCCTCCACCACCTCTGCTGGCACCGAAGACCCAAATGGCTCACAGCTACATCTGCTGACCTTCATCCAGTCTCTCCACATCTTTTAGCCTTTTATGCTTTTGCACATTAGTTCTTTTCATTCTTAGTGGAACTATCAATCCTTGTGTCTACAATTCTGCCTCTGCCTGTAATTTTACCTTTTAAAAATGTTTCTTACAAGCTTTCCCACAGCTAGCTTTTTCTCATAACTTCTCAATTTTCTGAGACATCAGAGCCCACATTATGTAGCTTGGCTGTGTTGGAGCAAAATCTTGTATCCCTGGAAGATACAGAGCTCAATTTGGTAGTTCAGGAAGAAGTTACAGGGCAGATGCTCAGGGTTAGTTACAGTGCACACAGAAATCAATACCACAGGAGTAAAATTCTTATTTTGATGCCAGTGTCTAGATCCACACTAAGCTAGAAATAAATATACCTTAAGTGTTGCACTGAGGGGAAAAAAAAAAAACCCAAACCCAAAAATACCAACCCAAAATCCCCCAGCAGATAACAGAACTAAACGTGGCCAAGGCTCATATGTTCTGCAACAGTTTATTTTCAAACTTAAGCATCTATTAAGTTCACAGAATCACAGAACATTAGGGACTGGAAGGGACCTCGAAAGATCATCTAGTCCAATCCCCCTGCCAGACCAGGATCACCTAGATCAAGTCACATGGGAACATGTCCAGGCAGCTTTTAAACTTCTCCAGAGAAGGAGACTCTACAACCGCCCCGGGCAGCCTGTTCCACTGCTCCATCACCCTCATAGGGAAGAAGTTCACTGCAGCCAGTTCATGATCCACCTAACTACTTGATTGTCCAGACCACACTGCCTCAGTTTGGCTATGAGGATGCTGTGGGAGACTGTGTCAAATGCTTTACTGAAGTCAAGACAGACCACATCCACTGCTTTGCCATCATCTATCCACCTAGTTATGCCCTCAAAAAAGGCTATGAGGTTGGTCAAGCATGATCTCCCTTTGGTGAAGCCATGCTGACTGTTCCTAAGTTATGGAACCTTCTTGCTAAAACAAATTGCCACAAAACACTGATACTCTCCTCGCCAGCACTGGAAGGCTTTTGCCCTTCAAGCCATTGTAGTAAAATATCAGAGCTCCTGATGTTGTTTGTCAAATTGCCTTGATGGCTGATTGCTGAAAAAGTGATCTCTGAAATATTTTCTAGCAGTTAACTTACTAAACCCAGATGTCAGTGAAAGAGGTAGATGTAAGGACTTCAGAAGAACATTTCTTTTCCCTTATCTATGATCCCATCCTCTGCTGAAAATTGTTTAAATCTTTAAAGCATCTAGTTGGATTTCTTTGAAATTATATTATTCTTTTGTTACTTAATCTTTAATTTTTAGCATCCTGTTGCCCTTCTGTTCTATAAACCCACTTCCTACAGCACACCAAAACTGCTGAGGTATCCTCAGATGCTGTGACATAAATCCCATCTCTTTGTATGTACATGGGACAAAGAACAAGCCTAATTCTATATTAATATATCACAGAATCACTGAATGTTAGGGGTTGAAAGGGACTTTGAAAGATCATCTAGTCCAACCCCCCACACCAGATTCTTCTATTTGGGAAGTTACTGTTTAAGTATTTTGTTTATTTACTAGGACAAAAGTCTGAATGATCTGAAGACTGAACACAAAACAGAAGTTTTGTATAACTTGGAAAATAACTGCAATGCCATCTGAACTACAAAATTACATTTTCTTCTTGATTTAACACGTGTCAGCTCTTCAAGAGCTTAGCATATTTTCAGAAAGCAGGAATAACTTTTGGCATCATAAGAACAACTTCTAAGTTTCTTAAATCTCTGCGAAAGAAGCCAAACTGAAATCCAAGTACATATGCACTTCTGGCATTTCTGAGAAATTACAAAGAGAAAAACACATCTGAGATCTCAAACTGCCATGGTTCCTCACACCAATACCCACATGGATACTGAAATACGCCTATTCCTCTGAAAAGCCATCCCTTAAAGCGCTGGGGACGGGTAACAGATTTGCCTACAAGGCTTTCTTTTCCCATTCCGTACCTGGCTTTCAAAAGGGTAGTGATCTGCTGCAATAGAGTTTATAATAAATGGTGCTTTCTTCAACTCAGCCCCAGGCATTTATGTAGTTTAAAATATCAAGATACCACTCAGTATTCTTCTGGAATCAATAATCAGTTAAGAAAGTTATAACAAAACTCTGCTTTCTGCCCAGAAATTAATACCTTCTCTTTGTGCTCAATTTGAACTTCAGATCTTAAATGCCATTAGGAAGGAGAACTGTTTTTTCTAAAAGACTAATTGACAGATACACAAGTGCCATTGCCAAAAGTGACAGAAACACTTCAGAGTGTCAGAATAACAACGTACCCTTATGAAAGGTACCATCTCTGTGCACTTTAATGCCTAACCGATGAGATTGCTTTTATGTTCAACACTTGCCCATGAGTCACATCACAAATTATTTACTTTAACCTCTGTTACTTGTTCAATAGCATGATTTATTTTTTTTATCCTATCAGTAGAACAAACATTTTTAAAAATCTATGTAATTATTACCTGGAATGCTTGCGATTTTGTTCTGATTCTCTATCTGACCACTGCATGAGCGAGTTAAAATTATACATCACAGCTATACTTGCAACCCTACAATTATATTTCAATTTTTAAGATAGTCTAGAGACCTTTTTTCCAGAACTCAGACCTATAATAGCTAAGGAAACACAGAAATTTCCATCTCCTCTGGCCATTATTCTGTAAGTAAAATCCACAAATGACATGTCAAAGTAAACTTCAAATTCATTTTGGGTCATAGTTTCTAGTCAGTAGGAGCTTTGTGCATCTTACTTGAGTACTGCTTACGAACACAAAGGAAGAGAGAGTATATGGTCCCATTTTTAGCTGCCCTTAAAATTCAGAAACAATGAAATTTAACTTAACATTGTCTAAGTTATCACCTAAAATCTCCCAAGCAGCAAAACCTGAGAGTTAACCTCACCGGCAGCACTTTAGAGCCCTTCACCTGCTATTGCTATTATCCCACATGCTTTACAAAGGGCAAGCCAGACTTTGCATCTTACAGAAAGAATATGGAGTATTTTAAAATTGGGCTAATTAAGTAATTTCTTTTGAAGAGGGTCAGCAGCACTATTAGCAAATAATGCTTGTTTATCTGTTCCTTTATGAGAAAAGCTCTTTGATAGTAATACTTCAGTTGCTGAAAAGGATAATGATGATTTTGAAATGACAAGAATATGAAAACAACTGCAAGACAAGTTTTCACAATTACAGCTGCTAACTTTCAAATCACAGAATCACAGAACACTAGGGATTAGAAGAGACTTTGAAAGATCATCCAGACCAGGGTCACCTAGACCAAGTCGCACAGGAACACATCCAGGTGGGTTTTAAACATCTCCAGAGATGGAGACTCCAGAACCCCCCTGGGCTGCCCCTTCCAGTGCTCTGTCACCCTCACTGGGAAGAAGTTCCTTCTCATATTGATATGGAACCTCCTATGTTCCAGCTCACACCCATTGCCCCT
>JAOXOE010000405.1:19035702-19058642 GCA_028565055.1 Phoeniculus purpureus | reverse complement strand
TTCTTCCTAACATCCAATCTAAACCTCCCCTGACGCAACTTGAGGCCATTTCCCCTCGTCCTATCATCACTGACCTGGTCCTAACAGTAACAAACCACAAACATGCAGGAAGACAAACATGTTGAGCAAACATGTAGGAAGACACCACCGCAGAAGACAATTTAACTATATTTAATACACAAATATTCAAAATTAAAGTGGATTTTGAGAGCAAGATCTGGAAACGACAATAAAATGCTGAATTAGAGACAGACTGTAACACAAAGCGACGGAGCCAGCTCTGCTGCTTGCAAAAACGAATGTAGTTCCCGGTATTCAAACCAAGCCGGGAATCTGACTCCTGGTCTTCCTGAAGGCAGGAGATCCAGCCCATTATCTCCTTTAAACACTTATCTCTCAGAAAGAGCATGAACATCACAGAATCTCTAGTAACAGGTTATGTTTTGAGGGTCTAAACGACTACGTAGCCAGCCAGCCATTTGCTGCCTGAGCGCATTGTGTTTAGGTGGCTTTGAACGCAGCGGAAGAGGCAGCAGCATTTGATCTATTGAACTGTTAAAAGGCCATCTGCTGCGAATTTTAGGAAAACACATGCTTGTATTAGATTCCAGAGAGCAAAAGGATGTGTTGATAAAGGGCGCATTTATGAGAGGAGACCTAATTGCATACTTAACCTTAGGTACACGCGCTGCCTTGATGGCAAATGAAAACATGCCAAGAGTTTCACACCTTTCAGAGCAAGGTCCAAAGGCAACGGAAGAATCAAACTCTCAACACAGAGAAACCTTTTCGTTTTCCCCATTTCATCATGGCTAAAGCAACCTCTGGATGCCCTCGGATTAAATTTTCTGCATACTAATAAATAAGATGCTTCACAGAAGAGGAACTCTGTTCTCTGCAGTCCCAGTTGTCGCACGCACTGCTCGGCGTGTTTATACCGCATTCTTATGCACCTCGATGGAAAGACTAGTCCTTAGGACTAGCAGACAATATTTGGTCAAACCCGTGTTGTATTTAGCCTGTTTGCACCTTCCTATCTCCTTTTTGTTGAAATTCCTATCAAACCTACTAGTGCACAGCAAAGCACCTTGTCACACTGAAGCGAACTACCTGCACTCATCTCCAGTTACCCACTATGTCTCTCAGCAGCTGCTACAATCACAGGGGCTACAGGAGCCTAGACAGTCTTCCAATGCTTTGGAGAAGAGAATGGATGATTACATATAGAAAAATCCTCTTTGAGGGTAAAAGGAAACACTAAAACCCTCAATCATTGTGCGTTCAAGAATGGAAAACTGAATACGAAGAAAAATCACAACACTGTCCTCTGCTTGAAGCTGATCACGATGATCACGTACCAGGAAACAGATTCCTCAGTCCCAGAGTCAATCTGCTGGGAAAATAAGTCCCTGGAAAAATGAAGGGGGAAAAACCCCTCTGTCCACAGTCATGTCTGAGTATGTGTAGAAAAGACACCGTATACTGCTCGTGCTACAAACAAGAATACATGATCCTTGTATCCAGTGACCAAACAGAAGTGAAAGCGAAAGTTCTGTGGAAAAACAACCTGTGAAGCATCAGCAGCTGTAACCCAAGACGAGAGAGAAAACTCAGGTCGAGAAGTGTGCATGAATCCCGGGTTTCACAAATCAGTGGTTCCCTAGGGAGAGGAAACCTGCACCACAGAAACTCCCAAAAACCTGGGTGAAAGAAGTCTGACTATAATTCAAAGCAGAGACGATGGGGAACTGGCTTAACAGATACAGATATTCACCCAAGGACGTAGATCTTTAGATGTTCCAATCTTCTTACTATCTGCTAAGGATTTAAGCCAAACCTGCATCTTATTACCACAAGATATTCAACTTGCTGGAGAACTCAGAAAAGAAGAAAAGGAAAAACTGGCTAAACGTAAACACTGTTTTTCCTGTATTCCCTCAATCTTCACTCCCCACTTGTGCACGGGTTGTAGGGGCTCAGCAGTAAGAGGCTGTGCATATGTGGGATTGGAAACCCTCTGGAGATCACGTTAGAACACAAAATAAGGAGGCATGTGAATACTAACAGATTAAGTTAAAATCCTGATAATTTATTCAAGTGAATACTAACTATGCTTCGTCTTGTGACACTGGCAACCTGTACCTACAATGATGCCTTCTCTGCTCTCGCAGTGCTGTCAGGAGATGGACACTGACACCTCAAGCACGTGACAGATGTTGCATTTTTTTATTCTAGGAGGTGTGAAACTATGAAAAACAGTACGAATCACAAGATAATGTGATATGCCAACAATATTTGAGTCAGAAACAGCGTTTGGTATTGTGAAAACAAGTATCACTAAATTCTGGGAGTGCTTAAATAAGCCAGCACATATTGTCCTTCACAGTCTCAGGTGGGAAGTGGGTGAAGAGAATTGTGGTTTTGAAGTAGGATGGAGACACCGAGGATCCCAGCTTATGCCTTTTAAAAATCTCATGAGGTGTATCACTTAATACAATGAGACTTCACCAGGAAGGGAAGGTTTATTTGCTTTTAACAGTCTCCTGATGTAGTTGGTTTGCCTTGCATTTCTAAAGGATTATCTGCCATTTGCATTTATTCTTGTCGTTTTTATCAGCAGTGTCAGTCACCATTTCCACTCCGTCCATAGAGCCTTCTAAGTTTATCATGAATGGATGAGCAGATCATGTCATTAAAAAATAAACTCAGGACTAGTCCCAAGATGGGGAGGGAGAGAAAGACTGAAAAGCCCTTTATTAGCGATCCATGCATTATCTATCACGTCTATGAAACCAGTCCAAAGTGTTCATTAAGATCCAATGTTAAAGCATTCTGAGAAAGGTGAAGAACAGACTCTGCAGTAAGGTTTCTACAACCATGAGAGAATACATGGAGAATAGCAAAGAGCAAAAAGGGATTAAGAAAGAATTTACTTAAGAATGGAATAATTAAAAAGCTGACATGTGCCAAGGCTGGAACTGCAGCTTATCTCAACAGTCTTAGGTCCCTGTAAATAAACAAGCAAGCAAACAAAATCTACTTCTGGAGAGTTCATAATCCCCTAATTACCAGAAAGAAATAAGTGAACTTCCAGGGAGTGAACTGAACAGCAGAATGTCTACTTTGTGGTCTAAAAGCCTACTTTAAAAAACTCTTGGGGCTGTTGAGAACACGTTTGACGTAACACGGTGTGTAATGCGTTGTCTGAATGGAGGATGCCTGTAAGCAACTCATTTCAGATACTGAAGAGACGGATGAAAGAAAAGAAGTCTGATATTTCTCAGAACCACAGGAGTCCCCAAAAAATGGTCTGCAACAGGAGAAAAGGTTCATTTCGCTGGTCATTGCTCCCTCCTTCACCTCTTTTCAAGTTTCTGTCGAAATAAAACTCAAAGCTAAAACAATCTCTCAGTGGGTTAAAAAAAATTCTATAATTTCATCCATCAAAATGGCAGAGCTCTTTTATCCCAACCAAGCAAACTGAGCTCATGATATGAATCCTCTGAGGGCAACTGAACAGAACCTGTAAGTAGCTTACCTGAGCTGAAGCCTAATTTAACAGCCAGTGTAGCCTTTTATTCCAAGTGTCAGTCTGAACTGCAGATCTGATTTTGAGGAATTACAGCATTTCAGCCAGTCCAGAGGAAGCAATATTATGAGATTAAAAATCACCACTCCAGGAAAAAAAAGCTTTCAGGCTGACTTGTTACCATCTGTGAAATACTCAGCGACACTTCATCCACACTCCTCCTTCTAGTGAAATTCAAGTACTAAAGAAGAACGAACCTTCCATTTATCCCTCTGCTAAGCGCAGGTCCAGATTCTGCTGCTAATACCTATGTTTTGCATTTTGTCACATAGAAGAACACCACAAACATCAGCATCGACAGAAGCAGAGCAGCTAAACTGTTCTTACAAAAACTGCGCTGCGGGACTGATCGTTACCAAATTTCTGTGGCAGTGCCCTGGAAGCTGCGACCGCCCTTACTTCTCTGCTTTAATTTCTCTGCTCATTATGTTTGAGCCATTGCAGTTGTTGCTATTTATTTGGACAAAGAGACTCCTAAAATATTTACCAGTAAAAACAGTACGCACAGAAAGTTTCCAGAAGGCTTCTTCTCAATGAATCTCTATCAGACGAGATTTTTCAAGACCACAAAACTAGCCAAACCAACCAAGTATCTGTTTTATTTTTAATGGAAGAGTTCTGTTTAAGTCAAGTCAGAGAAATCTAGGACCATTTCAATTAAAGCCTACTCTACGTAGCACGTAAAATCAAGTATAACTGCTGAAAGAAGGTAAACATGCTGTAGAATATATTTGATGCTTAAACAGTCAATAAGGGTACACACCTGTTTAAACTGCTTAATTGTAAATTGCAAAAACTGATTAATACCTTCACTATATATAGTAAGTTGTTTTATGCTTACATATGCCAAGACCATTTGGTGCCATTTCTAATCTAAGGAGCCATTTGAGTATAAATATTATTAATTGGAGATTAATCAGTCATACAGCAACGCTTAACCAATGTCTTCATAAACCTTGCAAATTCGAGGGTTACCTCTCCAAATATTTAAAGAGATTAATTAGTTCTTTCCTCACTTTACAAGTCTCTCAAGGACACCAAGTTTGATCCCGGGTATCAACTTATGAGGAATTACAGCCTTCATAGAGAAAATACTTCATACCTTTCAAGCAACAAGTGAGATGGTGGCTGTTACACCACCACTCTCTGCAATAATGTTCTGACTGCAATAGTGAAAGACAGAGATTTAAGAAATGACTGAAACTTGACCTATCCTCCATGTTTTGCTGGCATTTGACAGTTTGCAGCAAAGACAGACCCAAAGTCCTGTGAGCACAATATGAATAGGAGACTCTAGAAATAAATGAGAACCTTAAAAATTGTTTGAGTCCTATGTCTACCAGCAATATTCAACCTCTTATTTCTTCCCAGGGACTACTAAAATAGGAACAATAAAGCCAGCACAGATGTTAATCACTGGTGCTTACTTCAAAATCCCATGCAAGAGCTAACACGCTCCGGAAGATACTACTTTAAAATGTAATCCAAAAGAAACGACTCTTCTGATTATGTGGGGGTTTGTGTGCCTTGTGATTTTTCCTAAAGCTTGAACCAGTTTTCACATTACATTGGGACAGCTGATGCTGCTGTGTGGAGGGAATAGCTTTTTGGTTAGAGAAGGTGAAAAGAACGTGAGGAAATTTTTATGTTGCTTGCACGGCATTTTTTTAAAGTAATGAGGAATTTTAAGGTATTTGGCAAATATATTTTCATAATCACAGTCACTAAAAACTGACTGGAAACCAGTTAGAATAAAATTAATAGTCTTTTAATTAACACCTGCAATGAGCAATTAGATGTAATTAAGGCAGAATCTGAAAAGATTTGTATTTCTGAATTTTTGAAATACATCAAAAGCGTCTGGGCTTTCCAGATTCCAACCCATGTTTGCTGCTAATACAAAACAGAGAAGAAGAAAATTATATTAGGACAAGTAACAAGATGAGGAGCTCTAGTTTTTAAAGCATGAAGAAATTAGCAGTTATCAGAACTTAGTCACTTAAAGTTATCTGTCCTACTGCAAATACGGTTCACTTAAACCCTGCTCATCTGAATTTTCACCTTCACTAGAGCAACCTTGTGCAGCTAGAAAGCACAGACCAAATTGAATTGCTCAGAGAGTGAGGAGAAGCCCAAGTAAGTTTGTGTTTTCTCACAATGCAACAGGCCTCCGGCTCGTTCCTTCTGGAATGTTAAATCACAGCACTTCCCCTCACTCAGAAATGAATCATGGGCTAAGATGTTCGTAAGCGCTGGCAGCATCCACCCATACAGAACACAGACACTCCTGAAACTAAATAGGCTCAGTATGACCGTATAACACTTTTATACTGATTTTATATATACAAATATGTATGTTTATCTAATATTTACACACATACACTGTCTGTACTGTCATCTCCTTGCTGCTTAAGTCTGTGTAGCTGAATTTGACCCCAGCTAGCAAATGATGTCTCTTCAAACTGCTACCCCTCCACCACTTATCTTCTACTGTGGTGTTCTTGTCCGTAACACCACAACAGCCCCAATACACAGGTGTTTACAAAGGCTCTAGTTTGCAGAATGGCCTATTTCTTTCCTTTCATCTCCATCCTGTATCTACTGTAAACACAAATCCACAATTCAGTGACAGGCAGCTTTAAGGAACCTCCTCCTTTTTCTGAGGAGAACCCTAAGGGTGGAAAAACAAACCATAGACTCCAAGCATCAGATACAGCTGGTGAGTCAGTGTCTTCATGTCAAGGTTCTACATAAAATGGGGCAATTGGCCCAAACGTGCACTGTGACATTGTCTAGGCAGGAAGACACAGTAAACAGGTAAACTCACTGTTATCCAGATAGGATGGGTGCTGCAGATGCTGTCTGTCTTCGGCTTTCTGACCGCCATGCTTTTTAAAGAACCATACCTGAGCTCACCATGGTAATTCATCTGCTACTTTAGACAGGCACTTCACCACACAGAGCTTTACCTAAACCAGAATGATGCTGGCAGAATGAGTCTGCCCTTCTTGGCTTGCTTTAATACACGATACCATGACATCAAGTGCCTTTTTACTCTGAGGTGGGTTTGTTGGTTTTTTCATCCCTGCCCATTTCGCATCTACTTTTTATAGTACTTGATGAGTCACAGCAAGACAGACAACTTAGATAAATTGGATCATAGCCAGTAAAACCCATCTCACAGCTGCTCTCTACCTCTGCAACAGAACCATCCTTCATCATAAGATCTGTTAAAATGAGCTGTCAGTAAAAAATCCCCACATTTATCAGAAAAGAGTTGCTAGCAGAAAAGGCCAGTAGTAATAAAATCAGAGATATGACAATACAGCAACAGTCAGCATTCACTGAGAAGAAAGAATCAAACCACTGAGCTAATGTATTATTAGGATTAGGCAGAAGAAAACAAGGTGCCAAATACTCAGCACCTGTGACTCACGTGAGCCCCACTGAGCTTCACCTGCTGACACCCACTAAAAATACAATGGAAATGAAATGCCATATACACTGATCTGAATGAGAGGTGAAGAGTGGGTTATATGCTCATTAATATCCTGGACATCCCATCCAATGGTCCCATTTCACTGCAGTGCAACACGGACATGCACACCTGCTACCCCGAGTGGGTCAGCAATTTCTGCATAGAAAGCAGCAGCTCCTGCTGCCTGGTGTGGTACGCAGCCTAACTGCAGACGAGAAGTCGGACTGCTGGGTATGAAACAACACACTATTTCTTTATGTACTGCACAAGAACAACCTTAATAGCCATTCTTGTTGCAAAAGCACCAACATAGCCATTTTACGTGTGATGAAAGTAAGGCAGACAGACAGTAAGTAAATTCTCAAGTAAGTTAAGAGCCAGGAGTAGAAAAGAGATTTTTAAGTCCCATTCTGTTGCTGCCACCTCCAGACTGTATTTTCACCTTTTTAATTGTCCACTATTGATTCCTGTATAAAGCTCCTTTCAGACTCCATATGTCTTAAGCGGAAAAGACACAACCAACCGATCCTTGCCAGCACAAAGGCACTCCATTGTCTCTGGCTGATCTACCAAGAACAAATAATGTTCAAAACAATTCAGTACAAGGGACTACAGCTGAGATGCATTTAATGACTCTTCTGTTCTCCCAAGATTTTACAATATTTCTCTTTGCTTATAGAAAAATCTTACTTGGCGCATCTAGAATTGCATCAGTCCCGTTAAGCCACGAGCTAGGAAGAGGCAATAAAGTGACTATGGATTTGGCCTCTGTATTTGTCTTTGGGCATCTTGTTCATCCAGAGATGAAACGCTACAACCCACCCATAGTGTGAAACCTTTGTTTATCCATTTCTGAAGAGCTTTACTACAGCTTGGTTTTGTTTGCCATGAATTCCTTTTTCTAATCGTTGTTCTGAATCCTTCCCTCTGTGCATAATACTCAAAGAGAAAATTAAATACTTTCAGTGCTTGTTTATTGTTTGGTTTCTCCTTTTATTCTTGTTCTGCAAATAAATACATTGTGCTTCAAGGTATTTTCCTTCACATTCTTTTAACCAGCGAGATGCTGAATGTTCGTAAGTAGCTGTGAGATACAGCAAAAACAGAGCAAACTGGAATGCAGGGCTAAGAAGTGCTTCCTTTGGCAATGGGGGATCCAACCCAATAAAGTCTTTAACTTTCCAATGACTGCATCACAGTACAAACAGCAGTCAGGGTAATCATGGAATGACTACCTAGAGATCAGGAGATGTCATGATTTCACTGACACTGAGCAAGGAACAGCCTGCAGGCTGCAGACTGATCATACAAATGCCAAAATTTCGCCAGCACAAGTATGCCAACTGTAGTGCCAATCCTCGTCACGGTGCAGCTGCCATTATGTGAGGCACTATGCAAGGATGTCATCTACCAGTCTTCTTGTAAGGTACCTACCTATTACCATTTTACTCAAGACGACATAACGTTAATTCTTACAGTTTCATAGCAAAACACAGCAAGTAGTGGCAGACGCAGCAGTGACGTTGTCCGCAATCCCCTTGCATAAGCAGTAACCTAGTGTCAGGAATACACAAGGAGGAAACAGCAAGTCTTAGCTCATTCTTGCTCCTCTACTAGAGAGGGGCTTATATCTATACCAGCTATGAGAAAAATGGCCCATCCAGCATGCTGAGTAAGTCTTCTTAACTCATTTCTTTATGAGTAATAATGGCCTTCTATTTATATAGCATTTTCATATGAGGAGTCTTAAGATGAACTTCCCACCAATGCACGGGCATGTTTTTGTTTGTATAACTCATACAGGAAACGATTACATTTCTTACAGACACTTGGTATGCACCAAAAATGCTGCTGCTTCTTTCACTGATAAAAGGAGAGGTTTAGGAGTTCTCCTTCAGATGGAGAGAACAGTCAGCAGTATCTTGAGCCACCCAGCCTGAGGAGGCTACTCGTCTGCTGGACCTGTGTGAATAATGTTCTTTCCTAGTGGTACATTTCCTATGGCTGTTATGGTTGAATTTCATTGATGTTACGATTATGTGTGCATTGCTGGGAACAGTGACACGAGCTATCTTATCTTCTTCTGTGCTATCTGTAGAAGCATAAATTTGTTCTTCATGTCGACACCTTTGGAGTCTCTTACAAAAAAATCACGTCTCTTGCTGACTATAGAAAATAGATGATAGAGAGGGTGCAGAAGTGTGGATGTCTGTCCTTTATATATAAAGATTAAACTATACAATGATCTATAAAGTTTAAAAAACCCCACCAAACTAAACCCCAAAGACTGTACTAAATGCTAATGTTTCACCAGGTCATTTTACACCAGAAAAAGATCAGTAAATGAGACCCTTCCCCCACTATCGGGAATCAATCAGTTTTACCAGACCTTTTTTCTCAGATTTTTGTCAGACTCAGAGGAGATTTTTCATTGTAAAAGTAAAGCAGTACTGCTAGAGTCTGAAAAGTTTCTAGATGACTCTTTGAATCACAGAATACAGAATCGTTTTGGTTGGAAGACACTTTTAAGATCAAGTCCAGTCACTAACCCAGCACTGTCAGGTCACCTAGTAAGTCAGGTCACTAGTAAGTCATGTCCTTCATCACCAAGTAATACGTCTTTTAAGTACCTCCTGGGCTGGTGACTCCACCACTTCCCTAGACAGAAAGTTCCAATGTTTGAGAACCCTTTCTGTGAAGAATTTTTTCCTGGTATCCAATTTAAACTTCCCCTTATCCAACTTGAGTCCTCCATTTCCTTTCATCCTTGGAGAGGGCACCACTCCTCCACACTGCTAGTCTCCTTTCAGGCAGCTGTAGAGAGCAATAAGGTGTCCCCTGAGCCTTCTCTTCTCTAGGCTAAATAATCCCATCTCTCCCTCAGCCACTCCTCACATGACTCATGCTACAGACCCTTGCCCAGGTTTGTTGTCCTTCTCTGAATGTGCTTCCGCACACCAATGTCATCTATTTGTAATGAAGGGACCAAAACTGAACTCAGTATTCAACGTGCAGACATATCAGTGCCAAGAACAGGAATTCAGGTCTGCCATAAGGACATTCCAGACAGGGGGCCATCGAACCCTTCTGATTTCCACCTACTGTAGCTAGCCCAGGCTTCCTATAAGGCACTGGATGTATTGGACTGAAGCTCTTCTGGACAAAAGATCTCCTTTTCTGGAAAATATAAAAAATGCAACTACCTTTTCTATGACTTGTTTGGGGCCTCTCTGCACTGGGTCTGGCTGGGATGGAATTCATTTGCTTCGTTTTCTTTCACATTCCAGTTTGTGTTCCATCTAAAGCCAAGGAAAACTTTTTCACAGTTAAGATAACAGAGCACGGGAGCAGGCTGCAAAGAGAGATTGTGGGGTCTCCATCTCTGGAGATATTCAAAACCCACCTGAACCTGAACATGTTTCTGTGCAACCTCCTCTAGTAGGGAAGTTGGACTAGGCAACTCTTAGAGGTCCCTTCCAACCCCTACCATTCTACAATTCTATTGCTGAGGGTGCTTGCACAGCATCAAGACCTTCTCTGCTGATCACTGCTCACCCAATGAGTAGCAAGAGATGAGACAAAACCAGGTTGATGATTCAAACTAACCAAAGTGATATCCTATGCTGTATAACGTTATACTCAGCAAAAAAGAGTAGAGGATTATGTTCAGGGTAGTTGGCCATCTTTTGCTCAAGAACTGGCTGGGCTTCCCATGTAAGATAATGAGTGAATGCCTTTGCATTGCTTTGTTTTCTTTCTCTCTTCTTCCACTTCTCCTTTTGTGATTTATCCCAAATCACAAGTTCTCTCATTTTTAGTCTTCCTTTCCTGTTCCCTGTCCCACCAGTGGGAGAGAATGGGGAAGTGAGAGAGCATCTGTGTGCTGCCTAGCTGGGGTTAATCCCCAATGCCAGCGTAGTTCAAGGATACATAAAAATTGCTTCCAGATCATTTCTGTTTTCGGGAACTTAAGTCAGAAGAGAGGGAAGGATCTGCCTGTTCACAGCTGTCTTAGCGCAAGACAGAGAGAGAGAAGAAGAAAATGGCAAGACGTTTGGTGCAAACATCTGTCACTGTAAGCACCACTAAGAGCAGCAAACTTAGACATACAATGAGTAACTGACTGCTATAGCTATGGAGTCCTTTGTGAAGATGTCAGGACACTGGAGAGCTCCCTGCTTTGCCTAGTAGCTTTATATCTCTGCTGAATTGAAACACCACCATCAGTAAATCATTTGAATTTACCTGCCTGTATTTCTCCATCCTTTTTGTTATCTTTTCCTCTTCTGATTGGCAAAATCTATCCTGCATTTTCCTGCTGGAGAAGGTATTCATGCTTTTCATTTCTATCTATACCTCCTACTTTTATTAAAAAATAAAACAAAATTCAAGTTAAACTCCAGTGATTATTTATTTCGTCACCAACATTATTTCCTTCATTCTTTCAACCGTTTTTTTGGATCTGATTGTTATAGTTAAAGATGAAGTAATCAGCAGACTAAAAAATTATAGTTACCAAGGAATCAATTCAGTGATTCAAAATATGGGTCAAGTGCCCAACTAGGTGCACGAGAAATATCCGTATTTAGCATTTCAAAGGGCCAATTTCCCAAAGCAATTCAGTAATACTTTTAAGAGCTCTGATCAGAAGGAAAACTTTAGGAAACTGAATGGTTTAACAGATGACATTCCTAAAATTTTCTGATGACTTGCAAATAGCACCCATACTGATGGGAAACATGGTGGAGTCCATGGAAACATGGACTGAAAAACGGCCCTGTATTTCAGGCAGTGATTTATTCAAACTACTTGTGAATCCTTGAATCTTTTCACTTTCTGTCTCAATCTTTTTTTTCTGGAAACAGCTTATTTTCCCTTCAACCAGTGTCCCTGGAGAATCCATACCAGCGACAGATGAAAACACTCAGTAGAAATTTGGAACTATCCAGAACATGCATTAGTGCAGAGGACACCACCTTCAGCATGGACATCCATCCCTTTCAACACTGCACTCATCACTTGTATGAGGAAGGAACACAAGAAACATCTGAATGTCTGTGTGGTGCATGGCTGGAAATAACCTCCAGAGAATTTCCCAGCAGGTTCAAGAACTGCTGTTCTTGAACAGACCTCAAAAGCAACACAGTTTGGGGGGCAAGAATTCTTGGGGATTACTATTTGATTTCTCTTAAAAGCGGATGAGATACGTGAAAGGCTTCCATTTTAGCAACTTCTAATCATCTTGTAGTGTTCAACTTGGAGACCAATGTTCTTCCTCCTCCCTGCAAACGTACACACTGTGAGCACATAAATGTGAATTTCTGTTGTGCAATACCTAGTAATTGACTGCACAAGACCAGTAAACTCTGCTTCTTAAAATCTGCTCTCGAAAGCTATCATTCAAAGTACAAGCAGTAGAACCTACTAGGAATAAACTCTATTAAATATCTTCTACTTAAGCACACCATAAATATCTTCTACTTAATTTCAGAAACAGATGACTCAAAGGGCTTCCTGTAATTGCTCTGCTTATAAGAGAGTCTCCATTCATAAAATGGATAAGTGAACAAGGTAGCTCAAGGATTCATTCAAACAAAGACGACTTTCCAAGAGAGATTCACTATCAAGAAGCTTTTACTATGAAGTGTTTGTTGTTTATAAAATGGTGATTTTACCAATACATCAATTTCCTGATTTGGAACTAAACCTTCTGTACTTTTGAGATCAGCAACTCATTTTTAAATGAGCTAAACCTAGCATGACTGCATAAATGATTCCATCACCCCAGAACAAGCACAACAGGCGGCTGTTCGTATTACCTTGCCTACAGAGCACAGTACAACATTTTCCTCAATACAATAGCATACCCTGAATTTAAAGAACAGAGACACTGTATGTTATGACAGAGCTGCTCAAAAAAATGACACACGTCAATGTGAAAATATCAAAAGAGCACACAGAGGAGATTTTTTATTATTGCTGGCACGGTAGTCTGTCATAAATTAGCAAGGCCAGTATTAGCCAGAGCACCGCTATATGCTCCCTGACAGGAGCTCATTTCAGGAGCTGTGACATCTTGATTCATGCAATGTACTAGCACTGCATTTTACATGCTGTACATCTTTTGAGAAGTATATCACCTTGCACAGGATCCATCCTAGCTCTTGGCAGCTGACATTAAGAAGCTGGGTGCCTATGCCTTAGTTAAGTACTTGATTACCGCTACATATTGTGGCTCTTATCAAGACAACGAGCAAAAATCCTAACAACTTCATTTCAGCAGAAACAAGACTTTTATTGGTTTTTATACTATGGAAATAAATGCATCAACAACTTCCAGTGAGATTAAGGGATAAGAGGTGTTTTCAGAAGTTAAAACCATTCAGTTGGTTGCTTTAAGCAATGCTTGCGTTTGCAAAAAGCCTTAGATGCTGTTTGCTGGAAACTCTTTCATAGGTGATCTGTTTCTGTAACAGCTTCACCGTTCCATCTTTTGTACACAAGTTGAATCGGGACTCGTGAGGAAAGCTGCATCAGAAACCAGAGGTGTAGCGGTAGTGACTGACAAACGCAGTGTGGGTTTTGTAACACAAGCATCAAATTGGGAAATGCTAGTCTGCTTTACAAATGTGGCTGAGGTTGAGCTGCAGAGATATTAATAAAAAACAGACAGAAAACGAGCGATAGCTGCCATTTTTTAAAGAATTTAGGAAGAGGTGTTTACGGAGAGGTTTCCTATTTACTTGCCGCACTTGCCAGGCAGGACCTCCTGCTACACCCATTGCCAAGAAACGAAAAGCAACGTGTCCGACACCACATACAAACTGCAGCTTAACAAAACCAGTTAGAGACAAAATTCTAAAATTTTTCTGCCTCTGACTTCTTAAACCATGTGCCCGATTCTCATTTCCATGCAACGGCACTTCACTAACCTCAACTCGACAGTTGCCCTTCCCACCTCTCAGTCTGGATGCTAGAAAGGCAAGATCAAGAAAAGTACAGGCGTTTTCACCAGATGAGTTATCTGCTCAAGTTCAGGAGAAGAATCTAATGTATTTTGAAGGACACAATAAGGGAATATTATATATTTTAAAGTACTAGAGCTTTCAATTCCCTTTGATCAGCAAGCAGAGCAAGGCACTCTCAAGAATCTGAGATAACTCTGTGGGTTGTTGATTCAAGTGAAGCCCATGAGACACATTGCTGCACTGCAGGTGTAATTTCTGTAGCCTGCATGACTTTCATTAGGCTTCTTTTAAGTCAAGCGGGTTGATCAGTTTTGGGAGACAAATTGTCGTTATGCAGGATAATTTATTCAAGTTGCAGATACAGAGATCCAGTTGTATTTGAGACATATAACAGCATGTCCAGAGATAGCAAACAGGGTACGTTGTGGTCAGTAAATCTCGGAAGCTGCTGTTTCAGTGAGAACCACCTGAGAAGGGACAATCAGTAGGCAGTTCACTTTTCAGAAGGGGCTCCATACAGCGTGGATGCCTGTAAACATCTCACATGGTACATGCCATTTCCTTCACTGAGGGCCAGAGAAAAAAAGCAGATATGAAGAAATTAATTTAAATCCACAGGGAAAGCCTGACTGGGGAAGGCAAACTTTAGAACTATAAAAGCATTCAACCTCACAATACTTCTTTTAACTGCAGCTTTGTTTTAAATACATTTGTTACCGCCCTGTGGAACTTTACAGTGGCTCAAGACTTAAGACTCAATGTCTGCCAACAGTCTTGCCCTTGAGCACATATTGGCATTCTTTCTCCTTGCAGCTTATGCAGGTAGGTCAAATTCCTTATGTTGGGTCAGCCCAAGCCTGTGTGTTTTCCTTTTGCTGAGTGGATACTGTCAGATGAGGGGAGATTAATGTATTACCACACAGCTTTTGATTTAAAATTAGCTTATCTTATTGAATCTCTTTCAACTGGCCTTTTGAAAAGGATAATATATTCCAGCCACTGAGCTAGGATGTCTCCTCTGGCATTGATTGAAATAAAAGAGCAATTCTGCTTGAAGAGGATTCCCTTTCTGACCTTTCTTTCACTTGAGACTTTTGCTGGTAATTTCAGTAACCTGTAGCAAATCTCTAGCATACAGTCATTAACCTTGTGAACCAAAGAAGAGCGAAACTTGGCAAGGAACATCCCTGTTTCCACTGTCTCTCCACCGGCACATCCTTCATTTTGCCCAATTTTCTCATCACTGTTCATTTAGCTAATGGAGCCAATATCTCCAGTCACAAAAGAAATAATGACAATATTGCCGTCAGGTACAACTAATGCTCAAATTGATTGTGAATGGAAGTCAGTTTTTATTTTTATACCATTATGTAAATGAACTCTAGGAAGCAGCAGACAGGTGAAGACCACAGGGTTTGATATGCAAGCATGTTGCTTTCACCCAGACGGTTTTCTTTTCTGCTCTGATGGACCCAGAGAACTAAAAATTATTATACAATGGGAAAAGCCCATTACAGCCCATTTTACCTGCCTGTGTAGACCAGAGTACTACATACTGGGAAGGAAGCCTAGACAAACCACTTGAGCTATACCAAAATTATTCCATCGCACCGGAAAGGATCAGTAATTAAATTTCACATAAAATCAAGTCAAAACTCACTGGTCTCGTGCCCACAGCAGCATCCATGCTTTTATAAAATCCATGCTGGATCCTGCACTTTTGCTCTACAGCAATTGTTGATAATTGCAAAGATGAAGCTATCCCACTAGCAAGCTGTTAGGGACAGAATTAAAGGCAGATGTGCTGAAGATTTTTAATGGAAATAGGATTTTTAGATTTTTATGCCTTTAAAAAGAGAGAAAGAGTGGACAAGTGTGTGGTCTGGCATTCTTGAGATCTCACTGAAACTTTCTTCAGACTCTGGATAATGTTCAAGAGCAAGCGCATTTCCCACTCCCTCAGCCGCCAGCACTATTGTAGCTGTTCCTCATCTGCGATTACAGAAATCCTTAGGTGATATCAGGAGGAAATCTCCTTTCTCACAGTGACAGCCTGTTTCCTTTGATAGACTTGAGATTACCTGGCCATAGCTGACTCTTCACATACACTGCTCAGGTGAAGGTGTGCTACTCAAAAATGCAGCAGACTGAGGATGCACTGAACGCTTACGTGCGTTGTGCAACATTCACGCTTGTTTCACACACTTGAGCTAGCAAGATTCAAAGGCCCTCACATCTTAAAAGACTGCCAAAAGTACAGGTTAGGAAAGAAAACAGACCTCCCAGATTCACAAGCTGCCCAACGTGAGATAGCACAAAAATCTACCCTCACTACACAATATTTGCCATCTTTTTTCCAATAGATAAAACTGCTTTTGCTGCAAAAAGACATCCTACAGTAAGTCTGAAGTTTGAGCTGTTTTATCCCGTGGTATGGTGTATGCTCTAGCGTTTGAAATGCAACAGCTGAATTCAGGTGCAGCACAGTATTTGCTCAGTAGAGCCGGCATATTATAGGAAGATCATCTTTACCTGTTTTACTGCAATATAACTCCAGTTATCCTTTTCCAAAAGAATCTTTAATTTCCAGTGTTTTTACAATTACATATTTTAAGATTAGTGTTAATTGCCATGGGGTTTCAAATGCAGTATCCTTCAATGAAGCACACCTGGCTAAGTTTTGATAATGGCATTTTTGTCTGTATCATATTCAGTGCCTATCTCCTAATCGAAGCCTAGTACAGGTCACACAAAATGTTTTATGAGCTGGAAATATGTCTTCATCAATCCACAACCCTAAAAGCAAACTCCAGCTCGCTGCTTCAACATTTCTACCTGGGCTACCCTTTGCAAGGGTGGTAGCTGTGTAATAGACCCTATGAGGGTCAAGTTTATCGTGTAAACTACCTCTGCGACTCAGCACCTGACTTCAGGAGCCAGAAACCAAGGTGTTATACACAAAACAGTAAACTTATCCGTTTGCACCCACAATTTGTGTAAATATACACACATACTGTTTCCTCACGCAGAATGACTCAAGACCTATATATAGAAGGTCCACTCAGATTTTAGGTCTCTTGCTACATCTTCTACACTAGGTTTAAGCAACCTCCTACCCAGGTACTTATAGAATGGTTTTGCCTTGAAGAGATTTTCAAGATCATCAAGTCCAACCTTTTCCTAGCCCTATCAGCACCATTAAACCATACCACACAACCCAACATCTACCCTTCTCTTAAACACCTCCAGGGACAGTGAGTGAACAACCTCCCCAGGCAGGCTGTTCCAATGCCTGACAACCCTTTCAGGAAAGAAATTCTTCCTGACCTGAATTCAACCAGTCCTTGGTGCACTGTAAGGCCATTTCCCCTCACTGTATCACTTGTCACTAGGGAGACCAGACCAACCCCTACCTCTCTAGAACCTCCTTTCAAGTAGCATGTAGGCATCTAAAATGCAATGCCTATGAGCATCTAAGTGCCTAAAACTAGGATGAAAATCAAACTGCATCACAAGGTACTTCGTTATTGCAGATGACTGCAGGAATCACAGTATTGGCTAACCTGGACACCGTGGTGCATAAGGACAGTTAGGATTGTGATCCTAGACGCTGTGAGTAGCTCAGAACACACCTGACACAAGCTCACGACACAGTTAACTACAAAGGAGAGCAGCAGAAACACGGTGAGAGAAAAAGAAATAGGAATATTTGCAACAATAACCCATTGGTAGCAGGGGAAGGACTGCTGGCTAAACCTTTCCCTGCCAGAAGCATTTCAAACCTTCTGTTTACTCACTGTTGGTCGATACAAAAGCCTGAATTGCGACCTCCAGTGCATTTTCTTTTTTGGAATGGAACAAGAGCCTAAGAAAACTGCAGAACTCAAATGGACAGAAGGAAAGAGGTAATTTGGTACATGAAGAAAGGGAAGAATCCGAGGTGCATGCCATTCATCCCATCTGTATGAAGGGCAGAAGAAATAAGAGACCTGCTGACCTCTTCGTGGGGATGTGCCTTTATCTCCTGGGTGACAGTCATGTCTTCTCACAGCTATTCCTTGTCTTTACTGAAAGGCATGCTATTCATCCCTCTTAACTAATGATGGAGTAAAACCACAGCAGCAACTCCACCATTTCTAAGGACTCAATCACAGATGACTATGTAAAGCTCAATTTTAAGTTCTGTATTATGCTGGAATAACGCCTCTGTGCCCCAAGATAACTTTGTAAGTGGATATCAAACCAAAGACTTACCCAAACAAAATTTTGTCAGGTTCTCTATTGCCTGTTTCTTTCAGATAGAAGAATAAAATCAAACATGAGAAGCCTTAACAGGTTTGTCTGTACTAGAGTTGAAGGCTCCTTACCAAACTGACGTACTGACCTTTGAAACGCAAAGCAGAAAGGGGGAAGTACATGAGAAATTACAGGAAGTTGCAATGCATTTAGGCGGTCCCTGCTGTAAGTGAAGTGCCACCCGAGTTCCTAGCCATATGCTTTCTTACCCGAGTAAGGTACCTGTTTCACCAACATCAGTATCTGCAGGGAAGGTTTCTCTTTGTAAAGGAAAAAGAGAACTGAACTTCAGTGCTGCTCGCATATCTAAATTGCTATCAAGAAAGAATACTTGTCATTTTTATTATACTTAATTTACAGGAATTTGAACACACTTCACAGATCTGCATAAATCCTGTTTCTTTCCTCCCATGAAGTGTGAGAATTATCACCATTTCAACAAGCAGAAGCTCAAGGTGTTGAGGTTAAGCAATTTACCATGAATTAAAGGAAGGCTAAGGAGGAGACAGAACAAATGCCATAATCCTCTCAGCTCCGTCCTGCCCCTGCTCCACACAACTGCAGCTTTGCAGAGTAATGTTAAAATTTATCCTTATTTAAAAAGTCAAACAAATTTTGAACTGTATGTGCATTCTCAAAGTGAAAATAAACACCCCTCTGACATAAAGGGGAATGCACAGCTTTAGCATAGGGGAGGGGATAAATCAGCATGTTCTCAAGGTCTTCCTTTCAGCACTCTTGTCCCAGCTGCACAGTTCATTAGTCTTCAAAATATTCTTCCAGCATAACTGACTCCGAACCACCCATCTGCTAAACAACAAACTGTTCTGTTCCTTCTTAGTGGGAACAGTGAAGCATAAAAGTCAAAGGCTATGCAAAAGGACCCAAGCACTTGCTGTGAAACATGGGATTAGCTACAGACGAACAACTGTACTTGGTTTGATGGTATAAGTGAAATACTTGGAAAAAAAGATTGTGTCTGATTTTAGATCAGTCTGGGGTTCTTTTATCCTCTATTGTTGAAGGGTTGGCAGAGGGGTAAAGGAACATAACAAGAAAAATTACATATTACTCCTTACTTGACATTAAATACTATCAGTTTCAGTCGCTAGAAGTGCCAATAAAACAGGCATTTTCCAAAATTTAAAATGAAAAAATAGAGAACATAGGTTACTATTTTTCCATAAAGATAAATTGAAAACTATTTTGTAAACAAAAAATATTGCTTCAAATATTAATGCCACCTCTACTTTGGTCTGCAGTCTGTCTGAACAAAATCTAAAGGTACAACTTTCAGACATGATCTTCAGGGCAGTGCTGACCAAGGATGTAAGAGGATCACAGCATCAACAGCCTCCTATCACAGCTCAAAAGCCACCCCAAAATCTCCTTCTTAAGGGCTCACCACTGGTGTTGGAACTAACTGACCCTGTTGTGTGCACTGATAGTCTTTTGGTATGTTTTTCTGATGTGCTTTCTGCATCAGGAAACTAAGTCAGCTACAGTCAAAGCCTGCTTTAAAAAACCTTCTTGCCCATACACATATATGTATAGTGACTTTCCAATCCCTAAAAGGGGCATAATAAGAAGGCTGGAGAAGATCTATTCAATAGGGCATTTAACAAGCTGAAAAAGGGTAGATTTAGGTTAGATAGTAAGAGAAAGTTCTTGAATTTGAGGGTGGTGGATCGATGGAACAAACTGCCCAGGGGGCAGTGGAGGTCTCATCACCGGAGACATTCAAGATCAGACTGGTCTGTTCTAGTTAGAGATACTAGTTATACGGGGTTGGGACCTTTGGAGGTCCCTTCCAACCCTATGATTCTATATGGCTGCCTGGTGACACTCAGGTCGGTCTTCAGCTCCAGAGTTGTAGGTGTTAGGGTATTGGCTAAAACTAAGCTGGAAATCAGCCCTTCATTTTCTAGTTGGATACTTCCCATTTCTTCTGCCAACAGAAGATAACATGAATAATCAAAAGGAGCTGAAGATAAGCCAAAGTGGTACCCTCTTATCACATCAACTTTCTCTTGGAAGAAATGGCCCTAAATACAGATTTCCAAGAGCAGATTAAAAAAGGCAGAACTATGGCTGAGACGTGCAGCAGCCACATAACCTAGAAAAGTCAAGGTGTTTAGTTACTGATCTAGTACAACCAAACTGAAGGATTCTGTCACTACAGAAGTCAGCATAGTCGCACGATTAAAAGGATGCTCCCAAAAACACTTACCGGGCGTTTCGCTGCTATCTAAGCTGGGGCATGTAATCTGTGTGGCTCTTTAGAACTTTGGTTAATATGCTTAAAAAATTTCAGCCAGTTCCACCCCTAGTTTATGTGCAATGATAATAATAATATAAAAGCCCTGAAGCAGCACATTAATTGCAAACCTCTTTACAAAGGTTATACCAGGGTTGAAAGGCCAAGCTTCAACTGCATTAATCAAACCCCAAAGTGACAGGGAGTAAGCGAGGATGGTGAATTTTGCTCCTAAATATAAAACACACATATAATTGTCTTAGATAAACCAGTAGGTTTCAGTGTGTCAGAGGTAATATTTGGATTGTAATGAGTGGTTGTAGATTGGGCTTGGGCATGAGATGCTTAGGATTGATTCAAAATATTTTAAAATGCGAAAACCTTAGAGAAAATAGATACAGGGTATTATTTTCACACATCAAAATCACATCTCTGTTCATCATGAAACAGCAATTGTGCTGGGTATTTACTCAGGCCATGATGATTCTGTTTGATTACCACCATATGAGTCCAGGCATATGAAAATGAAAAGCACAGGTCTGCTGCTTCTAGGACTGGAAATCTTTTCCCACTAGTCATGAGTACTGTACTGTCTAACATGCATGGCCCACCTGAGCTGCAGCCAGGACAGCTCTGAGGGTGCTTTGATCTGCACTCATCAGTGCAAAGGCTCCCACAACAGCTCACGCAAGCAAGGTTTGAAACACTACCTGAAACCCTCTTGTCTACTATCTACACCAACGCTCTTTTCCCTTTCCATACGGAGGACACATTGAACCAGAAACAGAATCTAGGATAACTACCACCTAGGATACAACTACCTGAAAGGACGTTGTGGAGAGGTTGGTGCTGGTGTCTTCTCACAAGCAGTTAGTGATAGAACAAGAGGGAATAGGTTCAAGTTACAACAGGGTAGGTTTAGACTAGATACTGGGAAGAATTTTTTCACAGAAAGGGTGGTCAAGCAATAGAATGGGCTTGCCAGGGAGGTGGTTGAGTCGCCATCCCTGGATGTGTTTAAAGATCATTTGGATGAGGTGTCGAGGGATATGGTTTAGGGGTGAACTTGTAAGGTAGGGTAGATGGCTGGACTTGATGATCCCAGCGGTCTTTTCCAGCCAGAGTGATTCTGAGAACATTTCTTATAGCAAAGCAGAAAAACTGCTGATGAATCTTCTGAAAGGTGAATGCACAGGATCTTAAATCCCAATCCAACCAGCTGCTGGTCATATCTCAAGCAAAGCTGGCAGCGGCAAAAATAACAGCATATAGCAACTAAACTTTGGTCATTTGAGAAACTGCTTTCTCCACAGAGGCAGATAACTTAATGTCCAAAGCCGTGCAACTTCAAGCTAACACAGAGAATCCTAAAGAGCTAAGAAAATTCGACAAGTGGAAAAGAAGTACCATGGGTTTACAAAGACTCCAGCCCTACAGAACCTACCCATTTCATAAGCCTCGAAGGAACGTCTCTGACTTCCCCTGCTGAATCTAAACTAAAGATGAATTCAGCTGTCACACATGTAACATGCCTCCCTCTTATTTAACACTTGTCAAACAGCTTGTCCTTTGAGGTCAAAAACAGCTGAAGAAAAGCATTTATTGATCACTCCAAATCAGGGCTAATAGTTCCCAAAACACCGTCAGTTCCCTCCCCGAGGTAAGTCATGCAGTCAGTCACTGAGCTATGTTCTCTTAAAAGACAACTGGAAACTCAGTATTAGTAACTTTCTGGAGAAAACAATTAAAATAGCAATAGTACACACTACTTAATATGAAGTTCTAAGTGAACTTTTCTCAACTCGCTTGGCTCCACGCCTGCTTGAACGGTTAAACCAGCTTAACTCATTGCCATTCCCAGATACGGATGCAGCGCAATCTGCAGTACTCAGGCGGGAGATCACACTAAGGTCTGTGCTTAACAAGCTTATTTATTTTATAAAATTCTCTGCCTCAAAACCTGAATCTTAGTATTTTTGTACTCTTTCTGAACGCTATTAAAGAGAATGTTGGTAGGTTATTTATTTAAAGAAACACTGCCAAATTAGGCTTAAATCCAAAGGCACCGATAATGCCAGAAAAAGGGATGGACTGAAACAGCCCAGCTCAAAAAAAGCCGCCTACAATTACATTAGTAACCACATAACAATATCCAAAACTTCTTACAGTATTTTTCCTTAAATCTGGGTGGGAAGCTGCACTTTTGCAAACCTAAATGATTTCACTGTATACAGGAATAGCTTTGGGAAATAGTATTGTTCAGTATTCACACAGTATCACAGAACATCAGGGATTGGAAGGGACCTCAAAAGATCATCTAGTCCAATCCTCCTGCCACAGCAGGATCACCTA
>JAOXOE010000405.1:18981846-19035602 GCA_028565055.1 Phoeniculus purpureus | reverse complement strand
GATCTAGGGGATCCTGCTGTGGCAGGGGGATTGGACTGGATGATCTTTCGAGGTCCCTTCCAATCCCTAATGTTCTGAGATTCTGTGACTGCTGAAACACCCCAATTTCACAACAACAGGAAAACCAGGAAACCTTCTCTATCTGAAGGTCAGCCCCTCCTCTGCCAAGCAGCTGGACCTGCTGTGCACCAGCACTTACCTCCTGGCTGGGTGAGAGGTTTGAAAGATGCATTTGTCTTGTATTCAGTGGTGGTTTTTGTCTCTGGTACAGGGTAATTCCGGAAAAGGTGGAGCTCAGCTGGCTGCCGGTCACACAACGTCCCCGTCACCATAACCCTGGGGAACAGAACAGGTCACAATAAACATTCAATGGGAAAAATACCCCTGTATTTATGGCTTCAACAGGCTGCACGTCAGACTCCTCTAGATCTGCTCTAAGGAGAAGCTGAGCACCTCTGATGAGAGGGTCTAGAGCACACTCAGGAGAGTATCAACCAGCACAGCTCCGGGCAGCACTTACTTGGGTTTTTTGACATCTGTCATTTTGGTGTTTTCCCCAAATTCCTTCTTCAGGAACTCATCCAGGGGCTCCGACTCGTAGGGCCGAGACCCCCGGAACACCATGTCCTTCATGCGGAAGTACAGGCAGCGCATGTAGTCCATGGACTTCCCTGAGACAGGCAACAGCGTCGGCAGGAGCAGGGGACAGGAGGAAGGTCAGGTAGAACAAACAGCACATCAGAGCTGGAACTTTCCAGGACCAGCAGGAGATGGGAGGTGTTACTCCCAATCCCATCCCTTTCCCGAGCTGCCTGCCATTTGCTCAGACTTCAGCAGCACGGCTGGGAAGGATTAAAGATGAAAGACAAGCTTGGAGCTTCCCACTATCAGAAGGTGTGGACCACCTTCCTGCAGAGCCTCATGGAGAGCAAGAAGAACAGAACATTGCATTCCGCCAGGACACACTTCCCCAAACCCAGAAAGCTACTCGAGGCCAATTGAGGTGAGAAGCAAGCGCAAAGCCAGGTTTAGGCTCTCCCTCGTCAACAAACATCTCTTCTCTCCTCTGGCAGAGGTGACAAATCTCAGCTGGGACTGCAAGAGCCAGCTCCCCACGGAGGAGTAACCAGGCCCACAGGAGTGAGAAGGGGCCCGTTATCTGCAGTGTCCTCACCGTGCACAATAGCCAAGGCCAAGATCCCTCCAGTGCTGGTCCCCGCGATCCAGTCAAAAATCTCACGAATGGGCCGTCCTGCAGCCTTTTCAATAGCCAGGAGGAGCTGGATGAGCACCAGGCCCCGGATGCCCCCTCCATCCAGGCAGAGGAGGCGGTCGTGACTGAAGAGAGAGACAGACACGGCTGACTGTGGGCTGTGGGACAGATCACAGCACACCACGTAGGCTCCTGGGGATAGGAAACTGCATCAGGATTAAGAAAGCCACTGCCAGTGAACAAATAAACCCAGTAGTGCTCTCTCAGATGCCAGTAAGACTGGACATGGCCAGCTAAGCCTCATCAGAGATGGTGCAACACCACTTGGCTCTTTTAGCCACCTCTAACCTCTCCACCAGAGAGGGAATCACAAGCCAAAACCACATCCAAGTCCCTCACCATGTCGTAATGCATACTGTGTCATCAATAAGAATCAGACAGCCCTAAGCTCCTGCTAGCAGCCCTGCGGTGCCAACCCTCCCTCCTCTCCATGGCAAGGCAGCGCACAGCCTTGCAAGGTTGCTATGAGAGCGTCAGGGCAGGGTGTAGAGATGGGGAAATCACAAACCCAAACTGTGTTTGGTGCCCAGTGGCAGAGGGGAGAGACCGAGAAGGGGTTTCACCTGCTGAGCTCAAACTCCGCTGCAGCTCCAGGGCTGCAGGCAGGAACGGGTGGTGCTTTGGAACAGAGATTCATCGCAGGGTTCTGACAAAAACTGCAATGTCAGCAGACACTAAAGAACATCAGCTCTGAGGATGTCACACACATATGGGTGCTGAGAACTTGCAGACATAGATGTCACCTTCAAGTTGCACGGGAGCCTGGAGAGAAGCTTTTCCTCACTTACATTCTGCCCTCACCGGGTGAGTCCACAACATCTGGTGCTTTCAATAACTGTCCGAGCGTTGCAGAAACATACAGCAGGTCCTTATACCCTAGAGGACCATGAACACGCAAAAGGAAAACAATTAGACACCACTTTGGTACCCGAACCCTCTGACGTGTTCCCCTCTGACGATGTCAACCTGCAACAGTTAGAAAACCTTTCATATTCTTCCTACTTTGTCTCTGCCCCTAGAAGGCTTTGCCAGGGTACCCAAACCTCCCACCAGCACAGTAAATCACTTCCATAACAATCACACAGAGAGCATCCAACTCAGTTCCCAACTCACTTCTCCTTGCAGGAGACAAGAGCCATCTTACCCACAGCCACCAGATCCCCTCCCGGGTTAAACTCCACACAGAAGAGGAGAAACCCCATCCCTTAGAGCAGGCAGCCAGAGATGCTCTGGCAAAGACAAAGGGTTTGTAGAAGCAGATGATGAGCACAGCAGGTGAGGGAGAAGGCAAAGCCTAGCAGCATGTCCACTATGCAGTTTACTGCAAGCCATAAGAGGAAACCTAAATCTACTCCTGCAAGGCAACCTGGGCAGGAGAGCTGTGGGGACAGGGTGGCTTGTCGTTACCCCTCAGCTGACGTACACCCAGGCCACCCTGGGCGCAGGGCACCAATCCAGGCTAGGTGAGAAGCCACCCTGCGAAACAAAAGAGAACAACGAACAGGGGGAGAGAAGTTAATTACTCCTGCCAGCACCCAGACCAGGTGGTGTCTGTGGATGACAGTGGACATGGTGAGGAGTTACTTCAAGGGCCAGAGTCCATGATGAAAAACAGCCTCTGTCACTGCTGAAACTGGGGTGGGGGGTCACCTTCAGAAGACCATAGTGAAAACAAAGTCCTGGTGTCACCAGCAGTGAGACTTGGGGTGACAGATGCACTCCAGAGCCTGGGGGTTATTGTCCTCTAGCCCCAGAAGCAGCTCTTTGCAAAGGAAACTGCCAACCCAAGAGGGGAAGTGGACCCCAAGCAGCTAGTATCTGTCTGCACACTTCTCTCATGAGGGTCAGACCCTCCCTTCACCAACTGCCCACTCTGTAATCCCTCCTCTTGCCTCTGCCCAAGCTCTGAAGCTCTTCAGAGGAGGAAAGCTCAGCACCTAGAACAGATCCACAGGCTTATTCATGCAGCAGGGGCAGTACCAAGCACAAGCTACAACACAGTCACGTCCTGAGGCTTTTACTGTGCACAACACAAACCCTATGACAGAGTTGTTTATCCTTGAGCTTCATCCTTTCGGTCTCCCAGCTGCTGGCCTCCAGGATCTAAATGAGTGATGCATCTAAATTCCTTGTGCCCAGCACAACTCCAGGAGCTCCTCAAAGCAGACCAGCAAGTACCTCCCCTTCTGTACGTGACCCAGTGGACAAAGCACATGCAGACAACCAAGCCCTACACCTCTGCCAGATGGGAGTAGGAACCAATCTTCCCTTTTCTTTCTACAGAGCTGCATTGTGCCAGGTCTGCAAAGTGAGTTTTGAGTGCAAGAGTTCAAGAGTACACACACAGGAAAAGCAGAGAAAAGAGATGGGATCCTGCAACAGCTTAATGAAGACAGAGTCACCAGAAACTGAGAGTTAGGAGACAGTCCCCAGTGCACAGCCCATCTGAAGAGATCCAAGACAGCACTGGGAAGCAAGAAGGGAGGAGAGCAAGGGATGGCCAGGGAAGGCTTTACCTAAGCTGTTGAAGCTGCTCCGTGAGGAAGGCTGGCCCTCCAGGAAGGAGGCGACAGATGGTGCCAGGCTTGGGGAGTCAGGGTTGGGTGGGTGGCAGCGTTCGGTCCCTACAGTTTGCAGCAGGTCTAAGAGCACTTTCCGGTTCGCACCTTAGGTGACGAAGGGGGAGTCACAGATCAGAAGAGAATCAAGTGCACGCACACACCTCAGTGAGGGGTGTCTTTGCCAAATTCACAGTAGCCCGGACCCTGACAAAACTGCTGGGATGAGGGAAGGTGAAAGCACGTCCCAGGTATCTCTCCCTCAACGCCAGGCAGTAGGACTTGTGTACAGCAGGGGTACCCAATGCTGTGCAGCTTCAAGGGCTTGTGCCACGCTTGGTGCCACGGAAGAACCACCCGTGTGGTTCAGCAGCACTGTGTCATCCTGCTGTGAGCCTGCAGTGCCTGACATCGTGGCTGGGAAGAGGGAGGGAGAGCGTGTGCCAGCTTTTCTTCTTGCGTCTGTCTCATGGAAGAAAAATTCATCAGGGGCTATTAATACCAAGCCTACACCGCTAGCTCAGGAAGTGCCTACCCTGTGAGCGACTAGAAGCTGGGAAAGCATGCTGGAGAAGCATCATCTACAGTTGGCATGTTCTCATTTTTCCCAAGATGCTGTTTTGGCCACCAAGAGGAGACAGGATGCCGGGCTCACCCTTTAAGGCCGCTGACATGCTCCCTCACCTTTGCTGCTCCTGGCTGCCAACAGACCTGGTGTCTCACCAAGGTCATTTGGGATCTCGACGTCTCCTCCAAACACGACAATCGCTTTGATCATATCCAGATGGTCATGCTAGGAGACAAGATAAAGCTCAGTCAAGAGCCGTGCTCCCCCTGGCTATATGATTGCTCATTCCCTCACTCCTCTGTCTTTAGCCAAAGCACTCACAAGGCATCACCCCATGAATGATAACAGCCAGAATTTCAGAGGGTCCCTGCCTCAACCCTTCAAGAAAATCCTGTCCCTCCTTTCCAGCAAACTCACCTTCATGGCCAAGTGCAGCGGTGTGTTGCCACCCTGACCCCTGGCATTGGTGTGGGCCCCGTGTGTCAGCAGTACCATGGCACAGTCGAAGCGGCCCCTCTTGACTGCAATGTGCAGAGCCGTGTCAGCTGTCCCGCTGGTCAAGTTCACCTCGGAGCCGTACTCAAGCAGCAGCCGCGTCATCTGCGCCAAGCACGCACGTGCCAGGTCAGCAAGAGAGAAAGTGCCTGTGAGGACAGCTGCCTGAGTGCTCAAGCAGTCCAGGTCTCATGGTAAGCAAAGCAGAAGAGGCAAGACCTTTAACCCGGCCACAGCTGGCCGGCAGACGGCAGCTGCCTTGTTCCAAGCACTGGAGATAGGGCTTCTCTGCCTTTTATCACAGAACTAGTTAGTGGTTTCACAATCTGGGTGTCTGGGGACTTAAATACAACTGGATGAGAGCAATGTTGGAAAAATAGCTCCTTCCCCGGCCAGCAACCTTGCAGAAAAAGTTTGCTTCTCTGATCTTTTTATAAGCCAAGCAGATTTATATCTGTTTGGAAACTGCAGAGGATATTCCTGAGAGGGATGCAATACTGCAGGAAGAACAGTCCTGCCATAGGAACATCCTCTGCTCGCAGCAAACACCATTCATGCGTTCCAGCATGGCATATCACATCTCTGATCTTCTCATCTCCGGCAGAAGATCGGCCATAATCCACATGCCACCACCCTATGCCAACTCACATTCTCTCTGCAGCTTGCAAGGCACCAACCTGCTTCCCTCTGTGAAGCTGTTAGCACTGAGCAGAGCTCCCTCAAGGGGTTACCTGTCCCTGCTGCAGGTAAAAGGGGTAAGCTAGTGGTTTCAGAGCCCAGGATACCACACTGGGGAGGATGTCACATTGGGGAGGAGCCCACCAGTTTGTTTCACTGCAAGGCTCCAATACTCCATTCCCTGTGGCAAATAGCACTGATCGGTGCAGGGCAAAGAGAATAAAACACCAGGATACTGGCTGGGCTCTGACCCAGGGGTCTGCACGTGCACTCAGAGAAGGAAAAGGTCAGCAGCAGGAGGAATTAACTGGGTGCTTGGTGGCAGCACAGGCCTTTGCTACAGACTGTCTCTATTTACCTCTGCTGTCTTTGCCCAGTGCAATGGAATGGCTTCGTAGCGCGGATCCTTGGAGTGAACCTGGCTGGCATCCACCTCGAGGATGACCTGGGTACATCTGACAAAGACAATGAGATGAAGAGATGGGTGGCTGCCTTCTTGACTCAACATCTCCACTCACATCAGCACCTGCTCCCCGCCTAGAGCCTTTCAGGAAACCTCCCAGCAGCAACAAGCTCTCTGCAGCAGCTGCAAGCTCCTCAGCTGCAGTTTTGTTCTGCTCTTTTTTGGAAAGGCAGGGCACACCAGGCAGCATACAAGCAGCACAGCATTCAGAGGAAGCAGGAGAATCCCTTCCTAGTTCTAAACTGTGGAGTAACATCTGGGTCCCTTCCTGGAAACTCACAAGTCCTGAGGGGGAATTCTTCTCCCTTTCTCTCAGTGGAAATGCAGGGATAAAACTGAAACAGCAAATTCGTGCTGAAATTAATGATCTCTGTACTTCTCCACGAGTCAAAACATACACACACTATCAACAGACAAGAACCTAGAGCCCAGAAAGCATGGGCAGGCAGACTTCAGAAACAAGCTGCTTTTTCAAAGAGCAACAATGCTAGTGAGGGGCCTGGAGGACAGGTCTTCACAGAATCACAGAACATTAGGGATTGGAAGGGACCTCGAAAGATCATCGTCCAATCCCCTGCCAGAGCAGGATCCCCTAGATCAAGTCCCAAAGGAACACGTCCAGGAGGGTTTTAAACATCTCCAGACAAGGAGACTCCACAAGCTCCCGGGGCAGCCTGTTCTAGTGCTCCACCACCCTCATTGAGAAGAGGTTCCTTCTCATATCTATGTGGAACCCACTATGTTCCAGTTGACACCCACTGCCCCTTGTCCTATCACTAGATGACACTGAGCAGAGCCTGGCTCCATCCTCCTGACACCTGCCCTTTGCATATTTATCAACATTAATGAGGTCACCCCTCAGTCTCCTCTTTTCCAACCTAAAAAGACCCAGCTCCCTCAGCCTTTCCTCATCAGAGATGTTCCACTCCCTTCATCAACTTTGTGACTCTGTGCTGGAAGCTCTCAAACAGTTCTGTGTCCTTCCTGAACTGAGACCAAGTCGTACATCTAATTAAGGGACCTAAGCCACTTTAGCTAGTGAATGTGCCTCTGTGTCAGTAAGCACTTTTCAAAATGCTGAGAAATTAGCTAGCAGCAACAAGCACTGACTTGAGAAACCAGAGAAAACAAAACAGGAAGAAAATATTGTGTCCCTCTTGACTGAGATCCAGAGCCTTCATTCAGTTAAGCCAAGAGCACCTTTGATCCACAGGAGATGGGAATAACCAGGTTTTGAAGTGAAGGCTCATTAGGATCAGAGCATGCAAAGGAAAGGTGCAACAATTAGAAATACATCAGAAGATGCTCTTCTCACAGCTCATTCTCAGAAAAAGTACTTCAGAAACATTCAAAAAATAAATCTCTGTCTTCCTCCTAATGTCTGATACTAAACAGAGAGAAATTCAGGGGAAAAGGGGGTGTTTTTGCAAGTGGTTCTTTCTTTTCCACACCTGTACTTCTCCACCCGACTAGGTCATGCACAGCAGAGGACAGGTCATCTTGCTGAAAGGGTTGGTCTTAGACAACCCTGAGCAAGCAGACAACTCACCAGACAGGAGGAGAGCCCTGTTCTGGTGGCCCAAGTGGTTACTTACCCCTTCTGGGAGAACTTCAGTGCTGTGTGGATGGGGTAGCCCAGCACACCCACGACACCGCAGCTGGCATGGCATCTCAGCAGAGACCGAACCATGTCCTCTTTACCCAGCTGACAAGCGAGATGCAGAGCTGTCAGCCCTTCGTGGTTCAGGTGGTCCAAGCTAGTAGTTGGGGTTTTGCCTAGGAGCTGGGAAGAGAAGACAAGATAAATTGATGGACGTGGAAGAGCACTGTCTCTCTTCCAAGCTCTGAAAACAGACCCAGGAGCACTGGGTTCCTTGTGATGCTACAGCCTCTCCTCTCCATCCTGTTTCCAACACAGCAGCTACGGCAGTGCTCCTGGTTTCTTCTCCCCTAAGTGTTTACTGCTGCTCTCTATGCCCTCCTTCTCTGGCCCAGGTGCTTCTGAGACACCCGTCAGACAAAAAGTGTTCACACCACCTTAATGCCACAGCCCAGTAGACTCACACCACCTCCTGCTGCACAGGCCAAGTTCAGTCCAACCAAATGGGAAAACTGAGAGACATCATTTCCTCTCCTGCTGCAGCCCCATCAGCTACCACGGCCCATGAACAGGCAGGAGCTCAGCCTCCCCTGAACTCCACCATTACTTTCAGACACAAACAGGATTCCACTTAAAATGTATTTTCCTATTATCCCCATAAAAATTGCAGGCTCATTACCTGCTGACTTGGCTTGTTACACAAAAATTACCCCGCTGCTCTACTGGGGAAACCCTGCAAGTCCTGGTGACTACAAAACAAGCAGGAATTTTTCTCTGGTTTAGCAAGGAATCAAGAGACAAAAGAAAGAAACAAGAGACAGATCAGACCTGGGAGTGTTTCTGTAACAAGTTCCTGCTACCAGAGAAATAAAGGAATTTTAATACAAAGGTCCTACCTGCCCTGTCCCACAGCATAAGAGTTAGAAGGGAACTCTGGAGATCATCTAGTCCAACACCCTACCAGAGCAGGATCCCCTAAATCGCACAAGAACACGTCCAGGCGGGTTCTGCATGTCTCCAGAGAAGGAGACTCTAGAACCTCTTTGGGCAGCCTGTTCCAGTGCTCTGTTACCTTCGTCTTTACGTTTAAGCTGAACCTCCTGTGTTCCAGTTTGTGCCCCTTCCCGTTGCCCTACCACCGAGCACCACTGAGAAGAGTCCAGTCCCTTCCTCTTGACATTCATCATTTAGGTATTTATCAGCACTGATCAGACCTCCCTTCAGTCTCCTCTTTAGGCTAAACAAACCCAGTACTCTGTCTCTCCTCATAAGGAAGATGATCTGTCATGGTAAGCCCTGATCATCATCCCTTCCTCATCACACGCTAGGAAACCCCAGTACTGTCTGGCAGGTGGAGGGACATGCCCGTCACAACAGGTTCAGAGCACACGTGGAAGGTGCAACTGTAGAGGAGAGTCAGTGTTGCACTGGGTGCTGGGGATCCAACAGACATGAGAAACCAATGTGGAAGGCCACCCACACACACCCTTATGAACTCTGTCACTCTGCCCAGCCCTTCTCAGCAGTCGACAACACCTCTGGCTTCAGACTGTCTCTGCCTCAAGGCTCCAATTGCTGTACCCTGTGCAAGGCCACTCAGTTCAAACAACAGGTTCTGCAGCTCTGGAGAGCCCAGGGCAGCTCTGAAGTGTCCTTCAGTCTGTGGGCAGCAGACGCTCCCCAACAGCAGCCTAAACTCGCACTCCCCTATGGAAGCCCTTTGCTTGAAACTAAATGCCTGGCCTGGAGGAGACAGCGAAAGGACAGCCAAGGGCCTGAGGAAAGGCAGAATGAAGATCTGATGTAAATAGCAGTGAAGGACACTTTCTGAGAAAATTTGCTTAATATCCTTATTCCACTGCAGGGCAGTACCTGGAGCCTGCTTATGGGAAACAACCCTAGCAAAGGGAGGAAGAAGAGGTAGAAATGAGTCTCAAGCATTAATTCCATGCCATGGCAGAGGGAACTGACTTTCTTCTCCCCTGTCTGCAGCTATTTTCCTGTCTCAGAGCATAGAGCTCCATTCCAGTCTCACTCTCCCCCATTCAGCTTTGAAATCACCCTCACCTCAATGATCTGGGGGCTGTTCCCTCGCACAGCATAGTGGAAAACTGTCTCCCCGTTCCTGTCAGTAACGTCCACCCGTGCATGGCACTCCAGCAGCTCCAACAGGCACTCCATGTCTCCCTTGCGGCACGCCAAGTGCATCGGGGTGCAGCCATCCTCGCTGTCCGTGTTGTTCACGCAGCTGCAAGAGATAACATAAGGCCGAGGAAGGGCTGTGAAGGTGAGGTCGTGCTGCAGCCCTGAGAGCTATGAAGAAGGCACCTTCCACATCTGCGAGACACCCAGCTGGTGCAAACCATAAGGTTCAGAGAAGCCCAACTTCTTGCCAGGGAAAGAGCACAGGGAAGGGCCACCAAGCAGCTCCTTTACATCTCCCCTGCTCAAAGGAAGGCAGGAGACAGGTTACAGCCAGCAACCAGGTGAAGGTGCTGTCAGCTCCCCCTACCCCCTAACTCCTCACTAGCCTCCCCTACCCTCAGTGAACTCTCCGTGGAAAGAGCGCAAGGGCTTGTGGACAAAACCCACTTCCAGAAAGACAGCCCTACTGTATCTCTCCTCTCATGGCCTCTAGCATGGAACTTCAATCCTTTAGCTCAAAAACCAGAGCTCCAGGCTGTAACATCCACAGCAGAAAGTCAAAAGCCTGTTGGTAAGTTTACACAGTGACCATCAGAGCCCCTCTGCGATCACGTCTGTCATTCAGGCAAAACACACCAAGGCCAGCACTTTTAAACTCGACCTCTGCAGTAACCACGGCTGTTAAGCTACTCCAAGAGACTGACCCCATCAAACCTGGATAGCCTAACCTGGCCTAGTCTGCCCACCCAAGCTTGTTCCCAGCATCACGACCACTGCAGACCCCTCCTGCCCCTTGCCTCAGAACACGGTTGTGGCGGAAGCTCTCACGACGGCCAAATTCCACTGCAACATGTGCTGGAGACCAGCTAGGGTGGTTGCGGAAGCAGTCACTGAGCTGCTGGAGATCCTCCAGCAACAAGGGCTGGCGCGAGCTCTCGTAGAAAGGGCGCAACTGCCCAGCATACAGCTCAAAACGCACCAGGGCGTCTGCCTCATTGTCGAGCTGGAAGAGCCTGGAGGAAAGGCAAAGGCAGCATTAGTCCTGCTTAAAGAAACAACCTCCATCCCATGCATCTGAAACAGCTTTCGAACACTATGGACTTTCCCCTTCTCCTCATATGGTGTTAGAATCATCATGGCTGGAAAGGATCTCCAGGACCATCAGGTCTAGCCCTCATCTCAATAGCTGCCTAACCCTTAGACCATGGCCTCAAGTGCTCTACTCATTTTTTTAAATGCCTCCAGGGATGGTGACTCCACCACCTCCCTGGGCAGCCTGTTCCAGTGCCCAGTCAGTCTCTCAGTAAAGAACTTCTTCCCTGTTTCAAGGGAAGAATGAAACCTAATTCATTAGCAGAGAGCAACTCCTTGCTCTGAGAAACATTCATTTTGAGGCTAAAACATCCTGTGCTCCAGAGGCTAAACCGGCAATGGGTGCAAAGGCAAGTGCATTCGCCTGGAGATGTTCATCTGCCTGGAGATGCTCTGACCCAAGTACCTAGTTCACGCTGATTCCGCACTGTTTAGCCTCTGTTTTGCTTCGTTATTACAAGCTGTTCTGATGACGGCTCCTCCGCCAGCACGGGGGCTTCTTGACTACCTGCTGACCCAAGGCATCACCCCACACCCACAGACACACAGCGCTGCTCTCCTGGGATCACTCTCTACCTTCACACCCGAGCAGCGGCCGCTGGCGGCCCGTGACTTACCGGAAAGCCACATGAGGGCTCTGGGGGTTCACCAGCAGGCAATCCCACGAGCGAGCCGGGCTATTCTTGTACAGGGCCACCCTGCCGTCCTGCCTCAGGCAGGGGTGCCCCGCGTACTCGGCGGCCGACACCTCCTTCACGCGGTAGGGGTTGGTGAATATCTGCGTGACGCTGTTGATGGTGTTCACCAGCCGCCCGATGAACTGCATCGCTCCGGAGTCTCAGGCGGCCGCAGGCTCTGCCCGGCCCTTCCCTGAACTCGCTCTCCAGCTCCGGTAAAGCGGAGCCGAGAGACCCCCGATCCCGGGGTGAAACCTGAGCGCCAACACTTGCGGTTTCTGTTCTGGCTACTCCTGAGGCCAACCCCAACCCCCACCCGCGAAACACAAGGCTCCGCAGCCTGACCCACCCGCGTGGGGCCGCTGTGGCCCGGCAGAGGGGGCGCTGGGCAGACTCCCAGCATCCCCCGCGCTGTCCCACCACCGCGGGGCGGAGCCAATCGGGGGGAGGAGCGGGGGAGCGCGACGAGCGACGCTGCGTCACGGCTGGCGCCATCACGGAAGGGAGCGGAAGGGCGGAGGCGCCATCTTTGAGAGGGGCGGAGAGAGCGGGGAGGGGGGAGTGGGTGTGAATTCTTAAAGCGGCAACGGCCGCTGACTGTGATGCCCGGCGGGACGTCCTACTTCTGGGCAAGGGCGGCCACCGCGTGTGTGTCGCCCTGGGGAAACATCAGTGGTGCTGGAGCGCGGCCGTACTGTCTCCTCAGCGCCTAGCGGCCTGGGAGGCGGGGGTGGCGGAGGACGCAGAATCGCGACCCTTAAAGGCTGGTGGCTGCTTTAAAGAGCAGGGGCCGCCCCGCGCTACGGTTGGCGGTGGCGAGTGGGGCGGGGCTAGAGTGACGTCACCGCATGACTGTGTTTTTATGAATGAAAAGAATCCGCGGGTGAGTAATCGCGCGCAGCGCGGCCGGAGGCGCCGCCCGACGGCCCCAGCCCGCAGCGGGACCAGCGCGGCCTCCCCGGTAAGTGCCGACCGGGCTGGAGCGGAGAGAGACCTGTTGCGGGGGACAGGGGAGCCTCGCCGCTCCCGCCTCCGGCTTCTGCCCCCACCGCGGGAGAGACGGCGGTGGTGCTCGGTACCGACCGGGGGCTGCTCCGCCGCTGCCGATTACTGGGGTGGGATGGGAGGTCTCCGAGCCTGGGGTAGTTCGCTTTTCCCTCCTGAGTCCCGGCCATCGCCCCGCAGGAATCTGCTACCGCCGCTGCCCCGGCTCCCAGGCTCGGATTGCATCAGCTTCCAGCCGCCCCGGCTCCTCCTTCCCCGCCGCCTCTCACCAGCCCCTCGTGTCCCCGCGGGGCGCTCCTGCCCCGGCTCCCTGAACCCTTCCGGGACTCTGGTAACTAGGAGGGGCCCCCCGGGATGCTGAGAGGCTGCTGAGTTGGTCCCTGCTCTTTGCCCTTCCTTCTAACCCCGAGATGGGGCGGGACCGGCTACCGGCGAGGGGACAGGTGCCGGTTCGGCGACTTCTCCTGTCGGGCTGCTGAATCACGAGAAGATTGCTCGACCCCAGCCCTCCACCCCCGGATGCCCGGTGCCGGGAGTCGCGGTGGCAGCTCTGGCTGGGTGGTTCCGCCCCGTGGGGCTCTTGCTTTTACTTTCAGCCGCTTGTGTGTCCTGGCAGCCAGGATGGGGCGCTTGGGGTCCCCGGGGCAGGACAGCAGCCTGAGTGGCGCGGGGTGGGGTGGAGAAGGGATGGGTGGTCCGGCTTTCCCTTGATACTACTATTTTTTGCTGTTATTATTGCTGTTACCATTATTGTTACTACGTACTTCTTTTAAGGAGTAGGTATGAGTCACACGGCCCCGGGGGGTGGTAGAGGAGGGGGAGGGGAAACGTGGGCACCGGGCATGGAGCCAGCAGGGCTAGTACCCTCTGTGCCAAGGCAAGGGGCATGGGCTGTCAGTAACCAGCTTTTCTCCTGGCTGCTTGGCAGGGCCTGAGTGAGGCAAGGATGGCTGCGGACGGGCTCTCCAGCAAGGCTCTGAAGGTGAGCACTGTGGGGATTGCGAGGCTGGGGAGGACAGGGGTTTGTCTTCGGGATTCTCAGACAACCGCCCTACTCTCTCTGTCAGGTAAAGCGGGAGCTGGGGGAGAACACACCACTGCTGTCAGATGAAGAGCTGATGGGGTTGTCAGTGAGGGAGCTCAACCATCACCTGCGGGGCCTCTCCAAGGAGGAGGTAGCAAGGCTGAAGCAGCGCCGGCGGACGCTGAAGAACCGGGGTTATGCTGCCAGCTGCCGGGTGAAGCGTGTCTGCCAGAAGGAAGAGCTGCAGAAGCAGAAGATGGAGCTGGAATGGGAGGTGGACAAGCTGGCCCGGGAGAATGCTGCCATGCGCCTGGAGCTCGACACCCTCCGTGGCAAGTACGAGGCCCTGCAGGGGTTTGCCCGCACCGTGGCTGCTCATGGGCCCTCAGCCAAGGTGGCCACTGCCAGTGTCATCACCATTGTCAAGTCTGGCACCAACCAGGCTGCCTACTCCTAGTGCTGGCCTCTGTCCCCAGGCTGGGCACAGCCTTTCCCCATGAATTGCCTCCTGTACCCTTTGTGACCTCCTCCGTGCTGGGACCTGTGCCCCAAACCCTCCTCCTCCCATTCCTTGACCTCCAGCTTCTCCACAGAGAGTGCTGCTGCAGCCTGGGTGCTGGGGTGGGGGACAGGACTCTTACTGGTGGTCCCTGAAGCCCCACAGCTCCCTCACTTCCAACTCAGCTCAGTCCCCTGATGCAGCACCCCAGGCCTGGGAACTCCTCATCCTGGGGGGGTGCAGGCAGGAGAGGGTGAGCCCCCATAAGCAGCAGTGGGGAAGGATCTCAAGGCTCCAAGCTGGCAGGAAAACACCAGACACCCCTTTTTTTGGGGGAGGGGCATAGCAGAGCTGAGTGCAGGCCAGGCACTCCTAGGAGCACCTGTCAGGGAAGGGAAGAGGAGGAGAGAGGTTCTGCAGTGAGGGGCAGAAGGGATGTGTTGGAGAGAGGTGTCAGCATTGACCCCAAACTTGGACTTGGGCTGGTGTTGGGGGGAGGTGGCGGCATGGCTGGAGTTCACGGATGGAGACAGCAAGGGAAGGTAGCAAGTCAGAGGGGAGAGAAAGTGACTTCCAGTTGGTGCCTGGTAAGAGTGAATGGGATGGGAAAGTGCGGTGGCAGCTTGTTGTGCTGCGGAATGCCAGGCTTGAAGGTGATGGAGGAGGGTCCCTCAGGTAGGGGAGAGGTGGAGAATGTGAGTGGGTCATCTGAGGCTGTTGCCCACAAAGCAGTGGTGCTGTTTTATCTCTCTTGATCACACACATCCTTCACACCTCTTCCTGCCTACTGGATGCTCAGCCTGCTCGGGGTGTCTGAAATCCAGCAGCACTGGCAGGAAGGAAGGAAGCGGAGGCAGCTGGAGCAGAGATAAACACTGTTTTGCTCAGCACAGGCCAGCAGCCAGCTTGTACAGCCCCACCAAACACTCCCTGGTGCCCCACCACCTACAAAACCCATGAAAAGGTGCTTGTGGCCCTTGAGTGGCAGAGAGAAGGGTGGAGGTGCAGGAGGTGGGAAGCAGGGGTGGAGAGCATCCCTGTTCCTGGGAGCTGCCTGGCAGGCAGGTAGGCTCCTCCCTTTGGTTTTCCTCCAGCTTGGACACCAGTGTGGGACAACCGGCTTTTCAGCAGGCTGAAACACTGGAGAAGAGTTTGGTTTGCTGAATGCAGGAGCACATGTGGGAGGCGATGGGAGGAGACCCTTCTTGGCATCTGCTGCTGTAGATGATCCCCCTCCTCATTTATATCCCTGCCTGGGTATTGCCACGCCAGCCACTTCTCGGCTGCAGCCTCCACCCCTTCCCTAGAGAGCAGTGCCTACCACTTGTGGAGGGGACACTGTGGTTACAATTTCCCTCACCCCAGCTCCTCGGGTTTATTTATTGCACGAACCTAAGTTATTTTCACGTCCTCTTCGCCATTCCACCTCTCGGCACAGCCAGGATGTTGGTACAGAGCCGTACTTTATATTTTATATATGCAAATCACATTTTATCTTATATAGAGCAAAAAGATAAATACTTATTTATTTTCTGACTTACAGTATGTGTCCTACCCGACTCCTCTGTATTTTGTAGACTTTACAAATAAAGCAAATTCGTTTTGGGGTTTGTTGTTGTTTTTCCACAGTGAGAGTGCATTTGATTGTTCTTGAACTTCAGAACAGAGCTGTGTCTCACTGAGACCTTGTTTTCTAGCTTCCCTCTAGCTTTGCTGCAGGACCTGTTCAAGAAGGTGCCTCAAAAGATGGGATGGGGTCAACTCAGGGCTTGTAGAGCAAATGGGGATTTAGTCTGGAAGAAAAGCTTAATGCTGAACATCACCCCTCAAAGCACTTGTTTTCAGGAGCAGTCTCAGCTTTCCTAGGAAAGATAGAGCTTTTTGTGGTAACTCCCTCCAGGCTGCCTGCAGACCCCATGGAGGAGGACAGACAGGTGCAATGAGAGTAGCTCTACCCATGAAGCTTTCCTGCTGGGTGAACTCACTGCCTGCCTCAGGAACAGTGAGGAATAAAGCAGGGGGCTCCTGTTGGTGGGTGGCAGAAGGTGAGAAGGAAGTGTGGCAGGAAGCTCACCCAGAGTTGAAGCCCAACCTTCTCCCTGTAGAGTAAAGCCACCCTTTCCACAGAACTAAGGTGGAAGTGATGAGCATCTTTCCCCAATACCTAGGTGGGCCAGGTTCTGGCCTCCTGACAGCCTGCAGTGCTCGCGTGGTGGCTCTGGGGTTTATATTCACTTTCCACTGGTCGCTATAGTCTCTTGTCAGAGAAAGTAGCCCCTTTCCAACCACAAGACCAGGTCTCATCTTTGCTCCAGGCTTCTGTCAAACAAGTTTTGCTCCTGCCTTGGGCCATCAGACATCTAAGCTCCAAGCTGCTCCTCAGCTGCATACACAGACAACGTGACATTTTCCTCCAGAGACAAGGATGAGGAAGACAAGACCCAATGACTCTGCAATGAACTAAATCAGTCTGCACCACAGACAGCACCACACAGAGGCAGCTTAAGTACAATCTATATTATCTCTATATTTTTATTTGTCATCGTATTTGCTCATTTCTGCAGAGTATAACGTCACAAAGACCAAAATAGAGAGAGTGGCTTGTCGCTGAGCTCACATCAGTTAAACACGATAGGTACAAAACTAGGTGACTCTGTTTTAGGTATCATACATATTTTTTTCAGTCATTTATATACAAAGAACTACTCTACATGGAAAAATAATAAACAAATCCCATGGGTATGTTACATGGTAAACAAGAAGGAGGGAAGGGGAAGCAGGTGAGGGAGAGCAGCTCCCAGGGCCTACTCCTGGAACCAACACACTGGTTGGGGCCCTGGGCTGCTGCCAGCGGACCTGCAAGACCATAGATGCCTTGGCCTCCCTGGTCTCAAGCTCTGCATCTTGGAGTTGTTTCTCCAAGTCCAGAGCAGCTTCAGAGCCAGTCCTTGCTCTGGTGTTTGCCTGTTGTGAGGGAGAGCAGGAAGCTCAGAGATGATTTTGTGTGGTGTTAAAAAATATACATATATGCGTGTATATAAAATTACCATGCACAGCAGCAGCTGGCTGTTGTTTGGGCACTAGTTCTTCACCAGGCTTCTCTGAAGGCAGCTAGTGCGAAAGGGTTACACTTGAAACCATGACAAGGAAGCTTTGAGAATACCCAGATCCTCCGCACACCATATACATGCAGCGTACATTTCAAAATAAGTTACACAAAATAACGCTTCCCCAAGCCTGGATCCACTTCAAGCTCAACGAGGTGATGCCAGAGACTGCAGATGGATCTCAGTCACCCAGTGCAACAAAGACTGGGGAGTCACCAAACTAAGTGATACTGGGATATCCTGAAGGCCTGCAAATGCATGGGAAGGGGATCAAGGGATCGTGCCCCATGCCCCACCTTTCAAAGAGAGAGAAGTTCAATGTAAATACCTCACACTGAAGGACTACTAATCAAAGCCACTGAAGATGAAAGCCCATTCAGACTTCAGCCCTGCTTTCCAGTGGCTTATGGCATAAGGAAAAGGGGTTTTACACCAAGCCCACACAAAACCTGGCAGATGGCATTTGCATGTCCATTTAAGCAGTGACAGACTTAGGAAAAACAGTAACTAACTGCATGGCATCGCAGGATATGTGCAAACGGGGAAATCTGGCAGCAGAGAAGCTGCTGGATCCACGGACCCTGCCTCCAGCTCCCGCCTGCTCTACTGGCCCCTCAGACAAGTGAGTATGAAGGAGATACTGTCCTTAAGCCTTTCCCTGTCTTACCCTCACAGCAAGGAGCAAACTTGCCTTCCCTCAAGCCCTTTCCCCCTGCTCCTGACAATCCGCTTCTGGCAGGGGTGCTGTGGAAATGAGATGCTCTTCATTCAGAGTCACTTCTGAGAAAGTGAAGGAGCAATCACAGAGTTCAGTATACTGACAGGAAAGGTAAACTCCAGACCCCAGCTCTCTCAGTGGAGCAACCTGGACAGACACAGCTGTGCTGATGGTGGGGTAGGCATCAAGCCAAGAACAACACTACAGCAGCTTGCACGCACCTCTCTGTCTTGCTTCCTGCTTTGGGGTAGGGACACCTGATCTGTGGCACTTGAGCGTGCTTCCCCATCCTCCCTTAGACAAGCAGGAGACATTTCCTGGTCCCTGGGCAGAAGGATCATGTTTATCCTGGCTCCACTAAAAATGCAGCAAAATCAAGGGGAAGCTGCTTTTCCCTCTCCAATGGACGCTGCCTGCACCCTTGATAGCACTGCAGTTGCTGCAGGGCCTGTGAAGTATGCAGCAGCACCTGCTGCCTGGGAAGCTAAAATGGGCAATTTTACCCAGCCAGGTCATTTCAGGTTTCAAGTCTGGTGCGAACCAGCTCTGGAAGTGCACACCAAGGAATGCCTGACATCCCTTCCTGAATACTCCAGCCTAAGGGTAAAACTTGTGCAGCTCGCAGGGGAAGTCAGTGATGGCAAGTGCGGAGAGAGCTACCCACGAGGGACCAGGACCTGCTCTGGCAGCTACATGGTGCAATCCACACCATTAAGAGGGGCAACTGTATCAGTGGGGACAGGAAATAAGAAGAAAGAAACATTTTAGTGTTTATATCTTCCAACCAAAACCATATTTGACCATAACTCCAGGCTCTGGCCAGTTACATTTCACACATTGTTGGGCCAGATGGGAGGCCAGAGCCCCAAACCCTGGAGCTTTGCTTCAGTTAATTCCAGTCAACTGCTGCTGTAAGGAATGGGCTTGAGAATGGACTCCTGCCCATTTCCCCCACCTCCACACTGCTCATTTTGTCCGTCCCCTCAACAGCTAATGGGAAGTGCCCCCTTCTGCAATCGACACTCTCTAGGAAGTGATATGACCTGCGTGTTTCTGCTTCAATAAATTAAAAGAAAAATAAAAAACAACCAAAGAAGGAAAACGACGGCCTGTGTTTTCAGTTTCCCCTCCTAGAATTCATCATCAGAGCTCAGCAAGAGGGTCTTCTCATTGTCACGGGCACCCGAGCAGCTGTGGGAGCGCGAGATAACGTGACTGCCATTGCGCCAGGGTGGGCCATGCTCCAGTGTTGACTGCTGGGTGTACTGCTGGTAGGCTGGGGAGAAGTTGTGGATCGCATCTTGGACAATGTCATGGGGGTTCATGGTCTCCTTGAGGCTACTGGAGATGCTCTTCATGGGAGCACAGCGACCTGTTTGGGGTAAAATGGGGAGAGACAACTGAAGAATACCGGTGCCTTGCACCACGCCCCTTAACATGAAGGTAAGGAGGGAACATGCACTCCTAGATCCTGCAGAAGGTACTTTACAGATTTCCTTATGCAGCTGCTGAGGAAACATGGTGTCAAGTTTTACCAGTAGTCCTTACAAATTCACCCACTGCTAGTCAAGTGAAATCACCTCAGCACCAAAGCAGGGACATGCCACAAGAATGGGACATGCCCACAGCGACAACTTCTACTGCACACTGCCTGCGCTGGCTTGGGTGTGCAGTGAAGACAGTCAGGTAGGGAGGTGCTCCTGTGAAGGATTTCAGAAGACAACCACCAAGGAAATTCTAAAAAAAATAGGAGGAAGGGCACTGGCCATTCCCAGTCACTGGAAATTAGACTGGTAAGCAGTACTGAAGTGCCCACAGGAGAGATCATAAAAGTGTAAAGCAAGAAAAAGGAGGGAAAAGAAGGGAACAGACAGGAGAATCACCCTATGGGTAAAGTGTGTCACAGTGACACTGTGAAGGAAGCAACACTTGTAGACTGTCCCACCCAGGTGCTGAGCACAGAGGAAGGCTGTGTGTCCTTCTGGGTCCTGACACTTCTTATGTCTTCCAGGTCCCATTTCTAGTATGGCCTTTGGGCTCTGCTTAGTCCTGAGGATGAGCTTCCCAGACAACCAAAGCTCACTGGTCATTCGTGACAATTATGAAAGTGAAAGGAGGCTGGGGTGGGAGAGAGAACTCACTCCTTTGAGAACCTGTGCAGCTCTCTGGAGAGAGAGTCACAGTCTCACAGAAACACTCTAAAGCCAAGTTTTGTGTCACTGTCAATGGGGCTGTTTTACAAGTCATGATCTAAACAACCCTAAAGCAGCTGTGTGAGGCAGTCGAGCTACAGACCTATGAGGAACAAGGGGGGAAGAAGGGGCAGAGCAGGCAGCAGGTAGGCTGGGAATCCAGACAGAACAGCATCCCAGTTACAAAACAACAGAGACAAACACAGAGAGCATGCTGTACCTACCGTATGGCCCATACGATGGAACAGCTGCATCAGAGACCAGAGGCCAAAGCAAGGGAGAGATAAATGGAAGAGAAAAGAGGCAGAGAAAGAGAGAGAGGAAATAACAAGAACTGAACAAGACCCACCACTAAAACACCCTCAAATGTACTGGCCAGCAGTTTACCCTTTCACCACCCACTGATTTAATCTCCCTCAGCTACAGTCACTATCATTCCAAAACCTCTGGGGCTGGCTGGGATGGGGGGATCACTGCATGAACACTGTCCAAAGGCTGCTGTCTTCTCACACCTTAGCAGAGGCTCCTCCCAGCAGGAAGGAACTCCTTTATTTGGAGAAGATTGAATGTACTTGCACAGACTGGGCAGAAGAGCCTCTTTTTCCAGGAGTCAATGTCCATTTCCCACTTCCCCAAAGTAAGATTTTTAGCAGCCTAGCCCTCACAAAGTCATTAGAGGAAGATCCTCCTCCAAACCAAACAGATTGCCAAAGTGTAGCCTCATCTTCCTGAGCCAGATTCAAAACAGAGCCTGTTTCAGGCCCTGTCCCTCCTGCTTTCAGTCTGTTGCACAATCTGGAACGATGGAGTTCCCCCTTTGGGGAGGCAGGAAGTAGGACAAACCCACTCTACCAAAAGGATGCAACTTCTTGCAGCCTTCGGGTCTGCAACAAGCTTTTGTGGGTGGCATACTACAGGGGAACTGAAAAGGGAACAATGCAATTCAAGCAAGGTTTCTGCCCTGCAGAGCTGTTGCACAATTAATTGGTTCAGACACTATGGAGGAGGAGCTGTGATGTTTTTCCAGGCACTCAGGCTGGGAGTCATATCAGTGTGCTGGTTGCTAAAGGGATCAGTCTCCACCCAGTCTTGCTACCAAACAGACGGGCCACATGCGTTGGTGTTATTTCCTACCTTGGGCATCAAGTCTCTTGTCCGCATACACCTTGTATGTGAAGGCGTGGCGTAGCGCGATGGCGGCAAAGAACATCTCCACGCAGATAATGAAGTCCTGATACCCAGCAGCTACGGTGCCTTCACCTACAGACACGTTGGCAGAGTGGATCTTGGGGATAGCACCGCACTTTTCCAAGATGGCCAACAGCATTCCTGCACAAAGCAACGAGCTCAGGTAAATGCGAAGGAAACATGGGTGCATACTAAGTGCAAGGAATGGAAATAACTCGCTGTGTTCTGTGTCCTAGGTGCAAACACATTTAACATAGGAGCTACACACAGCGAGCTAGATCATCCCATACCTACGTGGAGACGTGCAGCCGTACAACACAGAATGAAGGAATAAATGAGACAAATACATTTAAGCAAAGAATATTCAAACACTGACCCTCTATTAGAATCATAAAATCACTAAGGTTGGAAGAGACCTACAAGATCATCAAGTTCAAATGTCAATCCAACACCACCATGCCCACTAAACCGTGTTCCCTGGTGCCACATCTATGCATTTTTTGAACATCTCTAAGGATGGTGACTCTACCACCTTCCTGGACAGCCTGTTTCAATAACTTTACCACTCTTTCAGTGAAGTAATTTTTCCTGATGTCCAACCTAAACCTCCCAATGGCACAACCTGAGGCTGCTTCCTCTTGTTCTATCACTAGTGACCTGGAAGAAGACACCAACCTCCACCTCTCTACAGCCTCCTTTCAGGCAGTTGTAGATGGTCTCCCCTCAGCCTCCTTTTCTGCAGACTAAAGAACCCCAGTTCCCTCAGCCACTCCTCATAAGACCCGTTATCAAGGCCCTTTACTAGCTTCATTGCCCTTCTTCAGACACACTCCAGCATCTCAAAGTCCTTCTTGTATTGAGGTGCCTCAAACTGAACACACTACTCAAGATGAGGCCTCACTAGCACTGAGTTCAGGGGAACAATCAGCTCTCCAGTCCTGCTAGCCACACTACTGATGTAGGCCAGGATGCTGTTCACTTTCTTGGCCACCTGGGAAACAGGTGGCAACCTTCTCAACTGACATGTAACCTCTGGAACTACCTGCTGCAGGACTTGATTAATCAAGCCAAAAAATGTAAGACACAGCCAAATACCGGACCTTAAGTCCTGTGTCCAGTTTTGGGCACCTCAGTACAAGGGGGACATTGACGAGCTGGAGTGAGTGGAGAGGAGGGCAACGAAGCTAGTTAAGGGCCTGGGGAATGAATCTTATGAGGAGAGATTGAGAGAGTTGGGGCTGTTTAGTTTGAGGAAGAGGAGGGTTAGGGGAGACCTCATTGCTCTCTACAACTATCTGAAAAGACATTGTAGAGATGTTGGTGCTGGTCCCTTCTCACAGGTAATTAGCCACAGAAGCAGAGGGAAGGGCTTCAAGCTTCAACAGGGGAGGTTTAGACTGAACATCAGGAAGAAATTCTTCCCGGAGAGGGTGGTCAGGCTGCCCAGGGTGGGAGTTGTGTCCCCATCCCTGGGTGAGTTTAAAAGATGTTTAGATGAGATGTCGGGGGATCTGGTTTAGAGGTGAACTTGTAAGGTAGGGTTGATGGTTGGACTCAAAGATCCCAAAGGTCTTTTCCAACCTGAATGATTCTATACTTCTGTGAGCACTTCTGTAATCTCAGCATTTTCACTAACAAGAGCAAAAATTGAGGTAAGCGAGCTTTTTGTTTAAGCATAAACTGTTTTCGACACACCGCTGCAAGAAAAGTATTTACTCCTGTCCATAGCCAGGCAGCTGAAGACGTCTGGAGAATGCAGAAAGCATGTGACCAGACAGCTCAAGATGATGAACTAGACAGCTTATTAGTCTGCCTGTAGACAGGGAGGATGGGTCGTACCCCAAAAGCCTAAATTCAAGCTCAGTTCCTACTTAATTAGACTTTGAAGTGCAACTCACTAAACTTAAGTAGGGCATCGAACAGGGAAATGCGTAGAGTCAATTAGAGAGAAGCACTAAGCTTAGGTAGAATTTTGGCTTTCTGCATCATGCATACGTAGCCTGAACGTCCTTCCGCGCGGTGGTGGTTCTGTGGTAGCAAACATTGCGTTCAGCCAGCTTGCAGCTTCACATGAATCACAGTCATACTATTAAAATTTTATAGAGCACTAAAAAAAAAAGCACTGAAATTTTTAGATGCGCCGCTTTAATCAATAAAATGGCAATGTGAAGATAAAATGTTGGCAGTTTGTGCTTTATGACTGTTCCAGGAATGCAAAGGGCTCTTCGTCTCAACAGCTGATTTGGCCAGGCAGATATGTACGTGCGTAGGCACACGCGCCGCAATGGGTGAGGATCCAGTAGCAGAGGAACAAAGATAAAAATGAGTAAAACAGATTTCCCAGAGAAAAACAGTGAGAGACTATGAAACAAATATGATGATAATACAAAAAGACATTCGGGCCATTAATCAGCACCTGCTCTGTCAGTTCCAGCGTCTGAGCCCCCACAGAGAGCAATTTATACCTACCAAGGGAAGGGAAAAGCAGCTCACCTTGCCAGAAGGACAGGAAGATGACAGACTTCACCATGAAGAACTTGAGGACTGGGCTATAGGGACTGAGCAGCTCACGTGTGGCAAAGTAGAAAAGGAAGAGGGCATACAGTGCCAGGCTGACGGAGATGTTGTAGATGATCGTCACATAGAGGTAGCCACTGGTTACACTGAAAAGAGAAGACACATGAATGCCTGATAGCTCACCATGATCATTTCCACTTGCTGATGTCTCTGGGGAGTTGTACAACTGTATTTCCTTACTGCCTCCCTGTCCCATTCCCTCCCCCAAACTGAGGTAGAAAATATCTGAAACCCACTATGCTTATCCCTGCCCTCATTTCTCAAGCGCATATCCAGCCTTGCTGTGTCCAGCACACACGTGGCCCATGAGCACAGCTGGATGGCAAAGGGGTAGCTGAGGCTTGTATGCCAGATAAAAACAACTTACTCAAAGTCACCATCCTGGTACTTGCCGAAGGCCTGAAGGATGACTGTGCTGATCGCCATGAGGGGCTTCACCACACAGAACTGCAGGGTGGCCTACAGGAACAAGAGAGGAGGAATGAGAAGGCAGGATGTCCAAGAGGCCAGGTTCTCAAAAGAGCACCAGAACAGTGTCTCTTCTAGGACAATTCAGTAAGGCAACACAATCCAGCCCCATCAAGGAGTCTGAATCTGCCACTTGCTGATTTATTGTGCTTGAGGACTGCAGCATCCAAGAGCTAAAGGAGGTTTGAAGAAGTGCGTGTGCTATCCACTTGTCCAGAATGGAAAGGAAAACCTCTCTGCAGGTTGCTCTCTTTCCAGATACGTTTTCTTCAGGAACATGCCACCATGTTAAGGCATTTGCATACTGTACACCAACATGTGCTGCCAGACACAAGCGAAGAACTAGTCTGTTGTCACCCACACAACCTTTACTGAATCTCCCTGAAGGCTCCATGGCACTTGGCACCAGCTCTATCCACTCTTCCAGTATAAATCACTGCTCCTATCGGGACAACTCTTCTCTCAAAGCAATCTCATGCGTCATCTTTCTGGAGATGCTGAATTCCAAGGTCCTAAGACAGCAGAGGATCGTCACCCTAAAAATGTCACCTATGTCTCCCTGAAGAAGGCTGGAAGTGCCTGAGCAGGTGCTGACCTGCACACATGTGGGGAGAGCTGTGTATGGAGAGAAGGCAAAACCAAACAGGAATAATTGTTTTGGATACGATGCAATTTGTTAGTAGTCATAAGACTTCAAGGAGATTAAAAACCCCAGCACATGCCAGTTAGTGAGTCACTGTAAATATGTGAACTGGAAAAGGTCAAGCTAATTCGTAAACAACTCTGTCCTCTGAGCTTCCCCTCCTTCCAATCTGGGGATGTTTTAACCATTTCCCTGCAATACAAACCGCCACATCCTATTTTTAGCTGCTTCCCTAGAAGATGCTGCAGCATACGGGAACCAAATAGTCAGTGTGTGACCCATCTGTGAGGGTCACCAGACACAGACCCAGAAAATTATCTTGATCAGACAACTTTAAGGAAACTAGCACACCACCCAAATGCTGGAGGGCCACAGGCAACGCAAGCAGACTGACTGGCCCACAGCAGGCACCTGCCTGAGAACAGCTTAGGGTAAGGGTGAAGACAGAAAGAAGAAATGTATATAAACACACAGGTTCCTTCAGCATGAAAGGGGATGGAAAGAGAAGGAAGTAGGCATTTGGTGATGAGAGGCAACAGGAGTGCTGGCAATGCTAAGAATAGGGATAAAATGGGCAAGATGCTCCTTCCTCACCAAGGAAGAGCAAGAGGTACATATCACTATTTGATATGTGCTCTGCTGCCCTTTCACACCAGCCTCCTCAGGAATTATAGGCTGGACTTGATGATCTCAGAGGTCTTTTCCAGCCTCAATAATTCTGTTATTCTGTAAATTTGCCTTGCAAGGTCTTACTCAGCATCCTGGAAAGGCCAGAAAGTGAGTGTCGGTGTCAAAGATATCTCGCCAAAGCAACACTTAAGCTCAGGCCAAGAACGGAAGTATTTAAACATTCTTTTGCAAGACAGCTCTCTCACAGCCTCCACAGCAGACTTAGTGATTTGCAACAGGCAGGCCTGACTAGAAGAACTGCTGCCAGAGAGCAGGAAAGGAAAAGCAAAATATCCATCTAAGACAGTTACCAAATGAACTGAGGATTTGCAAAAGCCAGTAGAATCTCCACCTGCCCCCAGCCTGCCCTTTCCACCACCAACCCCCAAAAAGGTGCTTCTCGTCTTCGCTGTTGTGAAAACCATTTTGCAAACAAAGCCAGGTACAACCTGCAGCCAACTGCCAGAAGCTGTAGGGCATGAGAAACAAGAGGTCTAAGGGAAATCATTTCTCTGGCATTCATTCATCCTGACGAGTTTTTCAGCTGCTTATGACAGAGTAAAAAGGTAAAGGTTAACATAAGGAGAAATAAGAGTAGGTAAAACATGGAACCAGTCAAAAGGTGTACAAATGAAGACCAGGAGAAACAGGCAAACCCGCCTACTGGAAGCAGATTAGAAAATAATGGGTGAAAAAAGGCATGAGACCGGAATGTGGGGCAAAGACAAGCGAAACAGCGAAAAGAGAGATGCAGCCCTCTGAAAAAGGCCAGTTGTGCTGCAGAGACTGTATATCATTACAAGGCTGGTTGTACCTTTTGTGTTCCTGCATATTGCTAAAACACAGAAGATGGGCCGTGATGTGAGGGGAAGCCAGGGCATATACCTAGACCCAGTGACTGGAATGACAATGACTGCAGCCTTTTCAAAGAACCAGAGCTGCTTCATGCTGTCTCCTCAGAAACCTCGTGAGTTTGTTTCAGCAAGTGAGCAAAGCCTTGATGCTCACCTGCTGTTTCACGGCAGCCAGAGGTGACTGACCTGGGTTGAGCAGACAAGGGCTGCATCAAGCTTTAGATCTTCCCCATTCCCTCCCACTTGACATACCCAATTCAGCACAGACAGACACACATGGTGAGCAATACTCGTTCCCACCTACAAGGCACTGTGTCACACTTAACCTCCACCCCCTCCTCAACTCCAAACCACAAGGGCAGCACTAGGAATTCAGGAGGCTGTTACACAACTGTGGGGTGTCTGAAACAGAATGAAGCCATCAGTTTCTTAAAGCTGGGACCTCTGCAATCCAGAAAGGGAAGAGGAAATCACAATTTCTTTCCAGAGCTAACATCAGATCCAGGAGATAAACTGGGTCTTTTGCCAAAGGCCTTCCTGATGCAGCATTGAGTAGAAACAAACCAACCAACCCACCCAAAACACCTCTTCTCACCAATCTGTAGCCCTCTCAAAATGATATATAACCACAAAAGAATGCTTGTCAAAGAAGTTCAGCAGCAAAAGGAACCACAGACACCCCCACACACTGCATTCACATGTAGAGGATGCTGCAGTACCTCCAGCTCATACCTGTTTGCAGAACCTCAAGAATCCAATTGAATAAGTCTTTCCCCACAGGCAGCAAGTCCCATATACACAGCTGGACCTGAAAGAGCCAACATAAGACAACAGGTTTCAGAAGCAAGATTTGGGCTACAGTGCAAGATTCCTGCCTTCTTTTGTCTCCCTGTCTGTAGCAAAGTTGTAGGACTGGTGCTTTCTCCAACCACGATTACTGTTACAATCATACTCTCTTTCAGAGATGTGCTTAAAACAACATCCTGACTCCAATATCTCTTTTTAACTGAGTAGCAGGAACACAGATTCTGGAGGAAGCACACATAACCAACAGAAGAGATTTAAAGGAAGACAAGGGAATAAGAAAAGAAACAAAGGAGTAGGCAGGTGTCCAGCAAAGTTGTGAATCAGTCCAGCTTGCCTAAAAGGATGTGACTGGCCTGACCTGTCTCAGAGCAGAGTACCAGTAAATATCTCTAGCCTTGCTGCTCAATCCCAGCAGACATTTGCCATCTGACATAGTTTTTTGGGGCAGGGACAAGAGGGCACGGTAGATGGGCACAGAAGGAAGAGAGTGTCATGCTGTAAGAGTGTCATGCAATAAATACTCACTCAATTGGTTTCCCTCTGATCTCAGACATGATGGAGCTCTCTCCTCCCAAGTACTCATAGCAGAGGCTGAGAAAGTTGTATATTACAAATGCTGCAAAGACATAAATCAGAGTAAAATGACCACCAACTTCAAAACAGGTGCAAGGACTAAGAGTACAGGCGACAGACTAAGCATTAGCAGGGACTGCTTATGCAGCAACTTTCCCTTCAAAGCACTCCAGACTATTTTCACTGTATTTATCATCCTACTTCAGCACTCACAAGACTATCTAAACTGGAGTTTGGCCACAGTCCCAGGCCATTTCCATGACTCACACCAAAAGGGTCACAGGACCATTTAGCACTGTGGTCAGTTTTACTTGGCATCTGCAAGATGCCATTCTTTACATGGTTCCTGTGCATTATTCCAGGACATTACACTGGTACTAAATAATTTGGAAAAGTTATCTCTGATCCGTCAACCATATATTATCTGCTGTATTTAACCTTTTAGGTGATGAAAAGTGTTCCTCTCTGAGGTAACCAGACTACGGGCATAAGAGTTCATAGAAAACCTGAAGGTTTTTACCAATTAGTGAAACTGAAATCAGTTTTCATGTCTGGTGGAGATTTCTGAAAAACAGATTCTGTGCCTCATTCCTCGGGCCACCTTTTTTCTGCCTCACCCAGCAAGCTGGTACAGATGAGGAAGAAGCTTCTCAGAGTGATGGCAAATATTCTGCCTCATACAAAGTCTCTTCAAGGCTCACTTTTGCTGGTACATACAAACTGAGATGCACACACTGTGAGGAGGGCTCTCATCATAACTACAGGCACATTTGCTTTTCACAGGCTCCAAACCCTCTTAACTGTACATGAAATAAACTTGTTTGCGCCATATCTGCCCTTCTCTTGGCTTCTTATAATCACTGTGATCACAGAATTACAGAACATCAGGGACTGGAAGGGACCTCGAAAGATCATCCAGTCCAATCGCCCTGCCACAGCAGGATCACAGAATCACAGAACATCAGAGACTGGAAGGGACTTTGAGAGATCATCTAGTCCAATCCCCCTGCCACAGCAGGATAACCTAGACCAAGTCGCACAAGAACATATCCAGATGGGTTTCAAATGTCTCCAGAGAAGGAGACTCCACAACCCCCCTGAGCAGCCCCTTCCAGTGCTCCATCACCCCCACTGTGAAGAAGTTCCTTCTCATATTCATATGGAACCTCCTATGTTCTAGTTTACACCCATTGCCCTTTGTCCTATCAGTAGATGACAGTGAGAAGAGCCTGGTTCCATCCTCCTGACACCCACCCTTCAAATATTTATAGACATTAATGAGGTCACGCCTTAGTCTCCTCCAAGCTAAAGAGACCCAGCTCCCTCAGCCTTTCCTCATCAGGGAGGTATTCTACTTCCTTCATCATCTTCGTTGCTCTACGCTGGACTCTCTTCAGTAGCTCCAGCAGCTCTATGTCCTTCTTGAACTGAGGGGCCCAGAACTGGACACAATACTCCAGATGTGGTCTCATCAGGGCAGAGTAGAGGGGAAGAAGAGCCTCTCTCGATCTGCTAACCAACCCCCTTCTGATCCATCACAGGATGCTGTGATGTGTTGGCCCTCTTGGCCACAAGAGCACACTGCTGGCTCACGGTCATGCTGCTGGCCACCAGGACCCCCAGGTCCCTTTCTCCTACACTGCTCTCCAACAGGTCAGTCCTCAACCTAGACTGGTACCTGGGGTTGTTCTTGCCCAGATGCAAGAGTCCACACTTACCCGTGTTATACTTCATTCAATTTCTCTCTGCCCAGCTCTCCTGCCTGTCCAGGTCTCACTGAATGATATGTAACCAGAGGTAGATTACAACTGGTTACCTATTTCACGATGAAGCATATTATTACTGTAATATGCAACTTCCTCTATCCCTTACTTTGTCCATCTTCAACCTTGCACTGCTGCTGAACTTTTAAATTCCCTAATCAGCACTGTTTGAGAAGCTATTAAGCAACGCAGAGTGTCTGCTACTCTTTTAAATAGCTAGCTTGCCTGCTGCAGAGTAGAAAATTGCTGCATAGCAGCAATTATATGGAAACAAAAAGGATGAGTCTTAAAGCAGCTTAATGTAAAATTAAAGACAATGTTAGCAAAAGATAACATCCTGATAGAATCATGAGGATTTACTCTAGTTCTGTGTTCTCCGAATGTCTGCGTAGAACTGCTAGGGAAAAAAACCATCAGAGACAAAAATCTGCTTAAACCTTTAGCATCAACAAATCATATCTTATGGACTTGCTCAAAACAAGCCAAGGCAACATTCTTGTTAAGAGAATAAATCACTGAACTTGAGTCCATTTGACGAAGAGGACACTTTCCTTGACCCCTATCAGTCAGATAGTCAGGCAGTTTTCCCTTCCAGGCTTTCTATCTCAGACCTAACTTTACCTTCCTATCTGCTTTTTTGTCTCCTGAGCTCTGAAGAACATTGGCTTTCATCTTTCTGTTCACCCTCTAAGGAGGATCTCCTCAGGAAGGATCTGCTCCAGCCAGCCAGCCACAGTAACTTGTTCTCCCTCTTCATCTATCCCCAATCTGTATTTCTAAATTTTCCCTGCCTCCATCTCCTCCAATGTCAAGAAACAAGAACTAGAGGACTTGGCACAGGACAGAGAATACTGATGCTCACACCCTGGTCTCACCTCTGCCATTACTTTGCTGCATGACCGATTCTGGATGAGTAATCCGATGTCTTTTATGCTTCAGCTATTAATACACATTGACACCGTTGTGAAACACTTTTGCACCATCTAAATATGAACATTTGTGTTTCCTCCATCCCTACCTTTTTCTTTTTTTCACGGTTAGAAGGCCCATTTTTCAGCATAATTCACATTGCCAGAAGTTCCTTTAGATCTCCTCTCTTTTCTGAATGCTTATGTTTCACAGCTCCCCTTACTTGCCCAGACTATTAGTATGGAGACGACAGGCTCCAACGGAGAGATGAAGTGGCACAGTACCACAACTTAGTCCAGGGCAGACAAAAGAACACACAGCTGGTGGCATTAGTTTCATTGGAAGCCCTACAATGGAAAGAGCTGCCTCTGCTGTCCTGGATGAGCTGGCATCCTCCCAAGCATAGACATTACTAAACAATACTGCTCAAAATAACACCATCCCCCAATGGAAAAGAGATCTTTGAGAAGCAGTACGAGGTAGCTTTCTTTCCTACAGTGCAAACGGCAAACATGCAGGCGATGTCCTCCATTCTCATAAGCCAAAAGGACACACATTTCATTTGGTTTTTTTCCTCTGGGGAAAGAAAGCAGGAAAAAGATGCAATTCTACCAGACAAGGGAATCGAACAGAACAAACAATACCAAGGCCAGATCTTGTGTTAAGGCCACGAAAGACGGAAACAGATTCTACAAGAATAAAAAGCAAGGAAAACAGTACATCAGCTGCAAAAAAATACATGGGTGTGAAAAAACTGCAAAGTCTGTAGGAGTACAGAACATCAGTTCCATTAGCAACTCAGTCTCTCAAGAAATGCTCAGACAACTCAAAACAACTATCAGCGTGATTATTTGCTAAGAATAGACATTGTTCTTGTTTCACTGACTGACACACACGATAACAATCATGATAAGAATAAAAATATCAACTACCTTTTATAGAACACTGTCTTATTCGTAGCTCTAAAAATGCTTTACAAAGAAGCTCAGCATCTCCATTCCTTTCACAGAAGAAAAACCAGATGTGCCAAGGGGAATTATTTGCCCAAGGTCAAAAATCGAGGCAAGGAAATTGTTTTCCATGACAAGCTAAAACATGCACAAAGACTGAAAACAAAGCCTTTTGTTGCAGCTTCTCATTGTTTGTTTTGGGTACTATTGTGCCATTGAAAGCATCTTATGTTCTGAGCTCCATATAACTAAGCTTTATGAAAAGGAAAGATTTGAAAGGCAAGGTGATGTGGCCTAAACCAGGATTAAAGTGACAAAGAGTTCTAGATTCACAGTGACCTCAGAGTAAGAGCACTGCTGCTGCTGCTGAGTGATAGGGTGCATGTGCCACAACATTGAGACATAATGGGGGGAGAAGGAGGTACACAGAAGCTGAACAGTAGGTGAGAGACAAGGTCTTAGTGGATAACACAAAATGCCAGCAGATGTGGGAAATGTATTACATTTAATAAAGGAGTAATCAAGACACCTTATGCATGAAAAATTCAACTCGTAGGAAATAAACACGATCAGGTGTTTGGAAGACGGACAGTTTGGGTGTGCGGTACCAACGACAGACAAATGCAGGACCTCATTACTTAGAGAACAACAGAACGGTAGGATTTGGAAGGAACCTCTGAAGATCATCTAGTCAATCTAGAGAAAGTCACACGGGAACATGTCCAGATGGGTTTTGAATGCCTACAGAGAAGGAGAATCCACAACCTTTCTGGGCAGCCTGTTCCAATCTTCTGTGATAGTGTTCTACTTTGTGCCCATTTCCCTTTGTCCTATCACTGTGCACCAGCAATAAGAGTCTGGTCCCATCCTACTGACACTCTTCAGATGTTTATAAGCATAGGTAGTAAGTGACGAGGCAGTGAGATTAGCTGTTGGGAATTAATAAACCCATTTAGACATCAAGGAAAGGGATGCACATTGATGCAACGTGGGAGTAATGAAAGAGAGCAAAAGGTACAGCAAGGAGATCAGTGACAGCGATACAGTAACAGCAGAAGCCGTAGATCGCCAGTGCATTGATAAATGTGCCCGTTAAAAGGGCACTGAGGAAAAATCAACTTGTGCATGTTATAGGCAAACTAACAGCACGGCTTGGCAGCAGCCTCAGCGTGTGAAGGAGAGAGAAGACAAAATGTGCCCAAGTCTGAGAATCTATTTTTGCTCTCTTACTCCAGGAATAAAAACAGTGCGGTGTCCTTTTGGTGCCAGTTGCAACCTCTTACTGAGATTGCTTTGACTTTAATGGTTGCAAGACGTGCCAGGAAAAGAAGGTAATGCAAAGCTTATTTTCCCTTGACATTTTCCAATGTCACAGAAAAAGAAATTTGCATAACTCCAAATATACATTTCCAATAACAAGCATTTGAGTAACACTAAACACTTCACCTGAATTGGAAGGAGCAGTTGTTCTGGATTGCCAGGAGATTTAAAACCCGTCTCTGACGGCCAAGAAACTCGTGCCCAACAAAAGACACCTATCAAAAATCAATTGGCACAAACCCTATCAGGAAACAGAGGAAAAGCTTTCCTCTGCCTGCAATTAGACTTTTAGAACCCAAAAGACACAAAACCACGTGAGGAGCTAAAAACAAGCAGTCTCGGCTTCCAAAGTCAGAGCAGAACTGGTTGCACAGCAGCAGTGCCATGTGCACGGGCACCATTTGGAGTAAAGCAGTTGAACTGTGGAGTCTACTCCCTTGCTTTCCCCTCGAATGGAAGTCACAATTTTCTTCCCAGCTCTCTTAAACACTTTTGAGTGCTACTGGATCTAAGCACCGTGTTATTTCAGATGCTACAAACTGTATTCCTTCACTGCAGCCTTCAATCATGTGGCTACAGCATTTCATGTTGTGACTGACATGATTCTTTTCCCATTCTCGAGCTCTTTCGTGAAAGGCACTGCCACGCTTAGTCTGTACAAAGGGAGTATCGACTACACTACAGGATTCTGTCTTCTTGGCACATTTACTCATTTTGCAAGGGGATCGCCTCATGAGTCACTGCTGGATGTGAATGAGCAGGGAGCCAGGCTTGCTGCGTCTATATAGAGCGCTTCAGGTTGTGGATTGCAAATAGAGTCATTCCCTTCAATTGCTTTTTCTACACACCACCAGAGGGGACACACAAAACTTGGCTTTAGATGTCAAATGCCTCCTTGGCATCACACCTGACTGTTTAGCTGCAGTACTGAGCTCTGCACATATGTGGGAAAAAAGACCCACAATCATTTGCCTTTCAGGGATGCCCTGAAACTGGCAGTAAACTAGAGCACTACATACAACCAGCTGATCACAAACATCACGCTGTAGGAGGGGCAAAGAAGCTAAAAAGAGAAAAGAACTGGCATAAACATTATTCTTCTCATGCAGGCATGTCAAGTATGTTATGAAAAGAAGGAAGCATAGCTACTCCCATATTACTACCATATATGAGGTATTTAACAGACTAAGTAGCAGATCTCCAGCGGAAAAGCTGAAGTTACAAAACACAAGCCTGCTCAGTGCCTAGGTAAGGAGTAAAAGCCTAGTCCATATATATCTCCATGTAAGTGGCACTCTCAACGTCCAAGCCTGCAGTTTGAACTCTGCGTGCACGATAGAAAGAATGCAAAAATGTCCAAGCTGTTTCTTTAGGACTGAGAAAACTGATTGTCTTAGTAATGTGAGCGCTGCCAAGGGCATTGGAATAATGCCTACATGGTCTTTCTGCCATGGGGCTGAGGCTGATCAAAGAACAGGCACTGCCTACCTTTCCCGCTGCATCTTATCAGTGTGCGGCAAGAGGCGTCCCACAGAAACAAGGAAGAAGGTCAGTTTTCAGAAATGTAATCACAGCTGACTAGCTGCCAAGAGTAAATAATTTCAAAATGCCTTGTAATGCATGAGTTTGCATAATTCTGGTACATTATTCCGTTGTCTCAAAGTCTATTTCTGCAGAACTTGTATAAAACAGGAGGCTGAAGCTTAGCAAATAGCCCTGATCTCATTTTGCCGGTTTTGAAAGGCGTGAAGTCTTCTGACTCTTGCAAGAGTTACTCCTGACCTTTGCCTATGAATTAGTGAGGAAAGAGCCAAGTACACTTTGCCATTTCTCGAGTTCCATACAGTCAATTATTTGGCTTTGCTAGCAGGGGAACTTCAGAGGGCTACGTACTAAGGCAGTTAGCTAGCCTTTATTTTCGTCTCACTCTCTCCCCCTTGGTGCTTTTGATATCAGCTTATATTTAACAGGAATGCAGTCAAAACACCGGAACATATTTTTTAAGGAATTAGATGCAAGCTTTCTCTTATTTGCTGTGTCTGAAGAAGCCATGCTTGCAAATGAGGAAGCAGCACATGACTGTCTCCAACATCTGCTTCTGCACAGCAATGTTCTGGGGTAAGCTGCATGGGCTAAGTGCAGAACCAAGAGAAAAAGACAGATTACAGCTTTAAGAACACAGTTTCCATCATTACCTATCTATCATTATCTAGGTGATCCTGCCCTGTCAGGGGGTTGGACTACATGATCTTTCGAGGTCCCTTCCAACCCCTAACATCCTGCGATTCTTGATTATATATGGAAACTGCTTTGCTTGCATTTCTAAGCCTTGAAGTCTTTCAACGACAGAAAATGTCTAAGGTCAATGCTGCACAAAGCTTCAATTAACACAGGTGCACATTTAATACGAATGCAAAAGATGACCCACAATCCAGTGATTTTGTCCCTGCAACAGGCAATGAAAGCCTTTTCTAGCCTGAAATTAACATTTGAATTAATGCAGCTTTCAGTCCGTGTTTTGTACAGAGAGATGTCAAATGCCATGAAATAAGATTATTTGCACAGCAGTTCAAAGCACGTAGAAGGACTGTCAAATTACAAAAGTAAGAAATAGATGGGGAGACAGAGCACGGAGAAACAGAAAAGAATCCTCTTATTAGCAGTGTCAGTCTCATTTCTAGAGCCAAAACCAAACACCAGAGATGTTACATAAAGAACGGCAAAGCTTAACCCCAGTATTCTCCCGCATCGCTAAGATCTGCAAACAACAGAAACTGGTTGTGAGTGCTGTTCCTTGGGAGTCTGTTTTGGACCCAGTGCAGTTGAACATCTTTGTCAGTGACATGACCAATGCCACTGAGCGCACCCTCAGCCAGTTTGCCAATGACATCAAACTGTGTGATGTGGTTGAGAGGCTGGAGGGAAGGGAGGCCACCAAAGGGGACCCTGACAGGCTGGAGAACTGGGTCCATGCAAACTTCATGAGGTTCAACAAGTCCAAGGGTCCTACATCAGGGTTTGGGGCAATGCCAATCACAAATCCGTGCTAGGTGGGGAATGAATTGAGAACAGTCCTGAGGAGAAGGACTTGGGAGTGTTGATAGATGAGAAGCTCAGCATGAGTTGTCCACGTGTGAGTGCAGCCCAGAAGGCCAATCGTATCTTGGGTTGTATCACAAGAAGTGTCACCAGCAGGTCAAGGGAGATGATTCTACTCTTCTGCTCTGCTCTTGAGACTTCACCTGGAGTTCTGGAGCCATCCCAGTTCTGGAGCCCCCAATACATAAAAGACATGAAACTGCTGGAGCACATCCAGAGGAGGGCTACAAGGATGACCAGAGGGCTGGAGCATTTCTCCTATGAGGACAACATCCCTCAGGAACTGGGGTTGTTGAGCCTGGAGAAGAGAAGGTTCTGAGGATGAGGATGCTATGGCAGCTTTCCAGTACCTGGAGGGGGCCTACAGGAAAACTGAGGAGGGACTTTTTAAGAAGGACTGTAGTGACAGGATAAAGGGGAGTGATTTCAAGATAAAAGAGGGTAGATTTAGCTGTTCTCAGCTTTTGCCTATTTGACAAATAAGAACATAGTCCTGGGAAAGCAATAAAAAGCTCTGCTTAAAGCAGTTTTCCTATTACTTTAGCGACTCCAACAGTTTCTTCTGGTGAGAAATGCTTGTATCAGCTCATATTTTTTGACTGCTTGGTGCCAGTTGGCACTTACGGCATCCCAATCCGAGGTTTCGGTAGTGACCTAAATTTGTCGTTATGGTTCTATTAAACACCTGTGGGATGCCTCCCAGGCCTGGCATCACCAACACACCAGCCTCCATCTTGAGAGGACTTGTTTCCCCAAGACCTCCTGTCTCTTCAAAGGAGGTACAGGCATAGAGCCTTGAAGAGACCTGTATGAAGTGCTTCAGCCTGTTAGAGTTTCCCACACAGACTGATGCGATCACAGTCCACTACCGCACCGCCTAGCACTCATGTTTGACAAACTGGGTACTTACCATCCCCTCAGTGGAACAAACTGCATCCACAGTTTCATCATGGAACCTGTATGTTAAATTCACTGTTTGCCACAATGACAATTAGATGTACCGATACTCCTGTATCTACACCTTGACTTGCAGTGAAATCGTCTATCTGAACTTCCACAGTTCTGTTAGCTCAGACCCGTTGAATTTCCATTCTTGGGGCATTTCCCAGATTCTTGGGGCAGGTCTCCAAGTCTAACGCTAAATGCCAGACGTGCAGCTTTCACCGGAGAACCACAGCAGCTCTTACAAGGCGGGGGAAAGCTGCACACCTTAAGCATCCTCATATGTGTGCTACCTTTTCTAGGATGATTCAGCTGCTTCTCAAGAGGAAAGGTGCCTCGTGATAGTTTCGAGATACGTCTCGATCGACCACGTGCTATTGCCTTGTAATCACGCCTGTACTGAGCTGTCACTGTCTGTCACATTTCTGTTGGCTAAAGGACAGCATTCCTCACATGCAAACTTTTTATACCTGAGAGTGTAAGAGAAACAGGAACCCTTCTGACTGCAGAACACATAAACTGCCCACTACCTCCGGTTATTGTCTTTTTGCTGCTAATGGGAGCTGGCACAGGCTCAGAGATTCACGCTAGCACATCCTGCAGCAGAGCCAGGGATGACTGTTATTTGTAAAGCAATTTCTCCTTTCACGAAGGAAGGCTACGGCACATAATACTGCTTCAGCAGGCTGATACCATTGTTTTATTTTTAATAGATACAACTGCAAAGGGAATTGTTAACAGTACTGTTGTTAGGAAAAACAGATTAGACAAAACAATCCTCTTAATAGAGAATGCTGCTTACGTGAAGAACAATAAAATTAGCAGGGCGACTATTCTGCGATACAGGTTAGGAACACTTTCCTGTGGCTGAAATAAAGAGGATGAGCAATTCTGCAAATCAGGAGCCTCGCCACATCAAGCGGGTTAATTTTTAAACAGCATGTCCTTATGATGTTAAGCAAGCCTGGACAAAGTAGACCAGGGAAACCTTTACATGAAGGCAGATAGCCTGGCATTAGGAAGAGGTAGAAAACTGGGAGAGAGGAGAAACTGCTGGCTGGCAGTGATCACTTTTTATCTGACTTTGCTGTTAGTAACAGACAGTCATGATTCTTTCCACGTTCATTTAAAACATGGGCCAAGCAGCACCCCACCTTTCTAGGCTTTATTATTTTCACCCTATAACTTCCCCTTACAATATCACTTGGCTCTTCCAGGCTGGTAACAACAGGAAGGGGTCATTGCCAGATATAAATTGTGGTATTTTAAAAAGAGCACAGATCAGGTCTTACAAACTGAACTAAGCTAGCACGTGCCCAAAACAATCTAAATTGCAGAGAAACAATCCCAACCAGTCGAATTCATGCACACTGTAGTGCCATATTTATGTTGTATTACATGCATTTACCCTGCAACGTAGTAGTAACAGAAGGACTGTTGGAGTTCATTACAAGTGAATGTTTGCCACTTCAGGTGCACCAGCACAGATGTACTTATGGCTACGTAACAGCAAACCTTGCCTGCATGTTTTCAGGACATCTATTACTCAAGCTGTTGCAAGCACGATGGGTAAAACCCCCACTGCTGCAGGATTCTAACTATTATGTCACCAACAAAATTTTTAAGACGACTTAAGACAGTTCCTCTGCATAACTTCTGCCAGCAGCTGTCTCTGCAAGCAAAGGTCACCAGTTTTTCATCCAGAAGGCTGCTGCTGACTTCAAATTCCAGAATTAAAGTTGCTTTGGCTGAATCTGGACTCATAAACACTTCTCTTTACCCACTTGCTCTGCTACATTATTTTCCCTTTATGTGATACAGCCTTTGCAACCCAAATGCAGGTACTCACTGAGGGCCTGCAGTGCTAAGAAAATTTTGTCATTAATTATGCATATTGAATAATTCTTCCCCAGCCTTCCGACAGACCCCTTTTGGGTACTGGAAAGTGGCTGTAGAGATGCAGAGCACCTGACAAATCAAAGCTTCACACAGAAGCCTACCATCCAATGACACATGTCTATGCCACAGTCTCATAAGCTTTGCAAACATAAATGAGAAGTCCCTCTAGAAGTCATGCACAACCTCCCCAGATACAGAATCTTCAAATCCAGCAACATACAGAGTCCTGTCTTGATATTTTACATAGATTTTTGAAGTAAATTATTTATTTTAATTTAGGATAGATGTCTTTGTAAAATTTAAGTAAGTGTAAAACTGGATTTGATGTTGAACTGATACTTTGCCATTTTTCAGATTGCCAGAGAGACCAATAATTAAGAGGAATTGTCCAAGAAGGCTCTTCTTGGTGTTACTTCTTTATGTTTTAAAACATATTTTTTTTTAAAAAACAACAAAACAAACCCAAACCAAAACCCTAACTCAACTCAAAACCTGCCAGACAATCAGGAAACGCAAACAAGTTAGTAACATGCCTGAAGACAAAAGAGAAAATTCAAGTATTGTATCGCAAAAAGTTGTTCTGAATGGGTCAAATCCAAAGACAGGATAAGGAAATGGAATTCAATTTATGGAACTGTTACGAAAAAATAAACCCCCACAACGCTTTCATTTGCCTTCCTTTTCTTTGGTACCATTTCTCCTAGGGGAAAGCTGCCTTATGCCATAACACTTTTAAGATGAGAGAACTACTAAGCCTACCTGATAGCACTGCTCTTCATCAATTAGGATGTACCCAGCGTTCACTACTCTGAGCTTAAGAAAAGCAGTGTGACATCAGGAGAATCGTATTAGATTGCTGGAGGTAACACTGCTTCTGATCCTAAGTGGTTTATCACTCCTGGCTATCCCTCAGGAAACAGGGAATAAGACCAAGAAGGACATTTTCCTCCTTACTGTCTACACACAGGCCATTTCAGGTTGCTGAGTCATGGGATAGGATCAAAGCCATCTTCTTTGTCGTCCCTCTTTCATCAAATGCAAGCCTGGACATCAAACCTCACAAAGGCATCTTTTGCTGCTGCCAAAATCAACAGTGGCACAAGAGACATTTATGTTTCTAAGTGGCTTGAGTACACTCCTAGCATGAAATGTACTTATGAAAAGAAATTACAAACAGCAGCAGCAAATTAATCTACTTTTTTCTTTAATACTGGTTTCTTCAACTATTGCAAGGTATTGCCACATCTTACTGCTTCATAGCATCTCTCTCAAGGACCTTAAACACAATGTTTTTAGAGACCCACAGATCAAAACAACTTTAGGAGGTTAACAAAAACATAGAATTATACAATAAAAAACATAGGTAAGAAAAATGTGGAGTCGGGAAGAAAATGTTTAATTTTTTTCCACTCCCTTTGGCATTTATAGAGAGGCTGTGGATGAATCAATAGCCTCAGATTTATAAGAAAAGCAGGCAGGGGGCCCCACGTTTCACAGCCTTTACAGAGCAGACTTCCTGTTACCTCCACCAAGGAAATGTCAGATCACAATGACAGCCCACATCAGCAGCTACCCGAGAGCCATCACATTGACTAAATAGCCTGGAAAGGGAAAATGGTGTGAGTCATCAGTTGGAAAGTGCTAAGAAGCTGTCAGGGAAAAAACACTATTCAACAAAACCCCAGCCTAATACACATACAGAAGTGGGTTTGTTTAGCCAGAAGTAAAAAAGGAAGTGGGTCTTGTAGGTATAAATTATTTTTGGTGCTACAGAAAAGCTTGTGCAAAGGTGATCTCACTAGGTACCAGCCTCTTGTAGAGCAAACAAACAGTGACTCCTGCTAGCACACTGGCTGTGGGGGGACTGGCCATGATGTGCCAAGGCCAGCTCCAGCAGCAAAATCTTCTTTGTGGGAAACACTGAATGATGTTTGACCACAAGCATTGTCGTAGCATGAACACACAGAAAGCAAACAGCAGAAGTACTGCATCCCTTCACAAACCACAGGGCGCTGCCTTGGCTTTTAGCGTATTTAAAAGAAAGACTAGGGGAAAAAGAAAATACTCTTTTAAAAAAATCCACGTAAATGCATGTTAGTTGCAAATGCTCTGCTGGCTCACCTGGGCAAAAACCTCACAACCAGCCACTTGTTGGCCTGTGTGCAGGCCAGTCAATCCATTACAATTTAAGCACAATCTGCTGTGATACAGGCATTAGCTCCCTACTATATCGCATCTGACAGTTTAAGGGGAGGGGAAATAAAAAAACCCAACTGTTGGAATCAGAGATCCCTAGGGCTGGGGCCTGCCAATGACTCACAGATGTCAAAGAGAGAACTCTGTTCACCAGACTCAACGATTTGTCAAAACTTCACACATTTACAGCACGTGAGAAACGTTCACTTTTCAGAATAAGAGATTTCCTCGGCGTAGTAGCACGTAGGTTGTATGTTTTCTTAACGTCTATGATGAAATAAATTAAATTAGAGAAACTGTTGCTAAGCCAACACGTGCTAACGCTCATCAGAAAGCAGTTTTCAAGCAGCTCCGCTCCCACCATGATGTGAAATACGTAATAGACTCTTTGCCAGAATGGCAGACAAACAGTTTTCTTCTCTAACATAGAATTTGGGGAGTGTCATGGTTTGTTCAGTTAATCAGGTCCAAAACAAGATTAACCAATTAATGCAGTTCATGTGCTAATAGGTCAAAACAAAACCAAAACAAGGAGGGTTCAAACACCACTTAAAAATTGCAGGCAAAACCAAAGACTGGCTCAGTTTGGGAAAAAACAAGAATTAATGTGTTAATTCACACAACATAAGAACATACAGAGATTAATCACATATTCTTACATAAATGAGCTTAGCTGCTTTCTCCACCCCTCTCAAAGGAAAGAGACTTCCCACAGTTCTTCCTTTTGTAAAAGTGTGGAGTCCATTCAGTCCATGCATACGTCACAGCAGCAGTGGTTCAAGTTCCCTGTTCCATGTGCTTCCAAGCCATTTTTCCATTTCCAGCATGCTGATTTCTATGGACCGTGAATGAGGTAAAACTCCATTTCAGCAAACAATGGATCGAAGACAAAACCTACACTGATCTCTGAAGTTCCAAAGCTCTCACTCTCTCCATTCACAATGTTCCAAGGGCATGATGGCTGCCATGCCCAACTCCAGTGACAAGCGCTTGCTCTCTGAACACAAAACAGGAAGCTGGACACTGGAAACAGGAAGCTCCAAACCAGTTGTGTCAGTTCACAGACACACCCATTGGCCAAGCTGAAACCAAGGAAGAGCTTGGCCTTCCAAGCTCCTTAATCACGAGTTGCCATAGTAACTTCCCATTCCCTCAAGCCAAGAAACCCAACTGAAACCACAAATGGGAGGGAGGCCAAGGGGAATATAACCAATTAAACATATATTATCAAAAACTTCACTAAAATCGAAGTACAGAAAGAAAGGCTCGCGTGCTCAGAAGAAGATGGCAGCACATCCTGCATTCATGAACAGCCAGATTACGCCTTGCCAACTACCTGAATTTCTTCCAAATGCTTATCTAGTTCAAACTTGACTGCAGTCCATTTTGGCCTCAAATTTAAAAATAAGGCTTTCCACTCATGTACACTGCAATCATTTTGTGAGTGCTAAAGCTAGGCATTACAATTACAACGTGAATTACTCAAGCATTTATGTTCTCTATTTGGTTATTTTTATCACATTCATGCACGCAAGCATACATCTCAAATCATTCAGACCACATCAATTTCAGTTCATTTAAAGCATTGGAATAGACTACGCTAGCTTCAAAAATTAATACAGCCAAGAGATTCCACACTCAGGAATGTGAAACATCTTTTTAAATGCCTTATTTAAAAATTTCTCATGGGACTGTTTCATACTCCATGGAAACTTGTCCAGATCTTGATGTGGCTGTTTCCCAGAATACTCTCTAGACTGAGAGAAGACAGTGCACTAGAAAGGTAGCACCGTAGAGGTATTTGTTGGCTTTTCAACACCTAAGAACTCTCATAGCAGTGAGTTTTTGCATCTCCGGAAATTACATTGCCAAGGTCTACCACTTGGAATACTATATATAAAATACCTACCAAGTCCTATAATTTAACAGCTATAATGCAAAAAATACAGACCTGCATACTTGCTTGAATCTTAATATCACAGAGGTACAGAATCATAGAATGGTCTGCGTTGGAAGGGATCTCAGACATCATCTAGATCCAGCCCTCTGCAATGGGCAGGGACACCTTTCACTAGACCAGGTGGCTTAGAGACCCATCCCCATCCAACCTGGCCTTGGACACTTCCAGGCAGGGTTCATCTACAGTCTCCCTGGACAACCTGTCCCAGTGCCTCAGCACCCTCAAGTGAGAAATTTCTTCCTGAGATCTAATCAAAATCCACTCTCTTTTCGTCTGAAACGCTTCTCCTTCCTTCTATCACCAGATATCCTCCATAAGATGTCCATATCTAGCTTTCAAATATGTGGTCTGATGAACATAAGAAAGGATAAACACTATCACAAGTGTAAAAAGGCAGACTGCATTTTCAGGGTGGCCTGTTCTAGGAGCAGCTGTCTCCACGAGCAGTATCATTCCTGAGGCTGTGTAACACATCCAGTTACTTCCCCCCTCTTTTGTCAAGCCTGTGATTCTCCTGAGGAATAATTTTCTACTTGAAAATAGCAAGGTTGTATTGGAACAGTTTTCCAATAACATAAGTGCTTGCAAAACCTTGGCATACTTTAAAAAATACCCCCAAAACCCACAAATAATCTTACATTAACTGACAGGTTCCTGTCACAAGGCGCTGGCAGCAGGTGTCTGCTGAGTGGGACCTGTGAAGAGCAGCCAGGGCTGCCCCAAGCCAGACCTAACCAGTTCTGGCTGGTTTCAACTGACTCACCACAGGGCACTGCTGAGCCCTGCAGCCAACATGATGGCACTTTAGGTAAAGTGTATTTAAAGAAGGGTAGAAAACAGAGGAGAAAGGATCTGGGAACACGGAGAGCGGTAGGAGGTGATGAAAATACAGCAAATATGAAAGCTGGAGCGGGAGGAGGAAAAGGTGCTCCTATGCAGAGCAGACATTCCCATGCACACACAAGTGAACATCTGATACCTGGAGGGAACTGACTGGGAGATAACGGTCATTGCTCTGGGTATATTGGTAGCTCTTCCTTCCAGCTCTTCTGGGTATATTGGTAACATCAGATTTACCACAGCACAGTAGCAGTAAACAGCCATTTTTATCATGTGTATTGTTACAAATCTCACTTGGAAATGATTCTGACATTTTCTGGTAGACCTGCTCGGCTCTTCACAGATCTCTTCCACATCAGTAATGAGTTTCAGCAGTGACAAATTGTACCCTCTGTGGTTTTTTTTCTCACTCATCTTCTCAATACCTATTTTCTTTGGTCTTCCCTGCTGAGCACTCCTTAAAAGTCTGAATCTTCTTTTGTCATAATAGACAGGGTAGATGTTCCATAAAAAAATATAAAACTTGCAGGACAAAAGTTCCAAACAGGACTGGAGGAGTGGAAAAGGCATTCAGCAGGTGAGGTGCCTACACCAAATCAGGTTGCCTTAACGGAAAAGCTCAGAGAGTTTGTTGTTGGAGGTAGAGGCTGATTCAAAACACAATGGGGCAAAATATAAGTATAAAGATTACAATTTTCCTTCTCCTTTGTGAATACTCACAGGCAACTCACTGCTTGACTACCTAACTCTCCATACGTATTTTACTCTGAAAGAGAAATGTTCCACTTCCCTGATGCCACTTTGGTTCTGTCGGTGGCGTACGCTGCCATGACCGTAACTGCTATCTGGAAAGTATTTGGCTGGAGAGTGACTTGATAGACAAAAGCAGGTAAAGACAGAAGTTGGACAGCAAAGCACTTTAGATTCAGATTTCTGTAGCTGCACAGGACGAACCACATAGCAGTTCAGCAACCACGAATGTATTAACTAGCTGCGTTATTATATATTATTGAAGGGCAGAAGAGGAGACTTCTGTAAATTGCTGTAGCTTCTAAATTTCAGTGGTAGCCTCTCCCTCTTTACATGAGTGCAATTATGCGACTTGGTCTAGGTGATCCTGCTGTGGCGGGATGATCTTTTGAGGTTCCTTCCAATCCCTAACGATTCTGGGATCCTGTGAATAAATGCATATGTAGTCTAAACTCACATAAATATGTGATACATACTTAACGTGCATTTATTACATAGAAGTCTCCAACGATTGATAAAAGTAAGTGGAAGCCCCATAAACCAGACTAAAATGACCAGGTGACACGCTCTGGCTTATGAAAAGTAATCCTATGAAAAGTACCCAGGTCTGAAAAACCCAAGATGGTTTTAACATAATGTGCATTAAGGTTAAATGCAGTTTGAAATTGATTTTTTCTTTCTGAAGCACGGTAGCCCTCCCTGTAATGAAGAAATCATCTCCTTTTACATGGTATAAAACTACAAAACAGGAAGTTCATGGTGATGCTAGCAATTCTTCCAGTACCTCTAGAAACAGCAGTTCATTCACTAAATAAAATTTTCTAAAGTTTTATGATCATTTTCCATCTTTGTTTCCTTCCCTTCCCCTCCTACTTTTTTAATTAAAGCTTCTGAGAGCACTGATTGAAAGGTCTTTTATCCTCTTACTGCTTTTTTAATTCTTTACCTCAGTCCTTTTATACTCCTCTCCTTAATCATGAATGCAAATAAAATTCTAAGTGTAATCAGCAGCTGCCTAAGGAGAGCACTAAGCTCTGTTGCCATGGGAACAGTCAAGTCAGTCCTTGACCAGAGAAAGAATCACACCTACCTTTTTGCCTTATTTCCTTCACCATCTCTCACCCTCTTTGGTTTCAAAGCAGACCTGCTTCCCCGAAACACGAAGTATCTGACAACAAACTATTGTCACTGATCTAATGACAAATGATCACCGACGTGAAGGGCTTTTACACACAAAATCAATCAACAGTAGCAGTGAGTTATGGGCTGGTCTTCCACATTGAGGATCAAGCTAGGGCTCACAGGAACAGGGTTAGGATCCTGCTTGCCTGGAGACTCACGCAGACTATAAACAGCACTTCCTCAGTCACAACTGTGACATCTTTTTGACTTCAGCATCTAGAGAAATTACAGTATTACCTCCCTACTAAATAACTCTAGTAAGGTCTGACTGACTTGTCAAAGGTCCCAAGACAGAAGAAAATTCACATGAACTTACGACTTTCTAGTCTAACTGAATTTATCTGTCAAAGTATATAACCAGTTACATCAACTGCGCCCATCACATTTTAGGTGCGTCTAGCAGCTAATGATGGCACCGAAGTCACAGAGCACTAGATATTAGTCAAGTTATTAATAAGATATGAAGCTAGACAGTCGTTTCTGCAATATTATAACATGCAGTATTTTAATGCAATAGAGATGCTTCCAACTACCTTTATCTTGGTGTTACTCTACGAAAGCAGAGGAGCAGAGTACAACATAACTGCACACACAGCTCATAGCGCTGTTCCCCTTGATGGTCTCATGAGGTGGATAGATGCCAGGTGGCCACCAAAGCCTCTCTATCACGCAGTTGGACAGAGGAGAGAATACGTAACAAAAAGCTCATGGGTCAAGGTAAGGACAGGGAGGGATAACACACCAGTTCTGGTCACAGGCAGAACAGATTCAACAGAGAGAAATTTGTTTAATGTATTACTAATTGAATCAGAGTAGGATAACCAGAAATAAAACCAAACCTTAAAACACTCTTCCTCAATTGTTTCCTTCTTCCCAGGCTCAACTTCACTCCAACTTTCTTTACCTCTTCCTGTACAGTGGCATAAGGAGATGGGGAATGTACCTCACATTGTTTCTGCTGCTCCTTCCTCTGCAGGGGGAGGACTTTCTCAAACCCTTCCACTAGTCCTGCATGGGTCCTCAGTGAACTTCTCCAATGCAGCCCTTTCCACAGGCTAGTTATTCATTAACTGCTCTAGCATCAGGGCGTCTCATGTGTGGAGAGCAGCCCTTCAGGAACAGACCAGTCCAGGGTAGATTTTCCCCATGGGATTGCAATCCTGTAGCAAATCTGCTCCATCATGCACTGTCCTCTCCACAGGTCCTGCCAGGAGCCAGCTCCAGCATGGGCTTTCCATAGTGTCACAACCTGTTTTGTACATCCACATCCTCCAGGCTACTTCAGTGTAACCTCCATGGGCTGGCTCCATGGTCTTCACCACAGGCTGCAGGAGAATGTCTACTCCAGCACATGGAAAACATCCTTCTTCACCCACCTTGGTGTCTGCAGAGCTCTTCCTCTCACATACTCTCAACACATCTCTCTGCCTGCAATTGCACAGTGGAGGGGATTGTTTTTCCCCTTGTTAAAGTGTGTTAGCACAGAGGTGCTACCACCTTTGCCTATTAGTTCCCCCTTAGCCAGCAGTGGATCCATCTTGGAGCTGGCTGGCATTGGCTCTATCATTCAGGAGGGTTGGTTCTAGCAGCTTTGCAGAGAAGCCCCCTCTGTAAACCCCTCAGTTACCAAAACCTTGTCATGCAAACCCAGCACACTTCATTAACTACATCTTCTGTGGAGTGGCTGTTTCATGACAAAAAGCAGCCTGGCACTCTGTGGGGCTGGAGAAGTAATATACTCAAATAAAGATCCCATATCTTATTCAACTGTCTGTTTTTCAGCACAACTGTTCTAATATCCTGCACTTCCATTTGTTTACTGCCTTGCTAAGGCTCTGGCCACACTTGGGCACTTAGTGTACTTAGCCCAATAAATGACATTTGATTGATGCTGAAAAATCCCCACACAGGGCTGGTTAAGAACAATTTTAAAGCACAAAAGATCTGAAGACGTAGAAGTACCTGATAATGAAGCCCAGGTTTGTCTTATTTCTACATGCTTCACTGGAGCTGGAAGTTTTGCCCAGCATTTGATAAATGACTGAGTCTCCTGTTGCTTTTTGGTGAGTGCACTGGGACTCAACAAATTGAAAATATGCTTCAGTCATTCAGCACTAATTAAAATGTTCCATGTGCAGTCTCACAAACTTAGCCAGAATCCTCAGGGGCGTTGTTCTGCCTGGGGCAACCGGATTTTTAGAGCACTTATACGTATATAGACACCCCCCCCCCCAACATACAAACTCAGTGCAGTAAATGAAAACAAAATAATAAATACAAGAATAATTACTTTATTTAGACTTACCTGGAAACTACATTAAATGGCCAAAATCTAGAACGTCATAATTATTTAATGCTTGGTTAATCACACTTTTACCTCTTGCTACTTGTTGAAAGCATCTTGATTAAGTTGAGTTCTCAGTTAAAATGTCTCGATTAGGTCACAGTCATATCCATTCACTGTCATTATGCCAAATCAGTCTCATCAGAGATGTCCCACTGATGTCCCAACTCAGCTAAGTCTGTTCTAATGGAACAAAAGTAAATCACCCAGGATGCCACTGCACACATTGGCGAGAAGACAAAACTGAAATGCAGCATGTTCCCCTGCTGAGTGAATTTCAATCTGAGACACTCCCAATTATCTCTGGGAACAGAGAGAACCAGCTTGCTCCTCCTTTTAAATGAAGATCTGACACTCAACTGTACACGACTACTTTCCTATAATATCTTTATTTGTCTTTCAATCATTTGAGAGCCAAGTAGAGCACACAACACACGTGAAAGGAAGACAAGAATGCAAGTCCTTGGCCAGCATCGTGTGCTTTGTAACACTTGGTGTAATTAACTCTGTCATGCTAAGAAATGAGGACGCCCTTACATATCAGCAAAGCCTGACACTCAAAGTGCTTGTCAAGCACTGGCTACATAAAGCTTATGAAGCATAGCATGAGGTCCCAGTTATGCTCATAGGCAGTGTTTTTGGCCAGCAGTTGTGAACTCAGTTTGCTTTTTGAAAGACCCATCATGGCAAGGAGTCTTCCAAAGTCTATTTTAAATGGTTCTCTTATTTTCAGCAAAGACATCAGCAGAGAAACCATCACGCAAAGAACAGACTAGGAGATAAGTGAAAGATAAACAAGAAAAGCAATTCAAGAAGAAAATTGTTCTGATGCTCTATTAGAATGACACTTGTTTTGGCACAGTAACTTCCTGGCTTTATGCCAGATGTTTAATCCAAACAAAGACATCATGCATTGGCGTAAGGCGTAAATATGTACAGCAACTCACAGTGTGATCAACTAGATTCATCTAAATCTGCAACCTCTTGTGGACAGCCAGTCTTAAGAAAGATAGGTAAAACTATTAAAAATTAAAGCTAATTATTATAAATGCTAATGAGGAAAATAAAGGAGTAAATGCCTATTGTATAATATGCAGGAGCGTATAACTTCATTCTTAATTTCCCCGACCAACCATGATTCTCCAATGAAGGAGACACAGAATATTATCAAGTATAAATAGCAGGTTTCCTGTTTTCTGGCAGAGTGATAAACATGGGGAAAAGGCGAAATAGGTTGTAAATACATTTTGGTTTTGAGTTTTTATTTTAAAAAAAACAAACAGCAATGCACCAACTGTTCTATAGATATTTGCTCTGTTCAGGCAGGGCTGAACTGGGGAGTCCAAATTCTATTAACATTTAATAAATAAATAAATAACCCACCTATCTCAGAAGAACTAGGAATCACTCACACAACATCTGGGATCACTATGCCTTTCCCTTGCAGACTATGATTTTTAACCATGATACAACATGATGTCCGTACCTACAGTTATGTGAACACTGCCTCTGGAGAGTCCGTGAGTTGTCTTCCTCTCTTAACAAGTTGTACATAATACATGACCCTTAATTACACTGGTATAGTTTTTCTGTAAGTTACTATTCTTGTTTTTTTTTTTTCTAATTTCACTCCTGCTTACTACATTCTTTCAGAACCAAATGCAGATTCTCATGACTCTTTCCTAGGTATCATGTTTTAAACCAGGTTCACTTGCCGTTAGCTGCAAGCCTCTGTTAGCGCAGTACATTTTATGCTCCTGTGAACACGACACGTACACCCAGCTCATACAATGTCTTTTACTAGTCTGTTGCTGTACATTCTCTGAAACCAGCCTATTGGGAGCCCAGGGAAGTTACCTACACTAACAGAAAGCTGCAGAGAATCACATCACACACTGCAAGTTTCAACTGGATGATAATGACTAGTGATTAACCAATTCCCTTTGCACACAATACTTCGGAACTGAACTCCCAATGCCTTTGGTTCCTGGGATGGACTCACTCTTGAGCTGTTTCAAAAGAAGGTGGAAGCACTATTTCTTTCACTTGAGGCACTTATATCCCAAGACTTCACTTTGTCTTCTTTAAAAAGACTACTTCACGTATCATTTAGCTACTGATACAGGACCTAAACTTTAAAAACATGAGTTCTGTTTGCAGAACAATTTCCCTTTTGTTTGTGATTTACTTGCACAAGACTGATATGAAAGATGCATTGTTCACTCTATTGAATATTTTCTTGCATGCTGAAATATTAATACCAATTAGTGGGGCTGCTTTTAGAACAAGTCTCTGTTTTCAGTTTCTACTGGTGCTGCATTACGGCACCTTTCCCTTAGGAAAGGTCTTCAGCGTCGCTGGAAGTAATGCCTGTATACAAAATGTATATTCATGATTCGCTTTCTGTGCATTCGCATGATTATGAGGTAAATAGAGAACTCTCTTTAAAGTTCATTTTGACTGTACTGTGCCCTTTTCAGGGAGCTTTACCTAATTTCATAGAATCCTAGAATCACTAGGGATTGGAAGGGACCTCGAAAGATCATCTAGTCCAATCCCCCCTGCCAGAGCAGGATCACCTAGACCAAGTCATCGAATCACAGAATCATTAGGGATTGGAAGGGACGTCGAAAGATCATCTAGTCCAATCCCCCTGCCAGAGCAGGATCATCCAGACCAAGTCACATAAATCTCACATAAACGCTTATTTATTCCCATTAAATTTTTTTAAAGAAACATTCTACGTTCTCTTGTAGAATCTGATCAGAAAAATTCTCTGTGTTGCAAGAGAATGTAAGGCAGGCTGTGAAGAAAAATCAGCCTTCAAAATGAAATCAGAATGTAGTAATAATTATAAGAAAAGCATTTTAATAGACAAGAGTCACCTCTTGTCATTTATCTTTAGTTTTTAACTCTGAAACAGTTTTGCTTTCTCTGTCAGCACCAAAATAAGCCAGTTACTCTTTTAGTTTACCAGACTGAAATTTTTCTCTTGAAATAAAACATAACTTTAAAAGCAAAGGGTAGTTTGATTAAGAAGTAGTTTGCTCTATTTTTATTCCAACCAAGCATGTCTCTGTAATTTCAACATGAAATCAGCTTCATCCTCCAGGAAGAATCTGCATCGAATGGACTGTTTTAAAAATACCGTGTCTCTTGTTCTGACTGTGAAACGTAAAGGGAGCATGGCACAGCAGTCAGTCTGCCTGTGCAGAAGAATACTACGCAAGGTTCTTGAAGTGCTTTAGTTAGCAAATAATTGCAACGTTACCTCAAACAGCATAAACCTGAATGCAAGCTCAAAACTAAAAAGAACCCAAACAACTCACACTCTGAAAACACAGCTGCAACTCTGCATTTGGCAACTGAGTCACCAAAAAAATTGCCCCTTTCATTTCTCTCACATGGCTAGAAGTTACTTGTGTATCAGCTGTCATTGGCCCTTTTGCCTTCCGTTAAATGGGATTCAAATCTCTGGGTAAGTGAAACAGCCAGTAATCAACACAAGTCACAGCAGTGATAGAACTCCTAGTAAAGCACTGTGGGGCTTCGCTGCCATTTCGGGGAGTTCAGAGCTACCCTAAGTACAGCCAATTGCAGTGCAAATGCTGTAGGTAATTGCTGTTTAACAAGTTCATTTAAATTACAGCTTTTGTAGTCACTTTTGCAAGTCCGACTTGGGTGGAATTACTGGACATAAAAGCAGAGTTTAGGGACCTGTCAGTATCATAAGGCCAGTGTTGGACATTTGAATTGCTTTTATAAAATCCACATTTATTGTCAGTTTGTGTCACCTTGTGTTCACACACCCTCAGAAGTGGAAGTGCTATTAGTGCTTGTGGGGGGAAAACAAAGCAGTTTATTTGCCTCTTGCTTAACGTGTCCACAGAAACTGCTGGTATTTTTCCGTTGTGGTTGCCTTCTAGGTTTCTTACTTATATGCTTCAGCTGTCCTTTTTAAAAAACAAACTCTTATTCAAGAAACAATGCCTAAATATGAAATATTATTGATCAGAGTGTTTTTAACATAGATAAAAGCATGCCACGGTAAAATAAAACACAAGTTGTTCTGCCTCCAAGAAAAGGAATTTATAACTCAGATTTGCTCTTTGCAGATAAAGCTTCAGTACAGCTGTACTCATTTGGTTTTAAGCAGACATTAAAGTAGTATTTCAGCAATAGAAATGAAACTGTCACTGCAAGCTGAAGAAGTTAGAAAAGAACAAAGACCCCAAGGAAAAAATCAAATACATTCAGAAAACGCACATTCCTCTTCACCGCAGAAGAAGGCGTTTTAAGATTCATCCCACTAGCAAGGTGTCCCATGCTTGCAAAATTTCTTGACGTCTCCATTCCCTAAAATCTACAGTCTAGAATGTGTAACTTCATAACCAGTAGACTCATGTCCATGGCAGGACACAATTTTGCCTGTCTTCACTTAACCTGTAAGCACAGCAGTGAGCTACCAAGCATGAGCATAAATAAATGCTATTTATGACTAATTTATAGCACCAAAATCATCAAAGAACACGGAAGTAAATGCAGCATCAAAAGTACCAAGTACACTAACAAGACTGCAGAGAGAAAATGGAATTGTTCCACACCACAATGTAAAATGAAATAACTTTTGATTCAAGGCACAGAACTGGTCCTGAACAGCAGGTAAGTTTTGAACGGTTGGAACAAAACAGAACTGTGGTGCTCTGTGCAGTACTCCTGATGCAGCAAAGCTGGCGTGTCCCTGTCAGGATGCTCTGCTGAATTATGCCCTTTCAGCACTTACTTAAAGATCTATAAAAGGAAAATAAGCATGTCAAGTTATCAAGAGGTAAATGGTACATTAAAACAACCAACCAAAGGTAAATATTTAAAAGCACTAGAAAGAAAGTTTTCTTTCAGCCAAGACTCTTAACTGCTGCTGGAAACTACGTAAATATTTAAGCATAAACAATTACCTGCCACGCAGTCTCCTAGTTCCTCACACACACTGCAGTGCTTTACACTGCTTCAAATACACCACTTTACATTTCCTCTGTACCGCACATCTCACATGAAAACGTACCTGTGCTCTTCTGCTGAGGCATAACGGGAAGAACACTCCTGCGCAGAGAAACTGAGAGATGTTTAAAGGACTGACAGGTCTGTACGCTTTGGTTTATTCTGCTTTCAACAACTCCACAAACATTTATTCATTAAATTTCCAGTGTACAAAGGCTCAATACACTGTTTTCACTTCTGCCTTCTAGCCTAATGGCTTCTGAAATGTATGTTCTTAACCAGCCATCTCAGGTGATGCTCTTTGCATTGTTTCCTATGCTGACTCTTGGCTCTGCTTACTGACTAGCATTTGCCAGTCAACACAGTCATACTACTAAAGAGCTACCATCAAGGGTGAGGAGTGAGCTTTACCGCTCATGATTAGGTGATTATTTGGGGCAGTGGGTGGGGAGTGGGCTGAGAAAATACTAAGATAGGTGATACAAGCTTGTATTTATTTATGACCAGGCTTTTCCCCATGTCATCTAGTGATAGGACAAGGGGCAGTGGGTGTGAGGTGGAACAGAGGAGGTTCCACATCAGTATGAGAAGGAACTTCTTCCCAGTGAGGGTGATGGAGCGCTGGAACAGGCTGCCCAAAGAGGTTTTGGAGTCTCCTTCTCTGGAGACGTTTAAAACCCACCTGGCCACGTTCCTGTGTGACTTGGTCTAGGTGATCCTGCTCTGGCAGG
>JAOXOE010000405.1:18944711-18981746 GCA_028565055.1 Phoeniculus purpureus | reverse complement strand
CCTGGCTCCATCCTCCTGACACCCACCCTTCACATATTGATCAACATTAATGAGGTCACCCCTCAGGCTCCTTTTTTGCCAGCTCAGGAGACCCAGCTCCCTCAGCCTTTCCTCAGCAGAGAGGTGCTCGCCTTCCTTCATCATCCTCATTGCTCTATGTTGGACTCCTTCCAGCAGTTCCATGTCCTTCTGGAACTGAGGGGCCAAGTTGTTTAGTCTCTAGGACAAGCACCAAACCCCCATCTCCCAATGTCCCAGTCACTGAGGTACAGGCTCAGCCATCCCTTGTTCTGAGGACCTCATGCTGTGCCTGTCCCACCACACACAGCACATCCTCCAACCCTGCCCCATGTGGAACCTCCTCTGTTCCAGCTGACACCCGCTGCCTCTTGTCCTATCACTAGATGCCCCTGAGCAGAGCCTGGCTTCATCCTCCTGACACCCACCTTCTCGAACGGAACCAAACACATCACACCCGACTGGTGGTGCCGGGAAGCAGTTAAAGGCTATGAAGGTAACAGCCGCCAACAGACAACGACAGGCAACCCGACGTTCCCAGCTCCAAAACAATGCGCTGAGCCTGGAGGCAGCCTTGGGAGATACTTTCATAACCTCTGAGTCAACAGAAACACGGGCTGCCAGCTGAAGGAGCAGACTTGCAAAACAGCTCTGGGCTGCCCTCACAGCTCCTCCTTCCACGGATGCTGCCTGAGGGAGAGGTCACAGACGTTGGAGCCCGGCAGCAAACACCAGGTTTAATCTCCCCGGGACATCTCACGTCAGGTGAGCAGAGCTCCAGGTGAGGTTTATGAGGCGCCTGCTGCCAAGGTAATGTCTTGTCGCGGCAGCTCAGCCTTCTAGGGCTAATCCAAGGACGAAGCCTGCAAAGGAAGAGCTCTGGGTACTGTAGAGAGGTCTTCTCTGCAGCGTCTCTTTACAGCCCACTTGCCAAACTGAAAATGACAAGTCTGCAGAAGGGATAAAGCCTTCGGATTCCAGCGTGGACAGTGAAGAGCACCTGCTTGTTTTCCAGCTCAGTGCCGTCAAGCAGCAGACGTTTACAGTGCTGTGAACAGTGGAAATCACTCAGGAACCTCCATCCTTCACCATAGCCCTCTAGCAGCCCCTTCTTTAACGTGCAAGGTGGAGCAGGGGGATGGGACTGGATGATCTCTTGAGGTTCCTTCCAATCCCTAATGGTCTGTGAGCCAGGGAATGCAGAGCCTCTGCAGTGGAGCGCAGCGTGCTGTGCTGATCCTGTTTATCTGCAGCAGAGAGCCAACCTTTAGGTGAACCCGTGTGCGTAGCTCCTACTCCACGTGTACGTCTGCAATAAAACCCTTTGGCCAAGAGACAAATATTCTACTTCATACAAGAGGCTGCTCCAGCTCAGGGTAGATTGGATCAGCTTAGGTCTTCAATTTGGCTAAAGGGAAAATGGTTTCATTTTAGCTGCAGCTCTCCTCTATCGCCAACAGACCCATTAAAGTACTGGACTTATCAGTGAAAGTTACCGGCCACTGTGTGTTCAGTCTCAGATGGCAAAGCCTGGCTGGCAACCTGAGCTCTGCAGCACTCTGTAAGCCTGCCAGCAGCTCAAGGGTTGTTGGATGAGGGAATCGTGTCCACGACATGACTGGATCTAGGGGATCCTGCCGTGGCAGGGGGATTGGACTGGATGATCTTTGGAGGTCCCTTCCAATCCCTAATGTTCTGTGATGCTGTGAAAGAGGGATGGAGGTAGTAAGTGATGCATTAGCAAATCCCCTGAGGTATTTCTCAAAACCCTTAAAAGCACAAAGAATCCAGAATCAGCCCTCAGCATCTCTTGGCAAAAAACCCAGAGGGTTGTCTGAAAAATCCGAGAGCCGGGTTAAATGAGAGGACCACATTAGGGATTGGAAGGGACCTCGAAAGATCATCCAGTCCAGCAGGATCGCAGGATTAGAATAAGTCCTGATGATCAGTCATGAAGCCAAATGTCTGAAGAAGCGAAGTGTTTGACGAGACACGGAGAATCATAGAATCATTAGGGACATAAGGTACTTCATAATGACAAATGATTTCCAGGATCCTGAAATCCCGTGGAGGTTAATCCTGGGCACAGAATGCTGTACTTTGGGTGGACAGAACGGTGCAACTGTTCTCTGCAGAGACATCTGCACAGGCTGGGTGGGTTCGCAGAGGTCAGCGGGATGAGGTTTAACAGGGCCAAGGATGGTCCCACACTTTGGCCACAAGAACCCCCTGCAGCTACAGACTGGGGGATGAGGGGCTGGAGGTCAGCCTGGCAGAGAGGGACCTGGCAGGACTGTGTGACAACTGGCTGAACAGGAGCCAGCAGGGTGCCCAGTTAGCCCAGAAGGCCAATGGTATCCTGGCTTGGATCAGCAGTAGTGTGGCCAGCAGGACTAGGGACATCATTCTCCTCCTGCACCAGGCAGTGGGAGTCACCTCCCCACCCCCGTTTCTTCACTTGCTTTGGTTTCTGCATCTGCTCCACCACCTTTGCTAACCCCCAAAGACAACTGTTCTTACACTTCTCACTGCGTTCAGAGATGTCCTGGGCAACAGAACAGGCGTCAGGCTTTTGCTACCCACAGAATTTGCAGAGCTTAGTTAAGGGAAAGGGACGAGGTGGTGAAGCTTTAGGAGTCAGGCTCTGCAACAGAAAAAGAGGCAGTGCTGTCTGCTCTGAAATGCCTACAGCCTCTCTCCTTCTGTAGTCCCAGCCCTGAAATTCTTGTTCCATCCTCTCACCACCACTCAGCGTCTGCCACTTCCCACGCTGCTCACAGCACAGCCACGCACGGAGAAAAGGCTCCGTGTTTTACGAACATTTCTGATGTAGTTCACGTTCCAGAAGGGTCGGGTCTCTGCCTCGGCGTCAGATCTCTGTGTTGCTGCTGCTGCTGCTGCTTTTACCACAGGTAGTTTCAGTTGGTTTTCCTAGGCGTTGGGGGTTATTTGGACCCTTCCCCACTCCCTACAGAATAAGATGCCCTAGTAGGCAGCTCTTGCTCTGGAGCAAGAGACATGCAGTGAGGGGTAGGAGCAAGGTCACATCAAAGTCACAGGATCACTCTGGCTGGAAAAGACCAAAGGATCATCGAGTCCAACCATCTACCCTACCTTGCAAGTTCACCCTTAAACCAGATCCCTCAACCTCTCATCCAAATGATCGTTAAATACATAGGGGTGGAGACTCAACAACCGCTCTGGGAAGCAAAACAATGGCAGCTGTGGCTGCTGGACACCCAACGGCAAGCAGCACCTCCTATTATCAGTCTCAAACACATCTACAGAACCACAGGATCACAAAACATCAGGGACTGGAAGGGACCTCAAAAGATCATCCAGTCCAATCCTCCTGCCACAGCAGGATCACCTAGACCAAGTCGCACAGGAACACCTCCAGGTGGGTTTTAAACGTCTCCAGAGAACAAGACTCCAAAACCCCCCCATGGGCTGCCCCCTTATTGGCAGCAAGGACGTAGAGCTTGCCAATACATTACTTTCCAGTTCTACCAATTTCTTGCACATCACTCGTGTCATGTGGCAAGCAAATAAAGCAAATAATTGTGCTGGGTTATGCTAGTGACAAACAGACAAGTAGCTCAATCTCCCCGCCCTTGAGGACTCACAGCCCAGCTGTCAAGCAGGCTGCTGCTGGTGTTCACAGCACAAAATGAAGTTCATGTCAGTTGGGAAAAGGGGAAAAATAAGAGCAAAATGGGTTGAGCAGAAGAGCTGACACTATTCTAAGCCGACCATTGCAAAGCAGCTGTGATTTTTAGGCACAGCAGCTGAAAGAAGATCTTTTGTCAAGAGAGGATTCAACAATACAGCAGATACTCCCATCAAATGACATGATCTTCTTACTTTAGGACTCAACTCTTGACAGGTTCTCTTTTTCTTTTATGAGTAAGAAGTGAGTTAGTTCCTCAGAAAAGAACAATAAGACCTAATGGAAATGACCAGCTTCTACATTGGAACGAAGGGGAATTCTTGTCACGTCACCTTCCCCAGCACTTAAGCGACAAAGGAAAAATTGTCCACTCCTAGGACAAGTTTTGGCTAAGCTCAACATACCACTGCTCTGGCTCAGCAGCCCTGTAAGTTAGGCACTGATGTGAACTAATACAGCAGCTTTAGAAGCCTGGAACTAGCACAATGCAGAAGTCCTGGCACTAGACTTCATAGATGGCAGTTAGCAGGGCAAACCCCCAGGTTCCCAGTGAGGGTGACAGAGCCCTGGAACAAGCTGTCCAGGGGGGGTTGTGGAGTCTCCTTCTCTGGAGACATTTAAAACCCACCTGGATATGTTCCTGTGCGACTTGGTCTAGATGATTCTGCTGTGGCAGGGGGACTGGACTAGACGATCTCTCGAGGTCCCTTCCAAGCTCTAATGTTCTGTGAAGCACATAAGCACCATGTTGGTTCATACCATGATAAGGTCTATGTGGATCATAGAATCATTAGGGATTGAAAGGGACCTCAAAAGATTATCCAGTCCAATCCCCCAGCCACAGCAGGACCACCTAGACCAAGTCACATGAGAACATGGCCAGGTGGGTTTTAAACTTCTCTGGAGAAGTTAAGCATTATTTCAGATACAGGCTTGAGGAATGATACCCTTCAGAGCTCACATGGGAGGCCAAAGAGGATTCAAGTTAGAGGCTGTGCATCCAGAATATTTTTTCTTATTATTCACAAGGAGCAGCAAGACCATTAAAAATTAATGGAATAGGAAATTGGAAAGTGTACAGCAACCTCTGTGAGATGAAACTCATCTTTTTAAAGTGAGTTCTGAAGGCAAAGAATAAATTTTTATCAGACTCATGATGCCAGAAAACCAGGGAGATCCGTGGCCTGTGTAGCTGACTGCAGTGGCTCCATGGATGGGCTTCTCCAGAAATGACAAACATCAGAAACAAACCAATGTCAGTGGTGACATCAGGGTTTGTTCACGGGAACTCAGCATAGGCTCTGAGGAGAAAGGGATCGTTCCGATCACCACATAATGTCTTGCAGGAACTGATGTGGATCCATCTCAAAGCCAGCAAAGGTTTCACTCCCCTGCTAATCTCATAGCTCCAGGAGTGCAGAAAAGAATGTAAACACAGAGCTTTGCTTTCCACAGATTCTCCTACAGAAGGGAAGACTCCCTTTTGAAACCTGTAAAAAATGGCACTCAGGGGCACTGGGACCGGAGGTGGGCGTGCAGTCCCACCAGTAAACCTGCTTGAGGTCTCAAACTACTGAAGCCTCACATTTTTGCGGTGAATTATTTTCAGATACAGCCAGGATGGAACAGCCTCATGAGACGGGATTTAGTATCAACGGTTCACACAAAAATACCTAAGTGAAGCCAAACTCATGTTCCGAAAAGGCCCCAACTGATGTTTTGCCAAACCAGGAAATGCCTGTGAAGACATATACACGCACTGAAAACAGTGATCCCCAGGGCCCTCCAGAGGAGCCGCAGCGGAGACAGGATAGTGCAGCCAGCTGCAAGCACAGCCCAGAGCCGACCCACACCTACCCCACCACTGGCAGACAGGAAGCTGGCGTGGCAAGGGTTAAGCGCTCTCACAACACAACTGAGCCAAGAGAGAAGCAATACTCATTCTGTGACCCCATTGCTTTCTGGTCAAAGAGGCAGAAGGGACTGTATTTTAAAAGAAAATCCGCAGCTGGTAGTGTGGGGTACCCCTGTTGTGATAAATTAGCCGAAGGGTTGAACCTACCGTGGGATTGAGAATCTCGGCTCAGACTGAAGAGATTACGCAGCCGTATCTTACTACCCAGGAGTATCTTGTCCCCGAGATCCTCTCAACAAATCTCCTGCCAACACCCTGCAGAGGCCAGCGCTATGCGCATGGGGACACGGGGCATAAGGAGCCAGGGTGACCTCCCCACCACTGTTCAGTGGGCTACTGTTGCTGCTCCCTAGACCCAGCTGAGCCTCTTTATTTCACAGCTCCAGCATCACCCTAATTCTTCCAAAACCTTCGCCGTACTTTACTATTTGTCACAGTGGCATCTGCTGGCCACAGCGAGGGCAAAGACAGATTTCATACTCTGGCTAATCAGATGAGTTTAATTACGAGCCAAGGTGTGTGGTACCTCATTTCTCTCCCTCTCACCCTCTCTTTGGGGCTAATAGAACACATTACACAGAACATAAGGAGGCTCGTTAGATTGACTGTTGGAAGATGCAAGAATTGGTTAATTTTGCATCAGTTCTCCCTGTCATCATAATCTTTGCCACAAGAGCAGCTAGAGCCTGTGAAACGCTCTGTTCTCACGGCAGTCATTGTCATGCGAATAAGCCATCACACAACCATAATGCCCGAGATGTTTTATTCTGAACGTTCGTGACATTTGTATTTCAGCGACAAAAGCGGCGGCAAGGAAAGGGAATGGAAGAAGTGTAATCCAGCCTCTCGCTCATTTCTAAATTCTAATTTCATGATCCTTTCTTCCCAAGACGCTACGGCTCTGCTTCCTTCACGCGTGAGGAATCTGTATTTAGAGTCGGAACGAGCTGATGAAATCAAACCTCTGGGATGTTTTCATTTTAATGGTTCCTGCATTGAAGACCCCCTATCAGCACAAATTGCTGCTAGCACGGAAAGGTGAAAACCAAGGAAGATTTGCTAGTCATTTTTTGCTACTTAGAGCACACGTCTTCCGTTAAAACTCTGACAAGCCACAGCTCACATTACACTGATACACAATAGAAGATCAATTACTTTCAGACATTGATATCAGCCAGTGGGATACTTGAAACTAATATCAGAAGTAATAAGGCCAGGAAGGAGCCACACAAGTCATTCTAAATGGGCGGCAACGTGACATCTAGTGTGTGCTTCTGCTTTGCTGATTGCACTGCCAAAGATGACCATTGATTTCAATGGGACCAGGATCGGGACCTCAGTCCAAAAATCTCACAGAATGTTAGGGGTTGGAAGGGACCTCGAACAATCATCTAGTCCAATCCCCCTGCTACAGCAGGATCACAGAATCCCAGGACATTAGGAATTGGAAGAGACCTCGAAAGATCATCTTGTCCAATCCCCCTGCCACAGCAGGATCACCTTCTACCCAGTTTGAGTCTTTCTGCCAGGCCACTATGAAGCAGCTTGCATGACTAAGTTCAGACTATTGAGATGGAGAAAGAAAATGGAGCTCAACTAATTTTTAAGCCTACCTTGCCATTTCTCCTTGAAAGCACTGCATTTAGCAGGCAAACTTGTAGGGGTTCCCTAGTTTACGCATCAAGGGGTAAATTATCATGGCCAAGCAATAAAAACATCCAGATCAGCAGGAGGAAGAAGTGATTGATTATTTTTTCCCCAGCCATGGGTGCAAAATAATTGTTCTTCAATGTTCTTCCTTACAGCGCGACCATAAAAAGGTGTCTGAGCTGTCACAACGGTGCTCGGATGGCTAACTGTCAGAGATCTGCTACAGCATCACAACTGGAGACTTTAATTGCATTCAGACATCACACTAGAGAGTCCCATGTGCATCTTTGCCCTTCCTCTCCCCTCGCACACACACGTTCATTTGGAGTATAAATTTATATATTTTCCACAGCTTCAAAACCGTGTAATATTTTAATCTGCCTGCATGCCATGTAGTAATGTTCCCCCTCATTCCCTCTCTTTTTAAATAAATGTTTGCAGATTCCACTTTTGATACCTGAACTGCAAGACCTCATTATTTCTTATTTCCAGAGGATAGAGGCTTTTAATGTCGAGATGTAATCTTTGAGATAGTTTCATTTGCCTAGCCTAACCCCTATGATCAAATGAGCACCTTTTTTTACTTTTCAAAATGCTGGGATCTCAGGACCCATGCATTCTCTTAATCATTGCTCAATTTCTTTTATCCGTGTTCCTTTTTTCCCCCCGACACACATAAGATTGCAGCTCAGACCTGCAAGATCTGAACTCCGGTCCATATTTTTCAAGTCAGGGATCTATAGATAATATAGGGGTTTTTATTTTAGTTCACAGGTAACCTACTTCAAGATACCTAGAGATGTATTTTAAATTCTTAGCAAAAATGTTCAAGTAGCTGGTTTTTGACTCGTGGAAACAAAGAATTCAGAACAGAAAACCCATAGGGAACAACCTAACAAGTGCAGGGCTACACTCTTCTATTTTAGAAGACTTTATTTTACTGTACTCCTTGTTTTCATGCACTAACTTTTGGCTTCAGCTTTCTTTTGATATTTTTCCTTATAATAAAGAAATAAAATTGAGACTTACATTAACTAGAGAAAAGCCACTGGGTTTATGGCTTTGTACAGTAAACGTTTCCATTGAAAATGAGCGCTGAGGAGAATAGCTGAGTCCTTTTCTCACTAATAATACACCCAGTCTGTGCAGCCAGCCTCCAGGTTCTTCCTTACTAAGATTAACTTCACAAGCTAAAAATAAATGAACAAAGTCTGGTGTTTCCCTCTCAGCTTTACACAGGGACAACTTTCACAACAACAATAAGATCCTTCTCTGGAGACATTTAAAACCCACTTGTATATGTTCCTGTGTGACTTGATCTAGGTGGTCCTGCTGTGGCAGAGGGATTTGACTAGATGATCCTTCAAGGTCCCTTCCAATCCCTGATGTTCTGTGATTTGATCATGTAGACTCTCTATATTTTCATGCTTTGCTACAGCAGCCACCAGCTGCAGCACCTGTGATGTAGCAGCATGCTGTGGATGTCTGTATCCCAAATTGACCTCAATACACTACTGCGATCAGAGGTTACAATAGGAAATGACTTGGTGTAGGGGATCCTGCTGTGGCAGGGGGATTGGACTAGATGATCTTTTGAGGTCCCTTCAAATCCCTAACGATTCTATGACATGCACTTAGCCTTCTTTACATGGCACCTCGTAAAGCAATAGAGCTGCTCTCATTTCTAATTGAACACCTTCTGTAGATAGTTTGGGAAGAGCAACACAAAGTTTCTCCCTGCCTGCCCCTTGTTGAGCAACATTCACGTAAGACATTTATTGCAAGACCTCAGCATCATGCAAGTTTACGTTCAGTCCTGGGTTATTTTGGGATCTAGGGGAGAAGTGAAGTGATAAACTGATTGACTCGACAAGCAGAAGGTTGAAATCATGTACCTATCTAAGTTTTGATCTCTTCAGTTTGGCAGTAGTCACAGAAGTTGACTGTCACAGACAAGTGACTCAATTCTGTGTCCTTTTATTTTAATTCCAAAGCATGAGGAACCTTCAAGCTGTGCAGAAGACTGCTTCAGAAGCTAATGGTCAGGTCATTTTATAGTCAGTTTTGGCAAATCCACCTGGATGTGTTCCTGTGTGACTTGGTCTAGGTGGTCCTGCTCTGGCAGGGAGATTGGAGTAGACCATCTTCTGAGATCCCTTCCAATCCCTAAAGTTCTGCAATCTCCTCTTTGCTTATCAGATACATCAGGTCTCCATTCAGGCTGGAGTAGTCCCAATCCCTGTTTTGTCCATACAAGGGCTGTAAACATTCCAATTGTGAGCCCTGTGTTTCAGAGTCCTCAGGAAAAAGGGTCCTCAATCCAGATTAACTGAAATAATCAGTAACACTATTTCATGAGATGTATTTGTGTGTTTGCCTACATTAGTGCTGTCCCAACTGCATACTACTGTAAAGTTATTCTGTACTGAATAAGGCATTAAGATAGTGATCTTGTATGTTAAAAGCATGTAGAACCCTTGGGCACTCTACCAGGACACTTTAAAACACAATTAACACATTTTAAGGACCAACCTGATGAGGAAAGGCTGAGGGAGCTGAGTCTCTTTAGCCTGGAGGAGACTGAGGGGTGACCTCATTAATGTCTATAAATATGTGAAGGGTGGGTGTCAGGAGGATGGAGCCAGGCTCTGCTCAGTGTCATCTAGGGGCAATGAGTGTCAGCTGGAGCATAGGAGGTTCCACATCAATATGAGAAGGAACTTCTCAGTGAGGGTGATGGAACCCTGGAACAGGCTGCCCAGGGGAGTTGTGGAGTCTCCTTCTCTGGAGACATTTAAAACCCACCTGGCCATGTTCCTGTGTGACTGGGTCTAGGTGATCCTGCTGTGGCAGGGGGATTGGACTGGCTGATCTTTTGAGCTCCCTTCCAGTCCCTAATGTCCTGTGATTCTGTGATACTGCAGCCCATGGTGTTAGTAGTGCTGATGGCAGTGGCCACGGGCCAGAGTCACCTGAGCCTGGGCATGGTGGGATCCCAGGAGCTCCAGTGGGAAGAGCAAGGCTGGTGCAGATGTCAAGGCAGAAGCCAAGATTGCGACAAGAGACAGAGAAGCAGCCAACAGTGTCTCTGGGAGAGCTGTTCTGCCTCCTCACGGCAGTGGTGGGAGTTGTTCTGGTGTTTGTAGAGGTGAAAAGAGGAAGGCAGTTGGGTGGGAGGAGGATCAGCCACATCAAGCAGTAGGAAGGGGAAAGTGGCTCTGCCTGAGCCAGCTGGCTGCTGGATTCCATTAAAAAGTAGATTTCTAGGGCCAAGACAACTCAGAATTGTAAATCAAGCAAATCACACTGGCTTAGATAGAATCATCAAGGCTGGGAAAGACTTTCAAGATCATCAAGTTCAGCTGTCTAGCCTACAACCCCTAGACCATCTCCCCAAACACCATGTCTGCCTGTTTGTTGAACCCCTCCAGGGATGGTGCCTCCACCCCCTCCCTGGGCAGCCTCTTCCAAGGCCTCCCCACTCTTTCTGGGAAGAAGTCTTTCCTAAGATTCAGTCTGAACCTCCCCTGGCACAACCTGACCCCATTTCCTCCTGTCACAGAATCACCCTGGCTGGAAAAGACCCCTGGGATCATCAAGTCCAACCATCTACTCTACCTTGCAAGTTCACCCCTAAACCACATCCCTCAACTCCTCATCCAAACGATCTTCAAACACATCTAGGGATGGCAACTCAACCACCGCCCTGGGAAGCCCATTCCAGCGCCTGACCACCCTTTCTGTGACAAAATTCTTCCTAACAGCCACTCTAAACTTACCTGTTGTAACTGGAACCCATTCCCTCTTGTTCTGTCACTAATGGCTTGTGAGAAGAGACCAGCACCAACCTCTCCACAATGTCCTTTCAGGTACTTGTAGAGAGCAATGAGGTCTCCTCTCAGCCTCCTTTTCTTCAAACTAAAGAGCCCCAGCTCTTTCAGTCTTTCCTCACAGCATATATTCTCCAGGCCCTTCACCAGCTTAGTTGTCCTTCTCTGCATCTGCTCCAGACCACATTTCCCCAAAAAATCTGAAGCCTAAATTGTTCCTGCACCATTTAATTCTTAACAGAAGAATCACATTCAACAACAACAAGCAGATGCAAGGGAAGCAGTACTCTTACTCTGTGTATTTAGAATCCAGTATTTGCTCTCTGACTCATCAGCATGTGTCTACAGACATTCTATTACCGTTAGAGAAAACCAATGAAAAAAGTTTGTAGCTAATTCTAGTGGAAGAAAAACTAAAGACGTGTGCACAAAATAAACAAACCAACCTAATTGCTGTGTGGTTTATCTTGCTTCCCCTCTCCCACAAAGAGTTTCCCACCCAAAAGTGATGTCATACAAAATCAGGCTGTGTTTTGGATAAAACTAGGTCTTTGAGACCAATAAAAATGACCTGCACATATGAAGAGGGCACTGCCTAGTTGCGTATAGAGATTTTGCAGATTCCTTCCACAACTCTACTTTTAAGACCACAGGAGATGAGCAAGCACGCATCCTATTGGCAATCTTGGCTTTACTTTTTACATTTTTGTCAGAAGGGGTTAAATACTAAAGATGAAACTGAATATTCCCTATCAAGAATCAGAGTTCAGAGAGCAAAACACATTCCAGGGTTAAACAGTTCATCTTTGTATAAGAACGGTGACAACCTGAACTGTAAAATCAACAGAGCCACGTGAAATGCCTACAGTGAAAGCCTTCACCATTTAAAAACATTTCTTCACTTTTCAGATTCAGAGAAAATCCCACTCCAAAAAAAAAGTTAACTATGTGTTAGTTACGTACAACCGCCTCTGCTGTGAAGATGTATGAAACTTTTCTTTAGAAGTGAAGGCAAGAGATTTGCAGTTGTGATTCCCCTTTCAGTTAAGAGCTTTATTGTTTTAATTGATTCAAATGGAAAACACCCTCTTGCAAAACAAACGACCTAGCTAAACACACAAGCCTTCCTGAACCATGATTTTAAAAGCTCTGTTCTCGTATCTTCCACTTAGAGAGAAATCCAGGAAGGAGTACAAAATTTGCATCTGCATTGCAGATTAGTGTGAACTAACAACATGTTGTCATCCTTCCATAAAACGCTAATATGACTACAACAAAAATAAAGAAGTCTATAATTGAGATAATACCTTTAAAACTTACTGAAGACTACTAGAAACTACTGGTACAGTCAGTGAATAACGCAGAGTATTTAATGAAGCACCATTTCCAGCTAAAAACAAGGTAGTGTGCTGTGTACACACACATTCACTTGTTATAATCCTTTCCATAATATTTACTGTTTGGATTACATACTAGAATAAAAGTTTTAGAAAAGGAAACAACATGCTGATCATCAATACATCTTCAGGCTTTTGCAGGAAGACTCTGAGCTGTCTCACCCTCACAGCCAGACAGGCCATTTTGATGCGTGTCGCTGTGGTCAGCACAGCACTGAGGTTACTTATGAGCCTGAGGACAATCCTGTAATGATCACACCTTCACTGCTTTTAGCATGACGTTACAACACCTCTGGCTGGTTCGGAATAAAGAAAAAGAAAGCTTGTATTTACTTGCAAAATCATTTGAACGTATCCTTGGGTAAATAACAGAGTTCAAAAACGTAAACCTTCTCTGCTAATGTACACTTGACTACGTCCTAGTCACAAACCAGGAATAAAGCCCAGTTCCACGCACTTTTTCACTCACATGGCCTTGCCTGGCTGAGTAATTAAACCTGAATGGAAACCAGCACAGATATGCAAAGCTGGGGATCCCCATGTGCCCTCTATCTGGCTGGCTTGCCCTTCTTAACAGCATAGACAGCACTGCCTACGCCTGCACCACTCTGACTCCTTGCCATATACTGCTTACATTGTACTATAATTACTATTTCCTACCCTTCTTCCTAAAAGACTTCCTAATCCCAAATGAATTAAACCCACGGGTCTGAGATAGGGAAAGTAGAAAAATTAGTTTAACTGTTACAGACTACCTGAGCTGCACCAAGATTTCAAACGAGCTACGTGCAAAGTCTGGAAAAAGACAAGGAAAGCTCTGGAACAAAACAATAAAAGAAAGGAAAAGCCCAACACAAAAAATTAACACCTGCTAACACAGGCACTCCGTACAGCAGCAAGTAGTTTTCTCTTATTCTTACTTTGTGACAAAACAAGAGCGCTCTCCGCTTGATAGGGAAGACAGCAGCTTGAGTCTGTGCTGGAGTAAGACAGATCCCAGCAGAGTTACAAGAGGCTCTTTTTAAGGGCTTTTGAAGCTAACACAAAGCAGCTGCCTCAGCCTGTTCCTGTTTGAGAGTGGGCAGCTGAGATGGCAGATCTAAATGAGGTGTGAACAACTCATCCTTCGCTTAACTAGGAAGACCTGACTCACCACACGTGTGGTCAAGAGTGAGGGAGGCTAAACCCCTGCAGGTACAGGAGCTCCCTAGGGAGCACAGTCATCCTGGAGCACAGTGAACAGAGAGCCTGGTGCATCAGAAGGGTGTGATGTGGCAGCTCACAGTCCTCCTGGCTAGCAAACTTAGCTAGTAGTCACTGCTCTCTCAGTAAGTTGACTACGGTCTCTGCTCAGTCACAAGCTGTGAGGAGGAACAGCATGACATGATTTTGACAGATTGAATGCTTGGTAGATATGGAATTGGCTGGATGGTTGCACTCAGAGAGTTGTGATCAACAGCTCAATGTCCAAGTGGAGATAAGTAAACAGTGCTGCTCCTCATGGGGTTCTGCTTTGGGCCCAGTGCTGTTTAGTATCTTTGTTGGTGATATGGACACACCGAGTGCAGCACAAGACTGCTAATGACACCAAGCTGTAGCATACAGCAAGAGGTGTGGTTGACACACTGGAGGGAACTGAGGCCATCAAGAGGAATCTTGACAGGCTTGAGAACTGGGCCCATGAGGTTCACAGGGTGAAGTTCATCGAGTCCATGTAAAAGTTTCTACATCTGGGTTCTGATAATCCCAAGTGCAAATACTTGATAGGTGGTGAATGGACTGAGAGCAGGTCCAAGGAGAAAAACTTGAGGGTGTTGGTAGATGGAAGGCTCAACTTGAGCCAGCAATCTGTGAGGGTAGCTCAGAAGGCCAACTGTATCCTTGGCTGGATCCAAAAAAGTGTCACCGCAGGTAAAGGCAAGTTTACCCACTCTGCTCTTGTAAGACCTCAGTTGGAGAACTGCTTTCAGTTCTAGAGTGCACAAATCAAAAAGGACATGGAACTGTTGGAGGAGATCCAGAGGAGCCCACAAGGATGATCAGAGGGCAGGAGCACCTCTCGTATGAAGACAGGCTGAGGGAGTTGTGTCTGTGTTGTTGTTTGAAAATGACCAGAATTTTCAGATTTACAGGTTTGTGCTTTCACAAAGACAAGAAAACGTTCTGTTGCTTTGAGAGGACCCCCCCCTCCCCACAGTGACCTGTCCTGGAGGAGGTGACACTGTCCCAAGTACCTGCCATTAAGGGGTGTTTCTAGGTAGGCAAATAAAAGGGGACGGTGAGCTTGGTCCTGCCTCTTTTTGCCGAGGGCTTCCAACCCAGCACAGGGGCTGCAGCCCCGTGCTAATCCCCACCCCCCCTTCCCAGGGCGGTGAATGGGGGGAGACGGCTTCCAGCGGCTCCCTGCCCCGGGATGGAGGAGGCTCACCAGGTCAGGTCCGCTCCGCTCCTGTGAGCAGCAGGTAGCAGCAGGGATGACCCCAGCGTGGTAAAGACAGCCCCGGCCAGGCGCAGACGGGAGAGCCCCGGCCTGGACCTGGTGACACGGACTGGAGAAGCAAGACTTTGGTGCAGATCTACTACCACCACCACCCCCACCACCCAGAGCACACCTGCAGCCTCACGGTGAGCTAAGGAATGCCTCTTACTTCCTCCTGGAGCTGAGACAGGTGTTGAGTACCTCAGCCTTTTCCCTGTCTTCAATTACTATTTTTCCCCCTTCCTCCAATCAGGAGTGGAGATCTTCCCCGGCCCTCCTTTAGTTATTAATGGATTTATAAAAGCACTTCTTATTATCATTAACAGATTTGGCCAGATTCAGTTCTAAATGAGCTTTTGCATCTCTAATTCTCCTTCTACATGACCTTACAATATCTTTAAAAACTTTGAGAGTCACCTGCCCCTCTTCCTGAAGTTGGTACACTCTTTTTTTGTCCTGAGTTCTTGCAAAAGCTCCCTGAGCAACAAGGCTGGGCTTCCCCACCAGCCCATTTTTCAGCACGTAGGAACAGCCTTGAAGTGTGTCCAGCCTTCCTAGCCTCCTCTGTCTTTCAGGGCAGTCTCCCAAGGACAATAAGTCCCCTGAACAGGCCAAAGGTCACCCTCCAGAAGTCCAAGGTAGCAGTTTTACTAACTCTTCTCCTTCTTTCTGCAAGGATTGAAAACTCAATCATCTCATGATCAGTGTGCCCTAGATGACCTCCATCGTTTACTTCCCCCACAAGATCTCCCTTGTTCACAAGAAGCAGGTCCAAGACGGCACCTTCCCTGGTTGGCTCTTTCACCAGTTGTGTCAGGAAGTTATCTTTCACACACTCGAGAAACCTCTGGACAGCCCCTGATGAGGTTTTTCCCAAGTAATTTTAGCATTAATGATGATAATGGGTAAAAGTCAAATAAAATGTTTTTTCCATTTAACTTACAGAAAGAATGCTGTCTGGGCAACCATGAATCATAGAATCACAGAATCATTAGGGATTGGAAGGGACCTCGAAAGATCATCTAGTCCAGTCCCCCTGCCACAGCAGGATCACCTAGACCAAGTCACACAGGAACACGTCCATGTGGGTCTTAAACATGAAGATTCATTTATTATCTACACTCACATTTCTGTAAGGTTGTGATGCAGCCGTGCCATTTCGTGATACACATTTAGAACTGAGAGTGAAATGTCAGTTGTTAGGACAAAAAATGTTTTACTTACATTCCTTATCCCTGCTCTGGGCTTTGTGGAGCTCTTATAAAGCTTGGCAATATAGTTAAAGCCTACTCAAGCCCCATCTAGCCTGGCAAGATAAACTACAGTTTATATTTTCTTAGGCTGTACTGTACTCTTAAGTCCCTGAAGAAAACACTATTTAACTAGTAGTCAGGACCTCACCCGGGACCGTCAGCTTGCCAATCATCCATCACAAAATACAGCACTTGCTTTTACAGTTCTTGTTCAAAATATGGTTATGCTCAGACACTAGTTATTTTGCAATTAAGGGCAAAAAATGTGTTTACAGGCAGGAAAAAACCTGCTTCAAGCATTACCTGAAAATTTCACATTGTATTACTGAAAAAATACGATATTGAAAAGATTGATGAGTTTTCAGCTCAACACGGTGTTTTTAGCTGTTAGCAAAGAGAGTCTACTGTCTGAAAAATAATGTGGCATCTTTTCACAGTCACCATTGAACATCAGACATTTGTGAGCCCAGAACTAGCTGACAATTCCACCTATGATTCATGAAACAGCATGAGATGCAGCTCGTTTTTGCACAAAGAAATAGGCTCTGTGTTGCAGCTAGCACTAAAAATTTGCTGTTTGTCAGTCAGCTAAACAAACGTGACTTGGAAGAGATCCGGCAAGTGTGAGCGAAGATATATGCAGTAACTTGATGTCATTGTTCCAAGCTGATCCTCCATATAATCCTTCTCATATTTGTTCTCAGGCTATTCAGGAAGATTAATTTTTTCAACAGTAGAATTATTTTCTAGCAATAATTCTTGCTTTCACTGCAAAATAGCTTTACTGAGAAATAAACAATCGAGCATGTGCTTGGGGATAGCTCCTATTACAGAAGTGAATTTAGAACTAATTGCTAGAGCTGGCCAAATTCATTAGAAGCATTGTATTTCCTGATGAATTTAACTATTCTGTCCCAAAATTAGTAGAAAGTGATATTAGTATTTAATAATCGTAGTGGGCTTACAATGGGAGGTTTTTTTGGCTTTATCCATCCAGCTGAATTCACACAGGAAAGAACCCCAGCTTTTGGAGCTGTTTGTAGAAATTTGATGCAGCAATCAAATCCACAACAGTGAAAAGTAACAAATTACAAAAGGGAAAGACTCCAACAGCTATTTTGCCATTTCAAGAAACACTTGAAAACCTAATTCCCCCTAGCGCTTGGTGTCTTCCACAGGACACCTGATCAAGGGGAGGCTATCGATAAACTCTTCCTGCTCACAAGGTCTTGTCCCTGCTGCAGGACTTCATACACCCTGACATCTGCATGGTGAGCTGTAGGCAACCCAGGAGTTTCTTAGAATCCATCAGCAGTAACTTCTCAAGCCAGGAAATGGCCTTACTTGAGGGGATGTGATACTTGACCTGATGGTCACTGATGCATGTGAGCTCATTGGTGATGTGGAGACTGCAGGCAGCCTGGGGTGCAGTGGTCATGTATTGGTGGACTTTACAGTCCTGAGGGATATGGGTCAGGTGAGGAATATAGTCATGACCATGAATTTTAGGAAAGCAAACTTCCAGCTCTTCAAGTTGCTAGTCAGTAGGACACCCCCCCCTCCATGGAAATGGCCCTTGGGGACAAGGGATCAGAACAGATCTGGCATATCTTTAAGGATATTCCACAGAGTGAAAGAGCTCTCTGGGGAGAGAAGTGTAAGAAATCAAGCAAGGAAGGGAAGAATTTGGCATGGTTGAGCCAAGAACTGACAGTCAAGGTAAAAGACAAGGAGGATATTTGAAAAGTCCTAGCAGTCAGCTGAAGTCCCTGGTGATTAGAAGAAGGGAAACATTACACTCATATTACAATTGGGTAGAAAGGAGGACCCTAGGAACTTCTGACCTGTCAGCATCATCTCTCTGTTTGGTAAGATCACTGAATAAGTCTTCCACCTGCATCTGCCTTCTTGAATATTTTCATATTTCTCCTGGTCACTTCTCTTCGTATTTCAAGATTAAGAGCTACATAAATTCATCTTAAACATGTTGCAGCTCTTATATGAAAAGGCACAGAAAGAGTTTGTTTTATTAATCACGTCATTTTATGAAGTGAGAATTGGAAGAAGATGAACTTAGCTAGAACAACGTGGCAAAGAATGGAATAAACTAAGATGCAAAGAGACAAAAGGGTGGTAAGGAACATCACAAAGGATGTTTATGTAAGAGAACCCAATCAGTCTCACATCCACAAACAACACAAGCAGGCAAACAATCGTAATGCAAACCAGCCAGCAGCCCTTTCCATGGTGAAGTACTTCTCAGTTTAGAGATGCCTGTAGGACTACCACACTTTGCCTAAAACTCCAGCTCAAATGGTAAATTCTAATTCTAAAGTGGAACTGGGTATTTTACTTTTCTGGCTCAGGCATACTATTGGGATTTGAGTAAGTAGAGATAGCTTTAAGTTTAGCAATGGAAAAAGTGAGCAATAGTATTTACAAAATGCAGGTTGAGAAGAAAAGTTCTAGAACTGGTCTTGCCTGAAACATAGCTTAAAAAACACAGGACTGCCAAGTGTGAATTTGAAATTGCTCTGATAGTTAAGAGCAATACAACTTAGAGTCCCTTAAAGCCCTATCCTGCCCTTCAAATAAGAAATGTGTCCTGGATTACTCTTGCAGTCTCATAGCTTCAAACGACTAGAATAGAAACCGGGGACAGCCCCTGAAGAAATCCTTGAACTGTTATTTTGGCACTAGTACAGATTGACCTGGGATTGGGGTAAGAATAAGCAGCGTTCAAAGGAGCCTTTAATTTTGCCTGCATCATCGTAATTTTGGGAGTAAAGACAGATCAGAATAGCAACTTGCTGAAAGAACATTGTATTTCAAATTGCTTTTTATAGTCTTTTAATGTAAACCATAAATAAGGCACCATTTCTTTACTGTCCTGGTTTATTTTGTATTTACAAGGTAGGCACTGCCAGCACTTCAAATGTGAGTATATGCTACTAGGAAGTACATACGGAGAAATGAGAAGGCAATTTTATGAAAGACATTAATAACATAAGGAGATGGAACCAAATAACTTACAGGGAAGGGTAAACTCACAACCTACGCATATTTTGAGTAACTACCAACCCAGAAGGCTGTGATAATTGTCTCTAAGTCTGTGGAGCTTGTAAACATAATGAAGAAAGGGACTAACTAACAAAAAATGTCTTTATATACTGAAGAACAGGAAAAGCATCTTGGGCATGGGCATGAGTGTGATTAAGGGATGAAATAATAATCACCAGAAGGCACTGGAATGGTTATAGGAAACAGTTCGGCAATAGTAGGTTATAGACTGGATAAGTTGGGCTTTTCCTCGCTCTCATTTCGCTCTGTTAATGCCAATTACAGTGCAACAGCAATTTATCCAAAGTATCAGAACAGTATCCAAATTCAATTAGTAAATTTTTCACTTTACCCCCTAACCTGGGACACTTTTTCAACAGGATATTCCTTGTCCTTGAAAAACAAAGTCATCGATAAACAAAGTCATTTGTTTGGTAAACAAAGTCATTGATTTCATTTCAAATAAGCTAATTAAGACACAGAAAAAAATTAAAAACAATTAAGGACCATTTTCATTCAGAAACAGTAAATATACCAAAACTATTGCTTTGAAAAGACACTGCTGAGACTGGCAAGAATAGTGTCCACCTCAGAAGGAAATACGGCTTAATGCAAGCATTTTAGAAACCAAAGACATGGAAATACTGGGAAAAGATACCTTCTTGATGGTTTCCAACATTGATCGTCCTCCTTGCCAGGGTTTGGAGTTCTTCCTGATGCAGGTAAGGCTGGCCATGCTGTGCCACTTTCTGTCCTCCAGCTTCTTATGAAAGGCATTCGCCAACAGGAGGACAGTGTCATATATATACAGGTTTGAAATCTGCAAAGACATTAAAAGGGGACCCATAATCATCCAACAAGTAGAGAACAGAGCTGCTATTAAGAAGAAACTGTAAGAATCAAGAAGTCTTATCTTTGGCTCTGGCAAAAACTGCAGCTAGGAGCTATCATGCTACAAGTGATTTGCAGAAATAAACGACAGGCAACCCAATCACTGGCACAGCTCCACTTGCAGGATTTAAAGTCCTAGTCGTGAATCTAAATAGACTTTCTAAAAATTTTAACCAGTTGCCTGAAACTTTCAATTTGTCAGTCACCCGCAACTTTTGATTTTTCAGTCACCAGGCTTTTGGACACCATCAAATTATCCTCAAGACTGTTTTGTTCTTTAGAAAAAAAAAAAACAAACCCCAAAACTCTGCAAATTAAAAATGTATCATTAAGTCATGATTTTTTTTAGTCTTGATTTCTGCCATCACTGCTGATTGAGGCAATTTCTGGAATGAGGTATGACCCACTGAAATCTCTTTCAGCACGCAGTTGCACATCAGTCCTACGTTTTATAGTGTTTCTTGTCAGGGTATTTGGCAATGACTGTCAATTCCTTGAAGGGCAAGACTCCTTCTGATGACACGCGTGTATGTTTCACTGGGGGTACAGTTCTACTGGGGGTGCAGTGCCAGGAAATTCCTGTTTGCCATTGAAGAGAGAACAGCTGAAATTACTTGTGTGACACCAGTTCCACTTTCTACACCCGTACTTTGAAATGCACACAGTACAAATTCAGATGTGAAAGATACAATCTGATGGAAAAAAACCCCCAAAAAACTCTCACTTCATGAATAGCTCTGAAACAAATAATTTACAATATAGTTTTAGTTCAGTAATTTCTGCTTTCAAATGGGAGGAAAAACTGAGTTACTAACAGTATCATAAACAGAAAACTCAGCTCTCCTGAACAGAGGTTCTCAGGAAGAGATAGAATGTTCACAAAGGAGAAGGACCTTTGGATATTTTTTTTTTAGATAACCTATTGGTCATCTGAATCCACGGAGCCTGAAGTTATTGAGGGAAAGTCATTTTCCACAGATGCACTGCGAAGGAGGCTGAACAGCTTTCCTACTACCTGAAACGTATTAGCCATCGGCGATTTGCTAACCGAGGAAATGTAGCTGGTTTTTCCCTCCATCAGTCACAGACAAGCCAGAGGACACTTCCCAGAGTTGTGGAATATGTTGACTGCTCTGTATAAGAATTTATCCATAAGGAAGGCCAGCTCAAAAACTTAAAAGGAGAAGCAGCTGAAGTAAGAACGTATGCAAGCATGCCGGTGTTGTGGAGAATGCCTCTTGAAAATATCCAAAGATTGGGAATATCCTGCAGCTACTGGGAGGGAGCCTACACCAAGAAGCACAATAATGCTGAAGAATTGAGACACTGGTTGGCAAACCCACACAGTCACCCTAAAAATGAAAGAAAAGAAAGGAGAAAATGGCCTCTTTCCCTGACTAATTTCTCCTTTCCACATAACCTGTTTTTAATGTTTTTGTTTTGTCATGTAAATTCCATCCTTGTGCTGGCTTCGAATGTGTCATTCTCAAAATGAAAGGTTTTGTGACAGACTCCTTCCTTGCCTAGCATCCAGGAAGAAGGTCATCATTCTCCACAGCATGCCAGCATTTCCTAGGGAATTCTGCCTTTCACATTTTATTGAAGGAGATTTAACAATCTGCAGTTTTCCTTCCTGAAAAACTCTGAGGATTCTCTACTGCCTTTACAACTCTACATTGTTAGCACCACAAACGCATAGAACTTCTGATCCTTATTTCCCTTTTTCTTTAAATGACAGTGATCCTTCACTCCCTCTTTCTGGAAGACTTCTTTATTCTTACTCAAGCTTCTCCCATGACACCAGTGGCTGTGAATATTTCCATTTCAGTATTCACTCAGGAACTAATTTACTTTCTGCAGATGCACAGGCCAGGCATCACTGTGCATGACAGGATTAAAAGCATGGTTTGAGGATCTGGGTTTGGATTAATTAAGCATTTTTAAAATAACCTGGATCATTTGTCCATGTATTGTAAAACCAGAGAGAATTCAAAGCATTTCGGCTAAAACCGTATTTCCCCAAAGAAGTCAGCACGACAGGGACGTTTGTTTGAGGGGCAGAGAAGGAATTACTATCATGCTGTGAAGAAGTTTATTTTACATAAGCCTTTGCCAAAGGGGAAAAAAAACCCCTCTAGAGAGCAGAGACAATAAGGTTGCTAATGAGACTACATTGGTACATGAAGAGCTACAGGTGCCAAGTCATCATTTCCCAACAAAATGACATTGCTTTCAAGGTAACTTCTGTAACCTAACATCACGGGAATAGAAGACTATTGTCACAGTTCATGAAGAGGGATGCACTCACTAACCTAAGAGTAATATAGCTGGGCCTTCAACAAGCATTAACAGGGCTCAGGAGTACAGAGTTCAGCAATTAATAAGCATTGTTATTCCTTCACTAATAGTTTAGTTTAACATTTCAGCAATCAATCACTGATAACCAAAAGATAAAGACGTTATGAAATACTTTCTGCCTCTCAGAATCTCCTTTCCCTGCTCTACCAGAACGATGCTTCTCTACCAACTGTCCTGATGCACGAGGAGGGGCTGTGCTTTAAAGTCACTTTACACTTTCATTAATTTCCCACATACATTTACTGTCTGTTGTCCATCACTGATACTCTGTTTATTCTCAGTCTCATTGACTAATGGTTGGGCACTTGCATTACCAAGCAGTATCTTCCTGCACATTCTGCTGTGGAGTCAATTAAAAGTTCATGTGTTTCCTTGTTCCGGAGTGTAGAAGAAAGGTATTTAGCAATCTGAATGAATGATAAATCTGGATCCACAGTGTTTATTTTGTGCACACCTAGACAACCACACATTGTTTTTAAGCAAAAAGTTTATGGCATTGAATACTTCTGCAAATCCAGTTTTTTTAACTCCCTGCTTCTGAAATTATACAAATTGATGGAAATTGGAGTTCTGGCTACCGCAATCCTAGCGCCTGAAATATTTTCCTGTGTTTTAATAAAGGTGCTGAAAAAAATTAGTAATTCACACAGACTTTTGGGGTAGTAATTCATTAAAAAAAAAAATAATTGATAAATCCATCCTTACAACTTTGAGAGAATATTTCTGATTAGTCACACTTCAATGGCATAAAAAATAGCATTATAAACTTTGATTTATAAACTGTTCCAATTCCCCACCGGAATAGAAGTTAATTTACAATATTGTTGGGGAGAACAAAGAAACAGTGAACAAACCCCACAGCTACTCAAAGGTCTGTGCATCGTACGAAGACACAGGGCAAACTGTGCCAAGGGTTCTCCTTCTTTCAGTTTTTAGTGCTGTCACACTCTGCTACTAATGAAGTGCAGCCACCTCGGGGAAAACATGAAAAAAGCAACTCAGCTGTGCAGAACAGTTAAACCACTACAGCACCCACCACTCCTTTGAACCGAAATGCCATGACAGCTTTCTACAGGAATGTTACAGCTCTCCAAGCTACAGGGTAATCGAGAAGCACGGGTTAAGGTATAAGGTCCAGTCTAACACACTGAATGGAATTTGCCAATTTCTAGAGAATAAACTGTGATTACACTAACTTTTCTTCCCTAGAATTGGTTCTCTATTGAAGTGAAACTGAAGTTGAAGAGAAAAATAACTAAAAAATGTAAAAGCTCCTGGCAATACACGATTCTTGTTTTCTGCCTTGCTGTCATTAGCAACTTTGTTCATGAAAACTACTATTTTTTAATCTCTAGTGGCTGCATAAATCACACCATTAGTTTTTCTGCATTACCCACAGACTACAAAAGGTCCCCCAGGACCATGCTGCAGTAACACAATGGCAGAATCTAAAGAATTTTCACAGATCCTAAATAGCCTCTAGAGGTATCCTATGCATCTATTGACTTTTCATCGCCCTGTTTATTTTAAGAACACTAATAGGATCACTGTGAAGTGTGCTAAGGCCAAAGTTTTTCATGTCATCAATAGCTGCTGACTGGCTGCTTTGTAAAAAATTAGTGAGGCAGAGGCTTCGACATCTAACCTGAAACAGGGCAAGACCAGCCACACTTCTTTCCCCTTTCATTTTAAGCAATGACACCCTTCAACACCTCCCTATTTCTTTCCCATTGCTTCTCTCAGTCCTTTCTTTCAGCATTGTATGACATTGTCAGATGCGCCCCTCCTGCACTGCTGCCAATGCAGTCACCTTTCCACAACTTTATAAATGACTATGCAAAAAAAAATCCAACAGTAGAACTGACACTTAAGCTGTTTTCACACTCCTGATCTGCCGTAGCTTTGACTTGATGAAGCCTACCCAGATACCCTAGAAAACTACATGAGAACTGTGTGCAAAACCTATGTGAAGTCAGGAGGAGAGTGATTGTGATCCTGTTGCTGTTTTCATGTGGTAGGGAGGGTCTTATAGTTTAACTGTGATTTGTAATTGGCAGTTAAATGAAAATGAGGCCTCTTTGGAACATAGGCATAGATTTGGGTGCATTCACCAAGACACCTGAAATAGATGAAGTGGGTGCTCCCCTGGAAGTATTCCTCTGAGACTTAGAGAAATACAGCAACTCAGGAGACATTGGCTATGAGGAGAAAAATTCTTCTTGGTGAGCTGAAAAATAGACTTTAGCAGGGCAACACAACAGCTACTCCACTGCCTGGAGATGAGGTGGGTTTTGTCTCTTGACTGTTGAGGAGCAGGCAAATTGTTTTGGCCCATCAGTCCCACTAACTCCCTGCCCATTTTCTTGTCATGCCATGAGCCATTAAACTACACGTCAGAGAGGACATGAAAAATAAACATTAAATTACACTAAGCCCCTGCACAAAAACTTTGAACTTATCTAGAAAGACAGTTCCCAGGTGGGAATAGAATAAGTATAAGAAGTACCTCCATGCTTTGGGAGAAAGGGTCCTTTGGATCACACAGTGACGAAGATATTCTGTGGTTGCCACGGAAACAGCGCTGACTTATGTTTTGGGGGACTGGAAATGTCTGTCGAATAATTGTTAACCTTCCAATCGACCTTCTCACCAGCTCCTGCACATCCACATCATTTATTTCCTGGAAGATGAGGCACAGAAGAGAATATGCACTGCAGTTAAAATACAGAAATGTTACCACCAGATTACAAACAAAAATTGGCTGAGAGGACCAAGAAGGGTGTGGTTTTGACATGGCTACTGTCAAGCTCTGCTGTAGCCTCAAAATGAGTGAGTGTACGCTCATTAAAGCAACTGACCCGTCACCCTCACAAGAAATGGAAGAGTTTAAAACATACGGTGCCCAGACATCACTGAATCTTTGCAGATGCAACTGAGTTTAACTTTTTTGTTCTGGGTTTGCTTTCGCTCTCTATCTTTTACTTAAAAGTGTTTCACAGAAATCCTTGGTGGATGATGTGTAAATTAGCAGGAAGTGACACCATGAAGCACTTCTAGGTTTAGCATTAGTTGGCGGTTGTGAAGGCACATACAATTACTCAGGCCCTAAGTGTTAATTTCCTGGAAATGGAATGTCAAAAACCTATAAACAACAGCAAACATAATTTACCCAAAGGGCAAGGAAAATGCATTAGAGAAGTCGAGGTGTGCATGTGCTTGTTTACAGCAAGAACCAATTTAAAACCAGCTTTTTACTCCATAGGGTACCTATTAAGGTTTACAGCTGAACACTCAGATCTACAGACACACTTTAAAGGAAAAAATAACTAAGTAAACACATCAAAATGTGAAATATAGCTGAAAACGCTAATTTTAAAACAGGTTAGGGAAAGCAGAAAAACAGTTATTTATATAATATAAACTCCCATGGTTTGGGAACATGACATTTTACACCGCTGAATGAGAAGAGCTGTAGGCAACGTGGAGCAAGAGGAGTGCAGACTCACAAGCCACAGCAGCTTCACCAGCCTTCACATATTAATTTGAACTGCAGTTAAATATTGTCTTTTCATGTCCATTAAGAAAGGGTCAGCTGGTAACTTTCAAGGCAATTCTATGTCTCTATTGTTCTGTAGAGCAGGATAAACGATCTACAAAGCTGCTCAATCTTTTTAACTAGGATCTGTCACGTTGAATTGTTTGTCCATAATCTACCTTGATTACACAGGCTGATGCTCCTAAATTTCTAGATGTTTAAGTTTGTGGATCCCCCCCAGTAAGGGAGGTGCCTGAGAACATCCTACTGGGCTGCACTGAACACACCCTTGCATACAGCTAGAGTTTACTAAGTATTTGTGATTCTCATTGGAGTATTTTTAGTTTTTCCTTATTTAAAGGCTACAGCACATCTGCATCATTATATCTGTAACTAAAAACGTCAACTCTTTTTGCCCCTACTTTCTGATCTATGCCCATAATCAAGAACTTGGGAGACACCAGGAGATGAACTCAAATTGCAGGATCTTCCTTGTGGAAAGGAAGCCAACATTTTTGAAGAAGCAGCTTTTAAAATGATAAGACAACTATCTTGGTAATTTTGGCTTTTCTTTTTTGAGCTTCAGTTAACATTCTTTCACTATTTTGAAGCAACTTCTTTGGACATTCTGTTATTTGTTTATTTCCTTTGCATTTTAGAAGAAAAAATAGATGAGATGTAAATTTTAACTTCTACTCTCTTGACTACAGTAAAAGTATTTTCTTCTTCCCAGCTTGCCATAGTTTCTGAATTCATCTGTTATTAATGTCTTTTATGAAATATAGATTTTTCTGCAAACAAAAGTAACACATGGCATCAGCTGTGTGTAGTGTAATATCTCGCATTTCTGGTCGATTAATTCTTAATGTACCACAGATAATGGTTTCTCTCAGCTGAAGATGCTGCCTTCTCATTTAGTCTGTATCACTGCACTAGCTGCAAGGTAAAAAAATAAAATAAAAGGCTGTTTTAACAAAATGCATGTTGGGTTTTTTTTTAATAACACTTCCACTATAATCAGAAAGGAGAATTCAATAAAATTCTATCTGGATTTTAATTTTTCCCAGAGGATTTAGACAAAGTTTGCCTGGTGCCCAAACTGTAACAGCTAGACTATTAGACTCTAATAATGTAAAAAGCAATACCTGCATGGCCACATTTCATTGCTAAATAATACTTTAAAAGAGATTTTGAATTTTGAGTGCACAAACATTTATCTTTTTTGCCTCCAAAGTGCATTTATTTTTTCTGTATTCCACATTTTTCAGTGTATTTTAACTAGCGTTCTCATTTTAACTCTTAGGTGACTGGATGTGGCACTTAGTGTCATGCTCTAGCTGATCGTGGTGATGTTAAGTCACAGGCTGGACTTGCTGACCTTAGAGGACTTTTCCAGCCTCAGTAATTCTGTGATTCTGTGTTATTATGTCATATATTTATACATCACCTGGGAAATAAGAACAGAAGCCAAACAACAAACAAATACATGTATGGTTGCCAAGGAGGTGCAGGTATCAATAGATTAATGACAGCTAGTCTTTCAAATGCTGTGAATTCCACTGGTTATATAATAAATTCCAATTTTAGGTTAAGAAGAAAACAATGCCATGCAAACCTAAATTTAACTCTAGCAATTTTGTAGATATGTCTTTGTCCTTTTTTTTAAATAGTTGGCACTGACTGAGCAACAAGCCTTTTATATGCAGTGACTCTCCAATATCATTTCTCATTCTTGAATTCTGGATCTGACTTAAGAAAACTATATAAAGCAACTATTGTATGAGAGGAAACGATTTTCATTTGCACTTCAAAGGACGATACAGTATAATGCTGTAAGGGTGGCAGATGATCTGTTTGTTATACAAGCACCAAACGTAAAAGGATTGGAGAGCTGGCCAAGCTGAATTGGCTATATATAGTGCATAGATGCTCTGTCTGCACCACATAGGTAGCATTTATATGGCATAAGCTTAGGCTAGGTTATATGAGCTGTTTCTTTGAAAGATTGCGACTTCAGAATATAGTTCTGAAGATAGATCTCTTTCTATCATTGGAATAAATAGGAGGCTGTCCTATTTCAAATGCAACAAGGGTAAAATGAGATGCACATTTCATCTGAATAGGCAAATAAATAAGGAAAAGGGTGCCACTTCAGAATAAATAGCTCTTTAGAGATGAACGAGGAAAATGGAACTGAAGAAGATCACCTTGACATATCGGGCAGTGACTCCAGTGGGAAGCAAAGCTGCATACTGGACACCCTGTACGTACTGCCATACAGCTTAGTCTCATTATATTAAGATAAGCAACCTAGGCAAAGGCTAGCTACTCACCACAGAGTAACTGCACAGTAGTGACAGACATGGACAGACAGGCATGCTATCCACATGCTCCTGTAATTAGCCACAAACAATGGCAGTGATGCAATTTCCTACGGAAACATCTTAATTTTGGGCCAAGAAGATGATTCTAGAATTTATCATATGCTGGACATGCCTTATTTTGCAGTAGATGACATGTCTTCATCCCATCTTTCATGACCCTTCCTCCTCCAGATGCCAGCAGCAGTGAGCAGAGGGTAAAGCAGGAAAGGGTGGCCACTACACACCATCTTATGGCCCCTGGGCTGCCACTGGCCGTGACACAGCATACTTTTGCTATGCCCTTCATGGATTCCTCAGCACTTCCCTTAAAAAGGAGTCATTGAGGGAAAAACTAGATGAAGGTCCATGACAAGTATAGGAGATCCTGAACCGCACAATAGTTTGCTTCATTATGTCTCACTTAGATTTCTTAGATTCTGGGGAAGAGGATGAAAAAGAGAAAATGGATAGGACAAAGAGAAACAAATATTTAGCTTTCACAGAGAAAAAGCCCAAGAGTTTCGAGAAAGCAGGGCTAAATCAGTCTGTCCATTGGCTCTCATCTGTCTGCAATGGAGAGCTGGAAGCTTGGACACTGACCTGTACCGAAGAGGGTGGCATTTGACACCTGACCTGCTGTCATTATTGGAAAATATAAGTGTTCAAATGAACTTCCAATGCTACTATCAACAAATTATTCATATTAACACGTAGAATTACATGAATTCCTGAAACCAAGATGGGATTTTAGGACTATCTCCATGGTGGGATGTGTTAGCCCAAAGCACAATGGAACCAGCTGAATGCATTGGACCAGCCCTCTTCTAGGACAATGTGTTCATATCAAAGTAGCCTTTGAATATAATCTTATGGGTCCTTTGTACTCTCTTGTGTTATGGTAGGCAAACCTGTTGGATCTTTTAGAGTTTGGGGCTTTTTTTCATTTTTTCTCTAAGAGAAGCAGTTTATCCAGACTCATGTCTCTTGTAATTTGAAAACTTCTACTAGCTTTTGCCCTCATTTTATTCATGGGCAATATGAATTCATTTGTTACTGTGCCAGCCTTGCCCTCTAGCCCTTGACAATAATGCATTCATTCTCACTCGCTGTGTGTTTATAAACAGAGAGCATATCCTCTTTCAGTCTTTGTTTTCCCAGGCTAATCAAGGCAACCTTTTCAGGCTCTTTTCACAGAAATCAGCTATTTTGCGCACCCATTCCATTCTAATTTTAATAGAGCTGGTCATAATTGCACACATTATGGTTGATGAATCCAACCAATCCTTTGTACAGCAGCATGAATATTTTCATTTCCTGTACAGTAACTGTAAGCAGTGGAAACTGTTTTGCCTGTTATTGAATAAAAACAACAGTAATAGAGAACTGGTGGCACGCTTGAAGCATGGCCAGCAAATGAGAGGAGCCAGAAGCCATTGTACAACAGGAAAAGTATTCTGTAGTTGCCTTCAAGGAAACATGGTGGGATGATCGACACAACTGCAGTCCTGCATTGTTTGGCTACAAATTTTTCAGAATGGATAGTCCAGGAAGGAGAGGTTGTAACCCTCATGATGGAATGGTGATTTGGCAGTTGAACGTGATAATTTTGAAGACCTCTTATAACCAATACTGTTCTATGATCAAAGAAAAACAGTTTATAAACATCTATTTAAAGTTGAAAAAACCCTACTTTCTTTTAAGAAGAGCAAAAGGAAGAAAAGTGATGAAAATCACACAAATGAAAGTGGAACTTCTCCAGTTCCACTAAATAAACACTAAGCTTACTGTGAGCTTGTGATTTAAGAGTCATAGAAGAAAAACAATTTTACTATCCTGGGCTTTTTTTGAGATTATATTATTTACTGTTGTGTAGAGGAAAAGAAGCAAGCAGAGACAGAGAGACAAAGAGTGTGATAAATCCATTCTCACATTGTGGTAGAGCATGACTACATTGAAATTTATGACTTTTGCAAATTTTAAATAAAGAATTGCACCATCTGCTTTAAGGCCCCGAAGAAACAGGACTATTTATTCAGAGAGTGTTTCCTCAGCTGGGAGCGCTGAACAGAAGATATTTGTATCATTTGCAAAACACTACTATGATGTATTTTGCTTTAGCAAATTATGGTTCCTTCCATTTTATAGGAACAACCCTTCCTCCTCCAACGCACACATTTCCATTACGTTACAAATTTGCTGGGTTAGAGAAAATAGCAACTAATGGGGCAATAAAAATTAAGGAACTTTTTTCAGGCATTATAGCACTTCAAGTGGGCAATTAAAATAACAGATGTTATCTCACAAAGCTTAAGCAGATTCCTGATCACAAAACTAAAGGTGGTGTTTCCTTTTGTATTACTATATTCTGTGTTGTATCCCCTTTGCATAGTGAAATAAAAAGAAAGGCAATTCCAGCTCATTTTGGTATCTCGATGCAAAGAATTATTTAATTATATGTGAATTTTGGAAAACAACGTATTTCCACTGCTCATCTTGGAATTTCTATTTAGGGGAGGCGGCGTTATAGTTACTTAGCTGACAGTCTGATTTAGCCAATACAGGCACACAAACAAGTTGTCTAAGGTGTCACAAAAGATTCATGTAAGCAACAAAACAGGCAGGGCTTTGCAATAATTCCACAGTCATATGGAAGTACCATAGTCATCAACAGCAAACGGTCAAAGAGTGGGCTTGGATGTGCACACAGCTGTTTTACACAGCACGTAGTTAGGGGCTCAGTAGTCCCAGTGCTCAGTAAGCACTGCTGAAGTGGAGGCACTGAGATCTCCTTACCAAATTGGTAAAGAGCTCCAATCAGCAAGTAATGATTTGTAACATTCATCAGTCAGGAAATATTCCAATTTCTTTGTAAATTGAACACAGTGATAAGGAAATATAGGGCGAGCCATGATCCTTTCCATACCACTAGCTACAAATCTTATCTATTGCTAATCTGATTTTTGTGTTCCCAAAATATTGAGATTATTAGCATTTTGAAACAGAACGCTTGAAAGTTACTTATTTAAGTAGAAATATGGATTTAGGTTCAGAAGGAAATTAAGCTGAGACTGTATTAAACATGTTCAACTTTGTCAAAACTGACAGCAGGAATGACTGAATGAGGTATAGAGATTCTAATGGCTGTAGTTTACAGCACAGTTTGTCGGAATGAACTTCATTGAGGCTTTCAGCCATGTCACATACATGTCTATAAAAAACAAAGAAGGAATGATGTACATTACCCTGTAAAAAATCATACTGTTACCCAAGCTGTTGGGACCACAGCTCAGAGCAATAGTTTTGGAGTGGAGAAAGCCGCTGAGTGGTAACCGTGTCAGTCACTCTGCCATCTAATCTGCTATAACATGCAAATAACAATGCTCAGAAAGCAGATTATTTTTCCACAGAGACAGTAATCTCCAAATAAAATAAAAGAAAAAACATGCACACTACGAATGGGATTTATTTTGCTTTGATGGTGGAAGTGTTGAAACAGCTAAAAGCAAGCACCTTCTTTTGAACTTTCCAATTCAAATAACATTAACAATGAAAAACCAGTGGCAGCGTCAAACTTGAAAAGCAAGCCAGTATCTGGGCTCTGCCTGAAAAATTGTTCTGTAATCTATTGATGCAGAAGTCAAAGGTGGACTATTTTAGATTTAGTTAACCCTGCAGAGTGCAGATGAGCATTAACTGCACTCGCTACAAGTGAATTCCAGTTCAATCTGACAGGAGAAACAAAACACATATGCTGTTTGCATGACTGTCTGCAGCTTAAAGCTGAGTTTGCAGCTGGCAAAGACCCATTCAGTGCTGGAAAACACACACATTACTGGTGAGATTCACAGAATCACAGAACATTAGGGATTGGAAGGGACCTTGAAAGATCATCCAGTCCAATCCCCCTGTCACAGTAGGATCACCTAGATCCAGTCACAGAGGAGCATGGGCAGGTGGGTTTTAAGTGTCTCCAGAGAGGAAGACTCCACAACTCTGCTGGGCAGCCTGTTCCAGTGCTCTGTCACCCTCACTGTGAATAAGTTCCTTCTCAGATTGATGTGGAACCTCCTCTGTTCCAGCTTACATCCATTGCCCCTTGTCCTATCATTAGATGACACTGAGCAAAGCCTGGCTCCATCCTCCTGACACTCACCCTTCACATATTTATAAACATTAAGGATTAATGCAGAGCCTAAATCAATGATTTCTGCTGGACCAGGGTTGTCTTCACCGTACTTTTAGAAGCACAATTTTCTCCACTGAAAACTGGTTAAAGCTCCACTGTTTTAAATGGGTATGCCAAAATAAAATCCCACTACAGCGTTATACCTTAGTGTAACTTTGAAAAGAACCCCAAACTTTGAATTACCCCACTATTAGCACACACTGTACTAATGAAACTCTAGTGATTAATTATGAAAACAGAGGTGGACAGTAAATCCACAAAGCAACCTAGAATTTACACGCAATATCCTCAGGCAATCTCTTATCCTCAGAGTAAATGGAGTTACAGAATCTATCTCCTCAGAGAACTTAGTTCTTATGGACCTAAACTGATTTTCATAAAAGAAAGGAGAAATCTGACTGTCATCAAATCTAAGGACTGCAATGTTCAAAGTTTTATCTGTGAAGCTACTTTGCATATTGAGTTGTCGTATTTTAGCTGACAAGCATTCGTGGAAGAACCTATTTCACAGTTTAAAAACAGGATCTCAATTTAACTCTTTGGGTTTTTTTTGTTTCATGAGCATTCACACGTGACCTGATCCAGAAGTAAAGCATCCAAGTAATATCAACAGGTTTGGGTATCAACCATGGCTGAATTCTAGGGAAATTTGCAAAGGAAAGGGGAAGTTGGGTTTGATCATAATTATTTTTATTACTAGGAAAAGACATTAAAATATAAATGAAACACAGGCACTGCACTGCAGAAGTTTACATATGAAGAAAAAACCCTTAAAAACATCCTCTAAAAACAGTCATCTCAAGTCAAATGTGAAATCTCAAGATACTCAGTAGGAAAGAGTTTTTTCATTTGAATTTCCATTTATTCATTCAAGGACTTCTGTTTCAAATAGGAAAGGAAATACAGTGAAGTCCAAGAACTTGTCATTCTATTCTTACAAAGAACATCCAATTCCCAGCGTGCCTGAACTTTGTTGTAGCCACTGCTTCCTGTTGGCAAAGTCAAGATCTGCATGAATATTGCCAGCAAGCCCGAAAACAGGATTCAGGGTTCACCACAATGTTCACTTGACAGTTACCTCATTTATAATGATCCAGTGACAGTCAAAAGCGACCAAATTAGTCTCCACGACCTGAAACAGAGAACAGACCAGTTATCAGTCAGCTTGCTTGTGAAAGCCAGAAAAAGGAATTAAATGGATGCTCCATATACGACAAAACCCAAAGCACGTTCTCTCAAAGACCTTTGCTGTTCAACTGAGGATAGAGAACCTTTAGCAAAACTCTGCAGCCGCATTTGTGTTATTGTTTGACTTGCTAATTAAACCTGGAAAATACATTTCATTGCCAGCATCACATAAAAGAATTAGTTTCAGTTGAGTGATGAGAAAATGAAATACTTTTTCCTTAATATTGTGCGTTGAGAGGGAACAATAGAGGGGAAGGCAGACAATGAATATTAAGTTACTGCAGGTCCTGCCTCTCAGGTCTTTCCAGTCTACATCTACTCTGGAAATAAATTGAAACAAACTCAACCCCAAAACCCCACACCACAAACACTGGGGTTCATAGAAATGCAAAAAGCGGGGAGTAAAGAGTTCTCTTGAGAAAGAGAAGGGATGGTGAATGATGGCCTGTCCCAGGCTCCATGCACAGACGGCCCCTAGTCCTCCTCCCGTGCATCTTCTCCTTTCATTTGCTGCAAATTATTCCAGAAGCTGCCTCCATGCTGGACTGAAAATGTACTCGTTAACTCATCTTTCGTTCAGCCCTGTTCTTTCCCTCTTTGAATTCCACTACGCTTTTGAGGTGACTCGTGTTTGATTCACCTTTGCAGTGGAAACAAAGAGGGAAAAAAAACACATTAGGTCTGCTTTTGTTAGCTAGGAAAGGAATCATCAACAGGAGAGAAGCCAGAAATAACCTGCAGAAAAAGGTGAATACCTTTACATTTCTTTTCTAAATTAAATTGACACCAAAATAGTTTTAAAACCAAATTACTCCCATTTTATTTGTATAATGACCATGCTCATCATGATTCACAATTCAAAACTAGTGGATACCTAAAAATGTGTTGAATCGTGGGAAAACGCAAAACAAAGACAGAAATGGAAACAGGGCTTGGAACTTACAGTGTTTTAGCATTCAAGTAGATGAGTAGTGCTGGGTTGTTATTACTTGGACCATTGCACAGCAGTCAAGTTTGGCTTTTAATGATAACCAACACAAATAGCAGTTGCCAAGGTCGATTGCAATTTATACTGTGCCGTGTCCAAAGAAGAACAATTTAACTGGCCACAAATCTTGAAAGCAGCAAAAGACCCCATACTGGTAATCTTCATTATTAATTCAATGGCCATTAGAATTGGGGTCACTGCTCATTTACTAGAATAACAGGCAATATTGGAAATTCTGAACTAGAGAGACTGGGAAAAAAAGGCAAGAGCATCAGTACATGAAGTGACTTCTTACTTGAAATGATCGCAGCATCAGAAAGAATTGAGGGGAACAAAAGCCATATCTGCTACTGTGCTCCTGGAAAACTTCAAAATTATTAGGGCTAGGACTCAGGGTTCTCACTTTATCTGGAATGTAGATGTGCTACTCGTTCGCTGTGGTGACAACAGCACATTTTGCTGTGGTGCTTTGACATTGTCCTGCATTCCCCACAATAGATGTGCACATGGCTCAAATAAAGGTATAAGACGGAATAATAGGACAATATGGGACAAGAAGTGATGGGAGGCATCCAAACGGGCCCAGCCAGGATGCTTGCACTCGAAGCATGGCTATTCTAATCAGATCTCTCATATCAAAACAGGTAGAATACAAACATATCCAGGAATAGAGAAAGGTTAAAATTGGACAGTCTAGTAACAGTCCTCAAAGGAGCAATTTCTCTTTATATAACATTCCCAAGTTTATGTTATTTACAACATAAGCGATGCCTTTAAATTTTCCACAAGACAAAAGAAATCAACACCTTACTGAAGCAGAAACTCTTTTGCTAATCAATCTACATACATTTATGCAGAATTAAAAAAAAATAAAGAAAAAACCCAAAATACAAAGCAGCATATCTGATGTATTTTCTAGTTCATCATTAGGTTGCTGGCAGTCCTGTCCCTCCTAACTTCTGCCTCCAGGATGTCCTGCTGGGAATGCCTGTCCTGCCTGAGATGAGGTCTCCTGAGGTTTCTGTGGCCTCAAGGCAGCCTGCCAGAGGGATGCCCTCACAGTGAAGGCTCCCAGTGAGGCTGGGAGGATGACACCCATAATTATGTACCACAAACAACTCCTAAGCTTTTCCTATGTTTCAAAACGTTAGTCACCCCAAATTGCAGAATGAAGGAATTAACAAAGCAAAAGTTCCTGTTTTCCGTTCAGTTTTCAATAACTCAGTAAGAGGGGGTTGATGATTTCTTTGTGCCTGAAGCTTTGGCTGATCAGATTTTAATGCACTTTATCTTCCGTTACAAAACTTGCCTTTCGGTTCATTTAGTTTCTTTATAAGTGCTTGGTTCTGCACATCTGCTTTGCCCAGGCTCTCCAATTTCAACTAGACAAGGCCTTTCCAACAAAGAATGGCTCTAAGTGTCACTGTTTTTATTACACACAGCTCACAGACTGCTTAAGCCAGACTCTGGGAGAGGGTCAGCGGTTTCACAAGTCAGTCTTATTATTCCAAACGACTATTTGCAAATAGCAAGGTGAAATGCACCCAGTTTTTAGTTACTGTTGAAACTGCTCAGCACAAAGATCATGTGTTATTCATGAAAGTTTACACATTCTTGAATGTACTTAATATTGAAACCATTATACAAAAGCTTATGTCAAATCGAGATGAACTTGTAACGTACTCAGAGCCTCTCAGACGAATACATTTTAAGTTTAGATGGGACACAAACAGCCCCTGGTTTAGGAATTCACTTTCATTCTGCCAGAAGGTGCTTTTTGACATTTTCCTTAGCCCATCCACAAAAGTATCCTCTAGTAATGACAGTGGTTGCTTAAAAAGATGACCAACGATGCCCTGAGACAGTTGCTAGACTTTTATTTTTCTGTATTTTATTTTGTTGGATGAAATACAGGCTTGCTTCTGAACTGAGACTGGAATGTCAAGGTTTTTCATACTGAGGTAAATCAGTATTAACTGATGAAATCCCAGTCCCACTGACAGCACTCAGAAAAGAGCTGCCTGTTTCAGCAGGACAAACACGTTGCACTCTGATCATCTCCCTGCATGGTCTATATTGAGCATTTTATTCACTTTAAAGTTGGGCAGTGCTCATTCTGACTATGTTTGAATTGCACTTCTCTATACTATTAGCATCATTAATAAGTTTCCAATCATGGAATCATTAGGGATTGGAAGGGACTTTGAAAGATCATCCAGTCCAATTTCCCCACCACAGCAGGATCCCCTAGATC
>JAOXOE010000405.1:18895566-18944611 GCA_028565055.1 Phoeniculus purpureus | reverse complement strand
AGTTATAATAGATTACTTACAATGGAGACAGGTCAAAAAGGAATTGTAAAACAAAATAAAGCAAACCAAAAAGCCAAAAACGCAGTTAGGGAAGGTAAAATCATGCCCTAGATAAATAGCAATTCCTTACATAAAATAGCCAGCCTGATGTTCCTGAGGATGGTCTCTTCAACCTAATGGAATTGCTTACCAAGACTACTGACCTCTAAAGCAAAACATAACGATCATTTTTTTTGGAGAGGGAGCATAGGCTAATTAACACACTGCCAGCTCTCTCCAGAAAGCAGAGGGGGAACTAGATTGCCCTCAGGTGAAGTTATGCGCACCTAGGAGACTTAAGGATATGAAAGCAATGAAAGAAGGGCTCTCCATGCATGAATTTGGCAAAAGGCAGGCTATGGAAAATACAGCTTAATGCTGAATGGGCCCTAGAGACAAGCACAGAACCAGCTGAGGAATATGCTTTCTTTGCCTGAATTTTTATAAGCAGGGTCACCTCCTGGACTTCTCACTGCACCTAGTGTCAGAATCTGGGGAACAAAGCACTGCCTGTTAGAGCATCCCCTCACTGACGTGCTTGTGTAACAAGCGAATGAGACCACGGGACCATATTGATACATCTAATAGGGGTGAGGGAGCTAGTTCACGTCAGTACAAAACTCTGTTTGAAAAGTCATTGTGACTGGCAAAAGGCAAATATCACACCTATCTTCAAAAAGCAGAACAAAGAGGATCTAGTGAAACAAAGACTGCCCCTCATTACCTCAGTTCTGTGAGAGACTGTGTAGTGAACCCTGTTGGGAGGCATTTCCAAAGACACAAAAGAACAGGGAGCTGCGGAAAAACACCTGGCAAAGGTTTTCCAGTCACATCATGTCTGATGCACCAATTGTTTTCTGCACTATATAGTGCTGGTTTAATGGATGAAGAGATGACAGTTTGCTTGGCTTTAGCACGGCTTTTGGCATAGTCTGCGCTCCTGCAGCTCAGACTACATTAGCAACAGCATGGTCAGCAGAGCTAAGTTTCTTAGCCAGGAGAGAAGGATATGAAGAGGAATCTTACTGTCTATAACAGATGGAGGGATAGTTTACAGACAAGATGGAGCCAGACTGCCTAGTTGTGGTGCACAATGGAAGAATGAAAAGCAACAGCTACAGGTTTGCCTGTGAACGACCAAAAGCAGTTCTTGATTGTTAGAGGGACCACACTGGGAACACGGGACCAAGGAAGTTTTGTTTTGTTGCAGATGTCATTATTTGAATGCAACACGGTCACCATGATTATCAAAACTATGAAGGGAAAGTTGTAGAGAAATGGGAGTTGGTCTCTTCTCACAAGTAACAAGTGATAGGACAAGAGAAAAGAGCCTCAAGCTGTAGCATGGGAAGTTTAGGTCAGACCTGTGGAAAAACCTCTTTATTCAAAGGTTCATCAGGCGTTGGAACAGGCTGCCCAGGGAGGGGGTTGAATCGCCATCCCTGGACATGTTTGTAAGTCGAGTAGATATGGAGCCTAGGGACATGGCTTAGTGGTGAGCTTGGCACAGTTAGGTTAAACGTTGGAATCAATGATCTTCAAGGATCTTCAAGTTCTTTTCCAACCTGAACAATTCTACGATTCTATGACACAATCTGTTTTTCCAGTCAGATAGCAGTGAGATGTCAGGCATAATCTAAGAGAAGGACAGCCCTTTCCATGAGAAAGGGAGGCTTTGTAGAGATCAAAGCAGGACATCTGTGTGCTTCACATGCAGTTGATGCATTTGAAGTGAGAAAGCAAACTTCTGTAAGTAGCGTGAAGAAAAATGGTGGAGATTTTCAAGCTACTCCTTCACCCAAGCAATCCCCTCCAATCGATGTCTCTCCCATCCAAACAATCTTCTTTTGCCTTAAGACTGTTATTCTTAACATCTCATCCCATAAATCAATCCAGATTGCTTTTTACAATAGACACCTGCTCCTCTAGATACCTACAAATTTTACCAATGATGGCTGTCTAGTTTCTTGAATGTTTTATTCCAAAGGAAAACAAGCTATTTTTCTTCAATACAAATAGACCTCAGAATTAAGAGCAGCTGTAATATAGAATCATCACATAAGCTGAATGTATTGCCCGACAAGTATAGTAGATAAAGGTTTAATCAGAAATTATTAAGGTCACTCTGTGTTTTGTGCTAGGAAGCATCCTTTCTGCATTTGTTTGCTATTGGCAACACACAGGCTGAAGTCTTCCATACCAGATATGAGTTCAGGATAAAATGATCTCTGTAATAACTCATACACACATACCGTTCGCATTACAAAAGCTGCTGTTCAAACAAACTAGTAATTTTCTAATTTCTGAGTAGTATTCACCATTGAAAATGCTTTACATGGTTTTTTTTTTTAAAGTTCTAATACACCAAGTAGTGTTGTAGCATAAATTCTACCGAGGACCCCTCCCACTATTTTTCTACTTTTTTCACACGTTCTAGATGGAAAAATTCCAGGTTTTGTCTTTGACTGACATTGACTTCATTTTTTCTAAACTAGGGCAAGATTTCCCCAACTCTGCAAAAGGAAAACAGCAGAGGAAAAAAAGGGTTCTCAAAGTTTAAAAAACCCCCAAACCTTTAAAGGTCTCACGATCCACTGTTAATGCTCTTTGGGACAGGAAGCTCAATTCAGCAAGGAAACCAAACAGTCTCCATAAGAAGTTTGCATAGCTAGCTGAAGCATTTCTGAGAGTCAAACAGGTCTGTTTGTTTTCATTTTTAAACTGTCCTACAACTCAGGTGCTAGATCATCGCGATAAAATATGCTTTAGAAAAATTTTAAGACCTTGCTAATGTTTCCTTTCTTGACAGCATTGTTGGAGAACACTAAAATTAGAGCTTTAGATTTCAGTCAGCTTTTTAGAGGTTGTTTTCGATCGCACCACAAAAGGCACTTTTAAGAGCATTTATTACCAACATTGAAAGCCTGAAATTTCCTGTTGACTTCATGAAGCTGTTCCTGACAGATTAGACAATGGTTTGCTGCTAATCAGTCATAAAAATCCCCACAACACTATTTTATGGGTTTCGTTTCTGTCATTTCTTCTTCAATGAAATCCTTTGAGCATCGGGAATGGCTGTTTTTTAAAGCAAAGAACACTTCTTCCTTTTTGTTTAGTAGAGCTCAGGGTTCTTGAGTAAAATACCTAAGGAAAAATGACTCTTTGGATAGGATAGACTTGTCTTCTCTAAGGTAGGCTTGACTCAGTGATTTGTAATATCTCAAAGCACTAGGTTGGCTATTTTATTCTAACTCAAAACTTTTCCACCATCAATCATAGGTGGATATCATAATTTGAAATAAGTCTCTCTAAAACAACACCACCCCCTCCAAAAAGATAAAACAACATTTGACACTCAAAAAGCACTAACTTTTCTACTCTTTAGCTTGTGCAGACGTTACGTTATAAAAGCATTTTGTGAACGGCTAAGACTTCTACTCAAGTCCTAAATCAAAGAAACTGATGAAAATCTACTGACTCCAGGTATCTCTGTACCAGAGTGCTCCACTTTAGATGCTCAGTCCCTTTTTCATTTTGCTCCTCTCAAATTCTTAAGGAATTGGGCTGAAAACCACATTCCATATTTACGTGAATAAATTACCCCATGGAATGAGCTCTGCTCTTTGTTATGTGCTTTTAGGTATTGATGAATTAACGAAAACCAGAGTAAGTCAGAACCTCAGTGCTACTTCAGCATTTTGCTTTGTAACTGTGTCTGTAACCCTTTACTAGGTCAACTATTTGGAAACGAGTCTGTTGCACATCCTTGGCAAAAGTATTTAGCAGAGTATCCTCAGCCAAAGAGGGAAGATGATTTATGATGGACAACTTCAAGCAGTCCCTACGTGAGCTGCACTACGGGCCTGGCAAGAGCACCAACATTTCCAGCAGCTCTTGTAGGCTACAAGACTACAGGAAATCAAAATAATGTTTGCAAATATTAATTTTCAAATAACATATTGGTTTTGAATTGCTGCACCTTTTAGTCCCAGAATTCCTAGACAAAACATGTAAGGAAAACTTCAGCATGTTGTTAGAATTTAGGAAATTAGTTAATAAGCAGAGAGTGAAATTCCATTAAAAATAATGAGCATGCAGTGGGATCACAAAGGATGGGATTACTCTGAATACAGAAAAGCTCTCTCCTGATTTATTTTTTCCCTAACAATTTTGTAAAACCTCTAATCATTACAGCATGAGACCTGCAATTCTCAAATCTAGAGTTTAATATCAGGCTTCTCAGATTTGGGTTTTGTTCTTATGCCAAGCAGATGCATTTGCAATGTATTTCCTATTCACTTTCTCTCTAACAGTGAAACAGCGCAACAACAACATCCAAAAAACGCAGAAGATGACAGAAAAGATAGTGTCTCATCAGAATAGAATTCATTGCAGCTGCACAATCTCAGCTCATCAGCAAATGTAGAGAATGCAGGGCAAAAAATGCCCTAAACCAAAGTTTTCAGCTCAGAGCCACACTGCCCAGTGCATAAACTAGTTTTCACAGACCTCTTCCTAAAGCTACCTGCTGCTGTATCGGGTTCCTCCCTCACAGTTATGGATGATGGATGTAAGTTAATTCCATTTACAGCTTTTTTTCTTGCCTCACTCCAATTACATGAATCATAGAATCATTAGGGATTGGAAAAGACCTCGAAAGATCATCTGGTCCAATCCCCCTGACACAGCACGACCATCTAGACCAAGCGAATCCAGCAAAGCCCATAAGCACAAGGAAACTGGACTTAAAAAAGCTAAGTTCAAAGTGGAGTTAGAATGTTTCCTGTAACGAAGCTATTGTCCTCTTCCTGTAAAACACAGCTAAGATGAACACGAAGCCCATTCTGTAGCACAGAGGACAGTGCACTTGCAATACATATAGTCCCAACTGGGACTCCATATGTGGAAAAAAACAAGATGGTGAAGAGTTTTGCAGTTCTCCACATGCAGCTTCTTGTCCCAATAAGCAGAATCAGACAAAGATATGTTCTTGCAAAAAAGGAAAACTCACCAAAAAATGAACAGAGCCACACACAAAGAAATAATCCCTCAAGGAAAGACATAAAAGATAGGTGAACGTACTGGCCAAGCTGTTCTGGATCCAGTTAAATAAATGAAAATTCAATATATTGTCATAAGTCTCTTATGTCCTTTGAACATGATCTGCCATTTTATGACCCATTCTAAACCTCAGCATCAACATCGCATTAAAGAATCACTGTTCCCTTTGCAGCACACACCTCTGCTTTTGAAACCGTAGGAGTATAATGAAACTCTTGAAATATATATAGTCAAATGTTGACAGCTGTGATGAGAAGAATGGATTCTCCTTTATCTAAAAGTCATGCTTTTTAAGCCATATATAATTAAGAGAAATATGAGTTTCGAATTTTTTCCTTGATGCAGCGTTCCTGTAAGAGCAGCAGTTCAAACACTCGTGGTCAATCCTGGTGAAAACCTTAGTACAACATAGGCAAAGTCAGGAGAGAGAAATTAAAAAAAAAAGGAAAAAAATGCTACTTAAAAAAATATCTTCTTTCAACACTGTGCAGCAAACAAAATCCCATTGCCAAAGATGGACTGAGTGATGCCCACTGACATCAGACTATAACATCATCTATAACAGCAGACTGTATTCAAGTCATCATAAAAAAAATAATCATCTTTTATGCATATCCATGTGTCGAGTATTTGGTTAGATAACTACAGGCGAAAGTTTCAACTACAACAGTATGGACCCTATTACTCACTTTAGTACCAAAATTTCTCATCTTTTTGGAAGTTCGTGACATTGCAGTTCTCCCTTGGCCGCAAAATCAATCCTGAGCTGATTGCCTGGAGAGCCTGAGCACTCCTTTGCTTCCCATATACATTATCAACTGCTATACTCAATCACTACCTTCCAGTTTAAACTATATGCTGGGAAGCTGGCTGAAGCAAACGTTTACACAAAGTCTATTCACATTCACTGCATACAGCACTCATGACGATACCAAACATCCTATTTTATGATATTTTTATTTCAACCCCGCAGCTCTCAAAATTGCATGGTTTATTATGTGCTGACAGGCAGTCGATGCTGGGGAAAACACAAGTCAAATGCCAGATTACTTTTAAGAGAGGCTGAAAACTGGTAGATAACACAGATGGAATTCCATTAACACAAGGTGTGAACTGGCCTGCAGAGCTAACACAAGAATAGATTCGTCTGCTCCACTTTGCAAATTCAGTTCCCAATGCTGTTAACGAGAACAGTGCACTGAATTGTCTTCATACCAACAATGCGACATCACAAACATGGCCAAGTTAAATGCTACCTGCTCTGATATGCACAAGCATGTCTGCAGTGCATGTCTGCAGAGACCAACTGAGGTGCTATCATAGAATCATAGAAACAGTCAGGTTGGAAAAGTCCCTTGAGACCATCAAGTCCAACCAACAATCCTACTCTGCCAAGTTCACCGCTAGACCACATCTCTAAGCATCACATCTAAATGACCTTTAAACACATCCAAGGATGGTGACAACTCCCTGGGCAACCTGTTCCAAAGGCCTTAATGTGCTATCAGTAAAAAAAAATTCCTAAGACAGCCTAACCCTCCGCTGGTGCAGCTTGAGGCTCTTCCCTCTTGTTCTATCACTAATTATCTGTGAGAAGAGACCAGCACCCACCTCTCTACAATGTCACAGAGGTAGTCATAGAGAGGAACAAGGTCACCTCTCAGACTCCTCTTCCTTAGGCTACATAGCCTCAGCTACTCCTCATTAGACATGCTATCCAGGCCCTTCACCAGCTTCGTTGCCCTTCTCTGCCCCTGCTCCAGTACCTCAATGTCTTTCTTGAATTGAGGTGCCCCAAACTGAACCCAGTACTTGAGGTGTGGCCTCACCAACGCTGAGAACGGGGGACAATCACTTCCCTACTCCTGCTGGCCACACTATTTCTGATACAAGTCAGGATGCCATTTGCCTTCTTGTCAACCTGGGCACACTGCTGGCTGATATTCAATGCTTGTTGACCAGCAGCCCAAGGTCCCTTTCTGCCAGACAACACTTCCATTTCACTCCTCCTATGTTAGGAAACGTAATGATATTTTAGAATGGTAAATCAAACAGGAATTGTGAAAGGAACTGCAGTTCAAGGATGCAAACTGGAATGTGATGTAGATGTGCTTATAAATCCCTGAGCTACGCACACTGATATCTGTTGTACCTGTTCTTTAAAATAGAGGCCAAAACGTGGAGGTCAAGAAAAGTTTAAAGTTTCCAGAGACAGTTCCAATTCTGTCAAGAAGCCAGATACCTTTCTTTGCAAGATTATGATCCGTAATCAGATAGGAAATCCTCACTGGTATGGATTCAAAAGAATTCAAATATTTCAATCGAAATATTAAATATTTTACTTGCATACTAAATTACCCGGGGGATTCTATGTGTTCAACGAAGACTATTAATCCTATCAAGTTGATACATTTTAATGTGAAACTAAAATGATCTTAAGAATTTTGGACAGTGCCTCTACTTTAACACCGCGATATTGACCAAATACTGTCCTCCACACCCTAAAAATAACATTAACAGAGCAAAATTCAGGGATCAATACGCATATGACTGAAGAAATTCATGTCCCACCTCCAAATGAGCAGTCAAGCAAAAATTTGGATACCACAAATAGCAAAGAAGTATGGATTCACAGAAATTGAACGCAAGTAAAAGAGATTGTGGTTTTATTTGCCTGAAAGTAAAAAGAAACAAAAAAACCCCTTAATACAGACACACTAAATTGTTCAACCAGGACCTAAAACTCTGACTATAATTTTGAGACAAAATTGATTTATGTGTTTAGACTCGATAGTCTTACTTCAAAGTGTGATGCTTCAAAGCAATCAGGTTTATTCCTCTTTCTTTGAGCCTGGTCAGTACTAATGTTATAACCATCATCATGGTGACTGGGAGGACAATTAAAGTTCCCATTTGGTGAGTTAAAGTGTACAAAGGAGCAACCTCTGCTCCTCACTTATTTTGAGATGTCACTGTCAATCAAGCACTGCCTTACAGCTCAGCATCTGCTGGAAGTGTTTTCCATTTCCACTCAAGCTCAGCTGCAGCTCAACTCCACCATATGTTAATTTGTAGATTTTTCTCATTTACATTCAAGAAATACTTCATTTGTAAAATTAAAATGATTAAGACTCTCTCCAGTTTTACAAGGGTTATTTAGGGATGGCAGTCAGTCACTAGTGGCTTGGACTGCGTTCAAATCAGTGACGTAAATAAGGGACATTCTGTAATTTATCATTTCCTGTGCCAAGCACAACGATGTTTTACATGTTCACATCAAGGAAAAGCATGTAATTTGATCAAGCTGCAAGCACAAACTTCTTGGCAGAGCCTGAGGGAAAGCAATGACAATAATGAAATGGATAGGCAGGTTGTCAAGAGTAGTGAAAGTACTTTCAACCGCGCACTTTTAAAGAAAATCCTGCAGCAGAAGGGCTGAAAATGTTGTTTGCAACAGTGCCCACGACTACCCTGGAGGTGAAGGATTAGTTTATGTACTGTGGACATGCTATTATTAAATGAACTCAGATAAGAGTTAAATTCATTCATTTACTTAAATAACTTTGGCAGTGAAGCAAATCCTCAGCGATGTAAATTGGAACTGGAGCTGTGACAATTCCTAGCATGAGAGTGGCTGACCCCAGAAGTATTTATTTTGCTTAAAAAAGTAAAGACAGTTTATATGTAAATGAGATGCAGCTTTCCAGGTCTGTATAATTTGTCAATATGGATGCTAATTTCACAAAGACTGAACAATCTCTATTCTAGAATAATAATAAGACTGAATCCCACCAATCCTTACTTGGAGCAGTAATTTAATTACGGTGGTGGGACCAGAGGAACAAAATGAAGGCTAATGTCAGGAGCATTTTCAGGTGAATGCACTTTTATATAATTTCTTTTGGCGCACTTCCTGGTCTCTTTCATCATCGTGAGTGATGCTAAGAACAAAAAATGAATTGCTAGGGAAACTGGTAAAGCTCAGCTTTTTAACAGATTTTTAGGAAGTAGTGTGTTTTGCAATTGGATCTGGACATCGGTATAAATATGATTTTATGGGGAAATCTGATATTAAAACTACAGCTACCCTTTCTTCTCTTCATTATATCAGGTTTTTTTACCTAAAACCAGAAAACACTACGGAGCTTAAATCTGTCACATGAAGTTTCTTGGGAGAATTTTCCCTCCTGGGATTTTCAGGTATAAATCCAGATGGCCTGATTTATTCTCTCACTCTTCATAGCACTGGCCTCAATCTGCAGACTCTGCTTTTAAGGATTTGAAAAGAGCCTTAAAGCATCTTTAAAAGCAAGAGTGCTAAATCCTTTTCAAGGTGTGTCATAAGATCGTAGTACAGGCTATAGATGTATTTTTCCAAAAGGACATATTTAAGTTGTTTTCTCAGACACAACACTGAATTAAATCGTTTCACCTGAAAAAATACCAAGAGAAAAGTGTCAGGAGCAGAAAAAGAGCAGCAGCGTGTTTTGTTTCTGTTTTCATTTTACCTCTCCTGAAATCACCTGAATTTATTTTGGTTTTATTTGCTTTTGACCTAATTAGCATTGACTTCAGGATTTTCAGTTGAGCGACATCCATCCTGCCTATGACGTGCATGCTGTGAGACTCTTTGGCAACATTTTCTACTAATCTTTCTCTATATCATTCTGTTATCTCTTTCTCTGTATCATTTCTCTATATTATTTTTAATAAAATCAATACATACTTTTGTGGGACACACACGTGTCTTGCGATATATGTTCAAATCACCTAGAACTCATCTCAAAATAAAGCCTGGAAGCAGCTGCTCTAGTAGTTATTCTAAGCCTCTGTGCTCATGGCAATAATTTAATTGGCGAATTAGTTAACTTAAACACACGGTCCCTGATTTTGGTCTGTCGTGTTTATTCTCAGTATGCCAATATTATTTCTGTCCTCCTTGGATCTATGACTATCATTCATGCTTTAGATCCCTTATTTATTATCATTCCTTTCTTATTTCCTGCTGTCTGCTAGATGCAACCTCTCCATCCCTGCAGAAAGCAGTAGATACTATTCAGGAACACAGTTAAAGCACAGTGTTGGGCTTGGCTTCTGTCTACCAAAATGCCACTGATGTCACTGGAATTTTAGTCTGCACTTAAAAACAAGAGACTCAAGCTTTTTGAACCAGAATGACCAGAAAACTGAACTAGAAATCACAGCAGTAATAACATTCACTTGGACCTTAAAGTCAATTGCCGTATTTAAAAACAAAGGAGTTCATTAGTTGGCATTGGCTAGTCAATAGTCAACTTGTATCATACCAACAGCATTAAAAATTGACAACCAGCATCTAGCAGAAAAAAAAAACAAAACTTCTTTATACTCTTAATGTCACTTAACTTTGAGTAAGGTCATTCACCCACACCAAGACAGGGAGAGTAAATAAGCATCTGCCACCCCAACATAGTTGTTTGAACTATCTAGAGGGTACAATGCCAGAAAGCAGGAAGACAGATCAACTTTTTTCATAATACCTTTTCCTTGGCAGCGACTACTGTTTATGTCAGAAACAGGCTACAGAGCTAGATCGAGTTCCAGCCTGAGTTAGTTCTTGTCCTACTAAAGCAAAAGGTCTACATGCCATATGACAAAGCATTGCCAAAAGAACATCACTGATGTTCAAACCTCATCTATAATCTCATCAAACCTCAAACCTCATCTATCAGCCTTATTTAGGAAACCAGTTTTAGGAAGGATAGCACCCACTACATAAGCCTGATTAGTCTTGCTAGAACTTGAGCACATTTGAGCAACTACACACAAACTTCAGTGCTCTATCACTGTATTTAGTAAGGATTGATTTAGCATGGTCTTAACTGTTTCCCAGAATCTGGCCCTGTACATGTTTCTAACATCTCTATCTGAAACTTAAATCTACCATAAAAAGACTTGTGCCTTTAAATACTGTAAAACCTGAAGCATATAAACCAACATCCATCATCTATCTCACTGGAACAAACAATGTTAAATCAAGCTCAAACACCCAAAGGCGGATTAAACAAACAAACAAACAAGTAACTAAAAGCTTTGTTTCTTATTACTGAAAAAGGTGAGTTGCCCAGGGAAAATCTCCTTCCCTTTTCAGCTCCCTCTTCCGTTGCCTTTCTTTCACTCCAGAATTAAATATCATGTTGCCTAGTTTGCTGCACACCTCTCCAAAAGACTCCTTTTACATACAGAGCTGCAAGGTTGGAGAATTTGGAACAGAGATTTACTATCCTCATCATCTTAGTTTAGGAAAATCTTAATAACTTTTAAAGGGAACCCATCTTATCAAAGAGGATGTAGATAGAACTTTGCCATGCCTGTGCAAAAATATGTAAGGGTATAAAACCATTGATTGTTCATTATAGGCATTCTCATTTCATTCAAAACTAACTATAATGCTGTCTTCACAGGCAATATATATCAAATTTGTGGACTTCTCTCGTGTAGTTGTAGGTTACAGGCTCACACAACACATAGGAAGCCAAGACACCAGGAAAAAGAGTCAAAAAATACAGCAAAAGGAGCACTCGCATTTCCCAAGACAAAAGTGTCACAGAACACAGATAATGGTGACCCCGATGTTTTCAAGGTGGGTATGTTCCCTTCATACTCAAATTCCAGTATCAACTGACTGGGAAATGAAAAACTCAGTGCTTCTAAAAAACCCCCAACTTTAAAAACCTTTTATTTACTGGCCAAGATATCTTTTAGAAAAACTCTAACTAAACTTTGCATTGAATGCAAAAAAATCATATGTCTTGCCTGCCCTGCCAGATTACCAGACAACTCAGTTATCCCATTCTCTGATCAGAGCAAATGGCTCATAAAGACAAAAAACAAAGAAGGACTGGGTATCAGCACTGCAATCCCCTCTTCTATCTCTTCTCAAAGTCAGATTGCCTAAACCTCTTCAAGTGCTAGGTTTTTTCCAGTTCACTCCACTGAGTTACCTTTTTGAAGTAAACACTTTTCTCTCAAAGAGTTTCAACATATCCCTGTCCTTGGAAACCTGTTAATTGCAGCCAGAACCAGACAACCTGGCATCTCCAAATTAACGATCTAATCAAATAGTGCTACCATTGTGATGAAAGGTAACGTGGTCTAGCTGCTTGCATTTCTTGTGGCAGGCATTTCATGGCAAGCTAAGAGGCATGCATGTCTCCCAGTCTGAACAACAGCAGCAATTCTGCGCTTGGATGGGGAATACATGAAGAAAACTCAAATTACATCATCAAATTACACCAGGAAATGGAAGGCTGGTCATCAAATGCTATTTGGAGAGAATAAATTTGCATGGACATACTTTAATCAGCACTATGTTGAGTTATTTGTCTACTAGCTTTCGCTTCAGGATATCAGTGAGACATTTTTCTTCCTTGTTTTGCAAGAGGGAGGAGTCTATGTTTCAATGAGGTGTAGAATAATGAGCTAGGCACAGCAAGGTATTAGTGAAAATCTCATCTCCAGAACGTCAATACAGCTGGGCACAAGACCGCCTCCCAGCATGAAGAGGCAGCTTCTGTACCTAACATCCTCCCTGAAACTGGTTGTCTCTTTTCTGATGAACAGAGATTGCTTTTTTCCCCAGTTCCAAGTAGGTGGATAGCATCAACCTCTTTTGCACAGGCTGCTGGAAAACCATCAAATGATTGTAATTTCTGCAGCAGGGTCTTGAGCTGTGATTGAAGGAACAGCTCACACTGGCATTCTACCTTTAACATAGAATCCCAAGGAAAATGTTTACATCTACTTCTTGGGTTCAGGCTGCTTCTTATTTAATCAGTGTAAAACTCTGAAGTTATGGGCAGAAATTACTCTAAGTACTGTAAAAGGACAGCTTTGACATTTACAGCACCAATAAACCTCAGACAAGTTCACACAATCACAGTTCTGTTCCACAATGAAGCATTTTCATCCAAAACTATTTAAGGGAAGCGGATACAATTCTTCATCTACAGTCAGACGGATAAAACTGCTTTTACAGTAAACAGACAACATAAGATATTTAACAGCTACCTAAGCTATAAAATTACCACCTTCAACTTTAATGGAGACAGAAACGCTGTGATTTCACGATTAACCATAAATGCCAAGACGCATGGAGAGCTTCCTTTACAAAAAAGGATGACTGAAAATGAAACACAAAGGAATTTACACCACAGCTACGGAAAGATCATATAAAAAATGAGAAAAGAATCAGATAAACACTAAAAGTAAAATGAAGAAAAAATAGGAAACGTCATTTAGAAGAAGAATTGTAGACAGCAGTTTGATTTCAAGACATAACAGTGAATTTGCCCACGCAACGTCTTACAAGAAGGAAGAAATCACAGCAAGTACTGCAACAGGCAGAGCAGGTTGCTCCACGCCCCCTTGCCAGAAGTTTATAGGAACCATCAAAAATGCTGCAAAACAATAGGAACACCCCACTGCTTTGCACTCCACAATGACCTGAAGACTTAGCAGGGAACCTTGGCTGCAGCATTATCAAGCTAGGATTGCCACACTGGTCCTGTGCTGTCATGTAACAGCCCACTCTTGCCAAGAAGGATCTTGTCTAATACTGCTCTAGAGTAACTGCCAGGCACCTGGTTTTCTTTTCAGTTTACAGTTTATTTGTCTGTGGATGCAAGTTCAAGGCATAGATGGAGCTGCAGCTGCACCTAATGCATTTCTGCCCCTCTTCCTCGGACTCTTAAGTGGTACGCTGCCAGCAGTCCTTCTCTTCTGGGGTAGTAGCTGTGAAATGTGCATCTGGTGGAGCTTGTGTGTGTGCCGTCAGGCTAGGGCTCTCTCTCACCTTGGCCTTACTACAGCTTGGCTGTACACAAACTGTACAAATTAGGAGAGGACACACTACTAAAAACACTATTGATAAGCAATCCACACAGTTAACAAGTGATGGTCAGTGCTCAGAACTGAATCCTTTTATTACTGATAGGACAATGAGCATGTACATAAGTGAGCGCATTAGTGGGGAGCAATAAGGGAGAATAAATGAAGAAAAAAAGTAAAACATTAGGCCCTGTGGAATATCAAATTTTGCAACCTATCTGCTCTTTGAAAACACAGTGTGAGCAGAGTTGATAACTACATTACACAGAGCAACGAGGATGATGAAGGAAGTGGAGCACCTCCCTTATGAGGAGAGGCTGAGGGAGCTGGGTCTGTTTAGTTTGGAGAAGAGGAGACTGAGGGGTGACCTCATTAATGTCTATAAACACATGAGGGGTGAGTGTCAGGAGGATGGAGCCAGGCTCTTCTCAATGTCATCTAGTGATAGGACAAGGGACAATGAATGTGAGCTGGAACACAGGAGATTCCACATAAATATGAGAAGGAACTTCTTCCCAGTGAGGGTGACAGAGCACTGGAACAGGCTGCCCAAGGGGATTGTGTAGTCTCCTTCTCTGGAGACATTTAAGACCCATCTGGATGTGTTCCTGTGCAACTTGGTCTAGCTGATCCTGCTGTGGCAGGGGGGATTTGACTAGATGATCTTTTGAGGTCACTTCCAATCCCTAATGATTCTATGATCTTGCAGTGGTATCAAGTTTTCAAGGTCATGGTTTAAAGTGTTCAACTTCAGTCATTCATTAGGACATTGCTCAAAGCATGAATGTTCAAATACTACATGTGAATAGTTTAATTGATTTGAACCACTGGAATAACTGAAGATAAATTAACGAGGAGATATAAAAGGAATTACACTGTTAAACAACAATTTATCTTCTTACTTCAGTATTTCTGACATGCTACATTACAATTGTGTCTTAAAACTAATGGGGGGGGGGGGGGAAGTTTCAACATAATTTGAACGGAAGTTTACATGAACGCACATGTCCACGCACATAGACTTCTTGATATATTGATGCACATTCGATGAACATGAGAGTGTCAGAGACCTGCGCTTACAAACACTGCCACAGATTTGGAGTGCAGACATTTCCAGATACTCTAATTTTCACACTGTAGGTGTGAGTTTGATAAATCCATAAAGAAACAATATCAACTGATATCAGCGCCCTATCAGATCAATCACAACTGGGTAAAACGAGTCAATCAATTTACATCCAGAGGACAAAGTTTTTTTGACCTGAAAAAAAAAATACACCAGCCCTGAACATCTCTAGTGGTGTCCACAGTTCTGCAGCTCTAATTTTATCTAGAATAAGCATGGAACAAGCAAGACACAGCACATAGGTCAAGTGAACTTGGGAATATGATATCCACAGAGACAAATTTCTCCTACCTTTCTTCTACCCATGTCAAATAGGCGGAACTCACATCCAGGAAATAGGGAAAAGGAAGAGGCCAGGTTGTCAGTAACAAGAAGAAAAAGAAAGAGATAGAAAGATTATTCCCTGCCTAAGGGAGGGGAAGAAGAAATAATTGAAGAAAGTGGAAGAGAACTTGCAAGGCCACCTAACTTCACCAGCTTTTATATGGCAAAAGTAATTTTAACTACAAACTTCAAAGACAGACCTTTGGCTCACATAAACTTATCAAATCATCATATTCCCATGTGATGTTTGCTAAGCACTTTATTTCACACCTCTCTATGACCTTACTGAATGAGTGGGTTGGCTTCTGGCTCTTAGAGATAAACATACCTACTCTAAATGCAGGTCAAGGTCGCTAAGAGTATTCTGTGACTGGATGCACTGAGCAAATAGTATTTTCTTTCTACCTGGCCTTTTCTTTCCAGAGACTTTTAAGACTAAGCATCAAATTAGAAATAACTCTATTTTGAATTCTTATGAATTAATAGATTAGAAAAATCACGATCAGAACCATCTTGAGCACAGTTCCTTTTGTCTGGCACAATATTCACGTCACATGAACAGAAACGTCTTTACGAATCAGGCTTGCATATTAAAGTACTTCATTCAGTTAACAGGAACACATAACTTTTTTACTGCAGTCCCACGGCACTCTGGTAGCCTACGAGTGCCATGTTCCAACATTTAACAAAAGATATGGTCTTAAAATCCAGTGTTTGTGAATAAGTCAGCAGCCATTTGTCTGTACTGTCTGAGCAAAGTAGTTCACTGATGGCTTTTTTTTCCTTTTGGTCCAGCATAAAACTGCAAAATACATTTTCAAATCTTCAATTATGCTGCAGGTTGCAGAGTTCATCCCTGGCATTATTAGTCTGACATTTATCTTTGTGTTCAAATAGTTCTGCCTAATAAAATGTCCGTATCTTTTTTTAACTATGTGGCTTTTCTATTACACTTGAGGCTTTAAATATTTTTTAAATATTAAGAAAACTGCCATTAAAATGCAGAAACAGGGGTGGAGGGACTACGAGCAAAGGCTTTATTCTGTCTCCATTAGTTTTATGTGGAAGTATTAATCAAAACCTGCATGAACATTGCATGAATTCAGAGCCCTTGGACAACTGAAATGAATATTATTTCTTATTTACATTACTTGTACTTTAGGGTGCTCCACCGAACACAAAAATGTCGAGGTCTGAGGATTTTTACTCACACATAGGATATGCCGCATTGCAGAACCCATGTGCCAGGCAAATTTCTGGATTTATAAAACACTAAATTGAAACTGAGTAGGAATCTCAAGCATCATTTTCACAAATATGCATTTGGTATGACAAATCCAGCTCTGGGAGAAGCTGATCATTAGGTGATCAAGAGTTATGGCTCAAGGTTACTTCTGCCCTTCCAAGACGTAGGGTGAAAAATCGTGTGCTGTTTGCAGATAGGCACACACAGAGCCTCGAGGAAGCTGGGAGAGGGTAAACAGGATTATTGATTGTGCTGCAGAACACAGAATTATGGGGGGGGGGGGAAAATCACAGGCCTGTTACAGATGAAAGTCAGAAATAGCAGAAGTTGTCATGGCATGTAAAGGAAAGACCTTTTTTTAGATACCCAGATACTTCTGGCTACATCATTTTTAATTCCAAACAGCAATAAACAAATGGATAGATATGAAGCCGAAAACTAATCTGTGAGCCCTAGTCAATATTATGAGTGTAGTGAGATGAATGATCTAAATAAGTGTATTAAATTTATATACATGGTTCAGTTGTACTGGGCAGACTTGTCATTACTCAGTATGTGACTTTTTTAAACAATGTGACCAGTTACTTTGCCTCTGCTAGAAACCCACTTGAACACATTCATTATGTGCTCAAGTACATCAAATGAAGTAAAATGATTTTTTAAAAAAAGTTATTTTCAGTGTCATCATGTCGGGGCTGCAGAGATTTCGTTGTTCAGTGGTTTTATTCTTTCTTATCAGTTAATAGATAACATACAAGGCTGGTCTACATTTACATTGGATGATGAACTGGACTTACTCCACGCTCTGAGACTTAAAACAAAATAGAAAATAGAAATGCCCTTTTTCTAACAAAATAGAAAAAGTCCTTCTGCAGGACTTTTAGTATGAATCAAGTTTACCCAGTTTGAGTTTCACTTCATTCATGTAGCACATGGATAGCTGTCAGTTCAGAACGAGACTGTTTGCCTACAAGACTACACTGTAAACACACTGACAATATCTCCATCCCAGAATGCAGAAAGGAAACAAATTTAATAGGAGTTCCTCTTGAAAACCTGAACTATTATTATATTCATGTGAATAACTTGATTAAAGGATAACTTAGAACATAATAAAATCTTCTACATTTATATAATTTGCCTTGTTTTACAGAAGATAAATGAAACTCTTCTAATCCAAATCAGCACCGCATTTTCTCTCTCTCTCTCTCTCTCTATATATATATACACATATATACTTGAGATACATTAAAACCACTTTGTAATTTCTGGATAATAGTTCTATTCTAACTCAAATGTCCAAGGGAGCAAATTTGCTGGTAGCAACTTTAAATTTTAGTGTAGGAATAGATCCCAAGTCATACGAAACATGTTTGACTGTGTACAATTTGCACAATGCATCATTAGAGATAAACCAGATGTTACTCCAATTCAAGATATACCCAACGGCTGACGTTTGGGGTGGAAGGGACGCCCCATGTTTCAAGAAGAGACACTACAGAAAAGCACCCTATTCTAATAAAACTGCTCACATTCTCGTGCACACAGAATCAGAAGAGGCTTGAGGAAGTCATTGATTTGAAGAAGCTACAAACCTTGCGGAGAACAATTCTTATCAAACTCAAGTTCGAGCTCTTCCCTTTGCTTCATTATGCCCATCTATTTAGCAGTAACTATATGGGAACCCATTTCCTAGTGTCTTTATAATTACACATCAAAGCCCCCATGGTAATGTACATACCAATTATGCCTTTAAAAGCACTTCTGCACTTAGCAGGCAGAGGAATAAAGTTAAAAAGGAATGTGAAAAAGACAGATGCAATGTGTTACACTAAAACACAGACTATTTGTTTCTCCAATCAGAATACAAACACATAAAAATATATTCACATGGTAAATAAACATCAAGTGCTAGAAATTAAGGCCAAGGAATATGAAGAGATAACCTCATCTATTTGTGTATGTGTGTATAAATATTAAACAAGGTTTAGATATCGGTGAAGAAGCCTTGGTGAAGAAGCCATGACACACACAGTTCTGGTACTGTAAAGTTCCTATTGTAAATTCTGGGAAGCATGAAGTCTACATTCCATAAGGAATTTCCAAGCTCTGATACTTCTGAAACAAAGTGCAAAAAGGAAAATCTCCATTCCAAGCTGAAGAACTACCTCAGGGGACATGGTTTACAGTGGGCTTGGTATAATTAGATTAGTGGTAAGACTTGATATTAAAGGTCTTTCCCAACCTAAACAGTTCTATGGTTCTGTGTTGCTTACACCATTTGACACCTCCTTGCCTCTGACAGTGCTCTATACTTACTAACTCCATATTGCAGACCTACAAATGTTCCCGCTTCCCCCCTCTATGTAGCGGACGTCTTGCCCTGTCTGTACATCCTGCAAAGCGTGTGGTTGTACAGATGGCCTTCTGTGCCAGTTATCCAAGGTTTTATTACAGGACACAACAGATTTAGCAGGTAACAGCTAATTATTAGGCAAGGCGGTTAAGGCAATCATCTCAGCTCCCCAAAAAGAATAATAAGAAGCAAAAAGACAATCCCTATTGAGGTGCTAAACTGTGTAGAAATTGTAGCGCAATAGAAGGACAAGAATAGGATTGATTAGAAGCTATGATATGTTCACAGATCAGGCTGAGAATCTCTGGTAAGCACAATGCATCTTTAATGCAAATCAATACAGACAGTATGACAATGGCCCTTGAGAAAGGAAGTGCAATCAGGCTGTTGCTCCGAAAGACAGAGACAGTCCAGCAGCGAGAACACAGGTTCTCTCTTCCCAGCGTCAATGAGAGTGAAGAATTCATCTGATAATTGTGGACGTTCAAATGATTTTTGCTGTTAAGTAGGCTGTGAAATTCAGGAAGGTGCTCTGGGTTTTGCCTTATAATAGCACAATTACTCATTGAAAGCGCACAGTAGCACCATTGCGGCGAGCCCCTAGCAAACATCAGCCTCACAAGCTGCAGATGGCACGTCATTTGAGAGAAGTTGTAAAGTTTTCCCCCTTGTTGTCTCCCAAAACCAAGAAGTTCTGCAGCAGTTCTTTTTAAAGAGAGACATTACCAAATGAAGGTACATAGATGCCTCCAGACACCTCAGTCTGGTCCTGCTCACCAAATAACAGATGGGTACTGATCTTTAGTTTTACTCCTTTATTTCAACAAACCATCTGCAGTTAAACTTCTAAGAAAAGTCTTCAACAGAATCACCAAGCCTCTGCAAAAGAAAGCAGTCCTAACCCTAGTCTTTTCAGTAACAAAATGAAGTAGGGGTAAGCACTGATACTCAGCGTAAAGGTAAAAACACACTGAAAAGACAGTAAACTTCTCCAGGGTACATTTCACATTACTTCAGGGCAATCTAGAAAATGATGTGATTTTCCTACCACAAGAACAACTGGGCATTTTGGCTATGTGAGCTTTTTTACTGAGCATAACTATTCCACCACACCCTTTCTGAAGTACCCTAGAGGAATCATAAACCAAAACTTACACCTGAAGAACGTCTAACATGTCAAAGGGCTTTGAAGCAATTTTTCTGAGTTTTCAGGAGATAACTTCGCATTGTTGGAGGAACAGAACACGAAACGAAGCATCACAGCAAGCACTATACATATGTACGTATCTGTATTTGTGTGCGTGAAAAAGAATTCTGTGTAGCCTACAGGAGGCTAAAACCAGCTTACGGCAAACAGGATCTATCACGAAGAACAACTCAAGCCAATAAAAAAATCCACCCAATACACCATAGACTGAGCATGCAGTCTACCAAATCCACTAACACTCAAACATTTGAACAAAATTTGAACAGGGCAGAGAAAACAAATCCAAAACAGGAAAGAAATTACCATGAGTGATAACCCAATTATGACAAGCGACGACCACAGCTGACATAAGCTGAAAGCATAAAGTAATCTCTTTCCTCATAAATGTGCTGTCAAGGTCTCTTGGTAACTCTAACAAACTGCTCTGTCAAAGCCTAAATCCCAAAACAAACACCAAGTTACCCTCTTCTAATTCCCCATTCAAATCACTTGGCTCATTACTTACTTACATTAGAGTGATAAAGTCTGGTAATTGAGTCATTCGGCAGAACATGAAGAAAATACAATTTGACAGCCTCCCCCTGTCTGTCTGTCTATCATTGTGTTATGGCAAAAGAGCAAAAAGAAGGGAGAACTGATAAGAAAAGATATTAAGAGTTAAGAAGGCAAGAACAAAAGTGCTGGAAGTTAAGAATTGAAAAGAAACCAGGGAGTGAAATGGCTCCCTGTAAAGCATTTAACCTCAGAAGTTAGACAAAAAACATTCCTACAGTTGTCTCGGGCATAACGTATTTGTTACTGCTACAGAGAATACTGCGATGGCATAGCTCTCTCTACCACCGGTGCTTGGAAGAGAGGTGGAGTAACTTGCCATTCAGCACAAAGAACAGAAAAAGAAAAAAGAAATATCAGTGAGAGGCTATTAATACGATGTGCCACTATTCACAACCAGCACATGTGGCTTTTACAGACTTGGAGCAAACAATTGCTTCCGGGAACTTAGGCACCTGCAACAGAGACTTCCAAACATGTGATTGCCAGGGTGGAAAAGCCTCAGAGCTTTAGAAACAGAAAGACATGGAGTCAGGAGCCCATCTCACCTTTGAGGCATTCAGGATTTATGAACATCCCCTATCTGAGCCTGGGCAATCTGTTTTCACACAGACAGCTCTGCAGCCTAAGGCTTTATAGGAAAAGAATCTACCAGCTTGCCACCCCCATCTTCTGTGTGCACGGACCCCTATTCATGCATGAGCACACACAATAATATATATTAACAAGCCTCTGTATGAGCTTAGTGTGAAACTGAACTCAACTAAATACTTTTATCAGCTATTCAAATCCTTCCTAGTGCTCTGTGCTTTAAGAGAGGACTGCACTTGGAAGACCCTACAACAACTGCTGCATAAATAAAATGCACAAATATGAAATTATTCAGATCTTGAAATTGGCACTGCACTGGGAAAATTTTCATTAGTTGAAGTAAGGGAAGAAATCAGAGTGGTGGCAAAAAGCTAAAAAATAAAAGTTTCTGCGTGATTAGTTCTTTGACTTGTTAAGAAGTTGGTAGAAAAAGCTGGACGACGGTCTAGCTGCAAAAAGAAGCAGAGGAGAAACCTTTATACAGCTTTTGGTATCTCACATGGATGAATGTACTTGGTACCCTCGGACAGGCTAAACAAAGCCAAAGAAACAGCACAGTAAGCCAGCATAGGAAGCAGCCGTATTCATTCCCTTCTCATGCTTCTCCCTAAGAAACTTCCTGCCTCAAAACTTCCCATTTTGGCAAGGGCACATGAAAAGGAACACTCTTGCTGTTTTATCACCCAGGGATATCAGAAACGAAAAATAAAGAGGAAAAGAAATATTTTGTCATTCCATAACATTATTGAAGGGCTTCTGCCTGCCACCCGACTTAATCTTCTGCATGCTTGTCTCATACTCCCGTCTCTAATCCGCACTATTTATCAGCCTAGAGCTCACTTTTCAGGGGTGATCATCCAGAGTTGTCAAACCCCATACATGGGCTATGTGCACAAATGCACCAGCCAGCCAGGTTCATATCTCCAGCTTCAAACATTGGCCTTTCTACGAACGCAGAAATGGGTAGGAGAGAGTAGCAGCCAGCCTTGAATCCGTATGTTTTCAAAAACACAGCAAGGGATGGTATGCATCCCGCAAGACTGACTTGAAATAACAGCTACACAAGAAAGAAGGCAGGGAACTGTGCAGCAGCCCTGAGGCATAACAGCGTGTACCGAGATTGCTGCATCAAATAGATTGCATTTTTAAATCTTGTCATCGTTCCTCTTTTCCTGCTGTGTTGAAAGAGATATGATTGTTTCCCCTTTCAGTAAAGACACAGACAAAAAAATTAATAACCATTTCTCAACCCTGTTCTTGAATTGTTTTCCTCCTTCTAATTTCCTGCCAAAATGTGTAGTCAGTTTGGAAGGCGGCATTTGCAAAGGCTCCTCATAGATTGATTGGCTCAACTGCTGGGGAGCTGAGAGAATTCATACAAAGAATGACCTTCATTCATTATAAAGTCAGGTCTGCTGAACTGCCAGAAAAGCCCACCCGTTCCCAACTTGATGCTCAGAGAGGGCCACTGCTGGATGCAGATCAGAAGCAGGACAGAAAACAACAGGTTGGATGATCTGCAGAGTTCCTGATAACCCTGTGCTGAAAAGTCATGTCATGGTGCTGCCTACTGAACACTAGACAGGAAAATGAAATCAGGTTTTTCTTGGGAGACATCCTGCACAGTAGCCAAGCATTACTTGGAGTACTACTAGTGACTTCAGGCAGCAAGCACATAAATCTCTTCTCTTTGTGAGCATCTGCAGGCTCTCCCATCATGATTTGCCTCTTTTCTTGGGAAGTTGCTGTACTCTTGGTGTAGCTCAAGGTTTCTACAGCTGTCTTAGCTACTCATCTGTTCTTTCAAATCAAGAAGCTTGGGACAGGGGCACTTGCCAAGTCATTGTTCTTTATAAAGAATTCGCTTGATTACTTGAAGGAAAACACAGCCTTGACTGAAGTTTACCTATGTCCCTTGATTGAAGTAAATCAGACTTAATCATGTTTTTATGATGAGTTTCACAATCCCCTAACTAATAGCATGCGGTTAGGAAACTGGTCATGGTTTAAGGCTACAGATATGACTTGTGAGCAATCCCAAACAGACACATCGATTCAGGGGGGTAAATGAGAGAGCTTGCAAAACTTGATCCCTTCACAGAGCTTTGGAGGAGCAAAGCTATTTACAGGCTTTGAAGCTAAACTGTGAAATTAGCTACCTAGTATTTCCAGATACCTTTTGCAGTTTTCAGCTGTCTTCTAGGGCAGCACCTCCCTCCACGTGTTTTAGAAAAAGATGACTAGCTAACATAAGCACCAGAATTCAGCTATCTAAAATGGATAAATTTTAATTAAGTAGTGACTAGTTCATTATTTCTGCAAGCAATTAAAACATCATTAGGCTTTTCACTGTTAATGAGATACACAGAACTTGTTCAAGGTGTTTTAAAAATGTGTCTATATAAATATGGACGATTATGTACTGTCATGAGGTTTGCATAAGGTTGAAGAAATAACTATTCCTATATGGATGTATCCACACATCATCGATCAGACCAGCGAATTCACGCACAAGCTTCAAGTTGCAACGAACAGCACAAATGTCACAACTTCACGGATACTCAATCTGCAATATGCCACGTGCTATGATCTCCTAACATCAAGGAAAAAAAATTCTTCTTGCTCTTGGGGTAAGATTTTTGAAACAGCAACCAGTTTTGGCTCTCACCAAGAGAGGGCAGTGAAATATCTTGAATTATTCTAGGATCCCACACAAGAGCCATATACCTTTACAGCAAGCATGAGAACAAATAATCTCTGAAGACACTGAATTTTAAGTTCTGCAGAGCATTCAGTTGATGCTGCACTGTTTTTAACTAACATCCTCCCACCCTTGAGAGTAAGTGTACTGTTGTGTTCTGAACAGGAGAAAAATAAAGACTATGGATAAAACGATGAGTCCTCATGAAATAAGATTTTACTTATTTTTCCGTTTCAAACAGGTTTTTGAAAGCAGGATATTGAAAAAACACCTGTCTTTTAGCAAGGTTCATAGCAGGGTGTAAGTTTTATCTTCAAATTTAGCTAACTTCTTCAAAATGTGGGGACTTTACGACTTCATAGAATCGTAAAGGATTGGAAGGGACCTCGAAAGACCATCTAGTCCAATTCCCCTGACAGAGCAGGATCACCCAGACCAAGTCACACAGGAGCATATCCAGGCGGGTTTGAAACATCTCCACGGAAGGACACCCCTGGGCAGCCCGTTCCAATGCTCCATTACCCTCACTGTGAAGAACGAGACTTAAATAGATCTCATTCTTCCTCTTCTTTCAAAACCCCAAGTGGCACTGTAGAGGGCTACTTTTGACCCAACAGGTAAGCAGCCGTGCCATGCTGTTCAGGATTAATGATTTTTTGTAATAAGTCCAATGTTTTTTTGCTTAAGATTTCTAGGTTGAGTAATGTAGATTGTCCTAGTCTTTCATTATCTGTTCTAAGTTTTCTCTTTGTGCTTTTCAAACAACTTCAAGTCAATGGTCTATTGCAGTTCTGAGTTTCCTGCTGTCCTCAGTTAAAAAAAATACAGCTGGCAAAGTCAGCGCCTTTCTCTTTTTCACATCCAGGTGTTTTGCCAGCCTGAGATAATAACCAACAACTGAACGTGTAGCCTCTCAATGGACTAGAAGAAATTAGGGGTTTATGTTCAACAGGATTTAAGAGAGATCACAGTGGTGGGAGAATCTGACCAATCTGACATATGATTATATATGACTATACTTGGACTTGCCAAGGCTCCTGTCAAAAGAAAAGAAAGAGAAATGCACTACACTTCACTTTATTGATGGTCTTTGAAATATCAGAGAGGTTTTAAGTCCTTTTTTAAAAATGGATTAAACTAGACTGGACATTAATATAAGTAGGAATTTTTCCTCTTTCAAGAGGCAAATGGAACAACTAAGAAAATCCGAAAAATAACCCGCAGTGATGAGAACACTTCTTTAACAAGGTATCATAACATTGTGTTTTCTTCATTAATGTTTTCATTTTCCCTCAATTATGAAATTATTTGCCTCAATATGCTAAAGTGGTACAACAAACTAGAAAGCAGCTTCTAATGATTAATTGACTGAGTGACAATTTAGATGATACAAAGCTGTTAGAAATGAACCTAATTAAGCTTAGAAGGACTATACAGCCAGAACCAAAAAGAGTGCAAAAGAATCAATCTGCGATCTGTGGAGTGTGATGTTACGCACTGAACGCATTCAACAAATGGGGATGCCACAGAGAAGATCAGAATTTCTTAATAAAGTTTCCTATCATGTTTACCATCACTCCCCCCCCTCGATCAAACTACAAAAGCAGCATGAAAATCTCTGCCATGAAATCAGCGTGATGTGAAATACGCTCCTCTTTGGATTGTACAGAAATGCCTCAGTGTATGTGAGGATGCTACAAACGTTTGTATTCAGTGCATCAGTCCCTGTTTGATGCAATCTGCTGGTGGCCTACAGTCACAAAGCAACATAACGATTGTATCCTCATGTGGGAAGATATCCATCACTTCACTCGTGCTGTCATGTTTGCTTTACTGCAGACACAATAAGTGGCAAAGCTAAAAGCAAACAGGTTAGAAGGTCTTCAGCAGTAAAGTTAGCAGTGAGAGAAGACAGTAACTTCCACGTGCTGTTCAGCATACTGCAAGCTCCAAGGCCAAACAGAGAAATCAATTTAACTATCCAGAATTAAGAGTATCAAGAGACTCACTACAACTTTACTGTAGGCCAGACTAACTGAATTATTCTTGTGTTTCAAACATATTTAAAAGGTAATTTGTAAACACATAGGTCATAAAATATCAGGGAAATAAAAATTACCTTGATCTACACGGACCAAAAGGCTAGTCTTTCAGCTAGCAATCACATTGACCCTTGAAGTGCTGCAGATGGGGCTTTGAGGAAAATACATCCTTGGAACTTTGCCATTGTAGAACAGAAAGTCTACCTTACCTGCTCCTTCCTATGCAACACACTGTTACAGAGATAACATGAAAGTCCATCCATATGGTGCTTTGTTTTCCATGTTGTAGCCCCATTCTGGAATAAATTCCATTACACACACCAACCCCATCGTTAGCTAAAGTCCACTTTGTGCACAAAACCACTCTGACAGAGAACTGCAGCACCTCACTAACTGTAAGCTTGAACTATCCATCCTATAACCTTCTGTGAGTGGGTTTGTCCAGCGTGCATGTAAACCTGTGTTCACTTTATGCCTTGCCTACATCCCACAGCAAAGCAGGACCAAGCAGACTCAACAAAGTCTCTGATATCTTAAGGAGCATCTGTGACTTGAGAAAGAAAACTGAACGAAGCACCAAGCAGCTCACACAGAGCAGCAGGCCTAGATGCTGGTCCAGGGATGTCAAGACAGGATAGCTGTTGCTGAGCAAAGATGAACAGGAAGATGAAGATAAAAACGTATACAGGAATGAATTAAAGGGGAAAGAGTATAAGGCTATTCAACCACTGTGGCAGGAGTGGGACTGATACTCCCCTCAAGAAGGCAAATATTTTAATTAAATTGTGTTAATTGGCACTGCTCCAGTGAACCACTAGTGTGGTTTAATAGTGGGTTTTTAACTACCTCCTAACTGAAGTATTTGTTTTCATACTTAGTATGTCCATTTTGAATACTTGTCTCAAGCTATGTAATGCACCGCTTCAAACAAGACAGGCAAGCACATTCAGTGAGGGACTCGCATATTTTCTCAGTAGTTCATGAAGCTAGAGAGCTAAGAGTACCTGAGTATTACTTCAGAATACTATTAAGTTTGGAGTACTGAAACATTCTAGCCACAGTGATGCAAAACACCAGTATCACAACTTTAAAACATAACCTATGATTTTTTAAAAAGCAATGAAGTTATAACGCAAAAATCAAACGAGGTGTATACAAACTGAGCATGGCATGAAAAAACCCGAAGCTAATGAACAAAAAAACAAATCCAGCGTTTCAGACTGATACCGTAACGGCAGGATGAGGTGCAGAAGCAGCCCTGTTAAGCATGAATTACAGAAAAAAAGCCCGCATCAAAGATGAGACTGCATCTGAGCTTCGAGGGTGTAATCATAAGGAGGTAAAAATGAGACAGAAGAATACAAACAGGCAAAGCAACAGGTAAATTACTTGGAAGCACATAGAACTGCCTAAGATAATACACATAAAGGGCAGTGTGATTACTGCAGGACAGCACGGTGTAGCAGTAACAGAGGAGAGAGAACTCTGGCAGTAACATTGGTATCACTTGTGAAACAGCGAATGGCCCAGCCATAGCAAAATAGCCCTTATTTCTTGCCGTGCTCTTGCTGTGTTTGACATTTGACACTTGCTCTAGCCATGGTTTGGCTCCTAGCGCCTGCTTTTGCTTTGGCTTCCTTATCCATCTCTTCTCATTACAGATGTCAGATAAGTCCATGAAAAAGATAAGGGGCTTTATTTGCAGGAGTTCAAAGCAAACACCATTTCTTATACCGTGCACTTTCCTTTCAATATGCTTCTGCTCTCTGCAAAGGTGTTAAAGTTGTTAGCCACAGCTAGCAAATTATTAGTATAAATTCAAACATTACCAACAACAATTTCTTAAGAAAAAATAAAAATCAAACATACCAGGCTTGATTTATTCTGTGACATATTTCTCAAGCAAGTTATTAAATGCTTTACAGATATGACCACAATTCAAATTAATTTGAGCTCAAATTTCAATAGAAGACCGTCAGTAATTGATCTCGTTCTGTCATTCTCCAGTTAAAAAAGAAAAGTGTCCTATTCCCTGCTTGAGAAAGAGCCATGATGTTTTAAGAAATGGAAGCAGTGTTGCAAGTAACTATGAGACTATTTTCTGACAGCTATCTCCATCAGGTGCCAGATGCACCTTGCCAAGCCCCTTAAAATACAATATTTCCCCATTTACTTCCAGCCTGAAGAGTTTCAAAGCTTTTTTAGGGCTAACAGTTTCCTGAAAAGCTTTATTTTTCAGAAAGAGGTTCTATCAAACCAAATTCATTCTGTCTACCGAGATGAAAAGCTAAAGTATTTGAGACTTAATACATAGCACTTTGACTATTATTTCTGCTGTGCATTTTAAAGCTGGAATACACAAGAGTATTTATTATTCATTTTTCCTTTCACCTGCCCTTTGATTAAGGCATCATATTGCAATGTTGCAAAACCTGAGCACTATAACTAAGGCTGAATCATGAAACTCTTGCAACACTATGAAAGAGCTATAAGCACGGCAAAGTCATCAAAAGCCTCATCACCCTCATCCTTATTATTTGTAAAGAACTCAAAAGGTGCAAGGAGCTGCCCCTTAACAATTACACAGAAATAACTTTTGATCTGTGGAAGTCTGTGGAGGGTGTCCAGCGTAGAGCAATGAAGATGAAAGAAGTGGAGTACCTCCCTTATGAGGGGAGGCTGAGGGAGCTGGGTCTCTAGCTTGGAGGAGACTGAGGGGTGACCTCATTAGTGTCTGTAAATATGTGAAGGGTGAGTGCCAGGAGGATGGAGCCAGGCTCTTCTCAATGTCATCTAGGGATAGGGTGAGGAGCAATGGGTGTAAGCTGGAACACAGGAGGTTCCACATAAACATCATAAGGAATTTCTTCCCAGTGAGGGTGACAGAACAGGCTGCCCAGGGGGGGTTGTAGAGTCTCCTTCCCTGGAGACATTTTAAACCCGCCTGGATGTGTTCCTGTGCTGTGGCAGGGGGATTGGACTTGATGATCTTTCAAGGTCTCTTCCAATCCCTAGTGATTCTAGGCTTTTAATTGCAGGCTACAGCTGTAACAGAGAACATATTTCAGCACTGTCCTAAATGCAGTCACACATCACATCTACTCCTGAAGTTCTTTTGGCAGATAAGAAGTTGGAATTGAAGACTTTTACTTTACAATGATTTATGCATACTTTGAATGGCACAAGCTGAGTAATTTAGCTGGAAACTAAAGTACATTATAAACTGATACAGCATCCAAGCTGAAATCACAAGGACTCTTCTTCTCAAATACTGCTATTAGTTTCTTATCTGTCTTAAAAATGCCACAACAAACAAAGATTTACTGTACTTTCAGCCGTGTTGTGCTAACATGAGTAGAAAGCAATTTCCCGAGCTCGACGCATCATTTCTCCTCTTTCTCTATAGCTAACCACTGTACACGCAGGCCCTTTCTGGTCCAGCTCGGATATGAGAAACCCTGCCTACTCAAGATCTTCACCCTGGTGAGCACCACTCTCCTTTTACCAGGTGGCAGCTGACTCTTTGCTAGTATAGCTTTTTTTGAGTATATGCCTGTAGATGCCTACATCCTGATGAATTTGGGAGTCATAGCAGATTCGTGGGTATTATCACATTCTGGTATACTCTAAACCTACTCCCATGGCTGTAGAGGCTAAGACTGATAGATATTATATATGTTAGATAGGTAGATATATATATAGAGAGAGAGTGTGTCCTCAGTGGAAATCCACAGGCTACAGGCATTTTCATTGGGCTCGATTACCAGTTTCCCAATCAGCTTATCACAGAAAACATCAGGGATTGGAAGGGCTCCTCCAACACTCAGCAGCCTACAAGCCAACAGTCTTCAAGAAGTCCCTCACTAAGTGTGCAAATTATAAACAACTATTGACACACTGAACCAGATGTTATTTGAAGTCCAGCCTGGGATGTTCCACAACCCTTTGTTCCATTATTGTGGGGAGACACGGCTAGGAGGACGTATCAGGCCATCTGATTGTGTCACTCTTGGCTTTGGTTCTTGAAGAAAGAAGCAATTTTTCAAATATTTTGCAGTCTCTGAGACGTACTTCCACGTACTATGGACTAAGATCTGTGTTATAACCTCTAGACATATCAGCTTTCCCAAGCTGTTCACTGAGCTCTTAATTCTGAGAACACAACAATACTCTTCACCACTGTCAAAAGTTAAAGCTAAATGACCCATTTCCCACAACCGTGTATTCATGCCTCATGTTAAAAGAAGTAGCTCAATTTTTTATCATCCATCTCTGTCTACACAGTTTTCCAATTACTATTAATTTTTGACTAGGATACTGAATTTACACCCAAATTTGGATGGAAGTATTTAACTTACTGGAGGTAATAACTGTATTTCCCTCTTCACATAATAAATTACCTAGAACACCCCCTACTTCTGGATTAATGGAAGGTTAAATGCACTTATAATTTCTCCCTACTTTTGGAAAAATGTGTTTGCACCCGTTACAAGTACTCATGAAATGAAGCAATTTTAGCTTCATAGTTTTGATTGAAAAGAAACCAACTCTAAGGAGCAAAAGACAAGCATTTCAAACTTTTGATAAATTTAATTCTGAAAGGTACCTGTAATTCATTGAGAATCCCCATCTTAAAATAAGTATCACCAAGTTGAGCTAAGTGTTTTATCCTATTAATTTCAAGAATGATGAATCACATTCTTGAAGCAGCACCCACCAAGTGCTCCCTTAAAAGGTGAGGATAAGTCCCTAACGGGATTTCCAAAATTGCATGGAAGCATTACTGCCTGAGAAGTCAATGAAGCATTAAGTCCGTTCTTAAACCATACACAGTTCCTTCTGACATTATTCAAAACGTCAGTTTTGGGGCACTTCAAAGTTTCCAGGCACTTCACATTTCTGAAGTGAGTTACAAAGCTAATTTGCTCAGCTGCAATATTTGAGGATAAAAATGCACCACAACGTGCCAGGCACTTCTTTCGGTCTGTTTTCGCAGGGAAGCTTTAACAGGCATTCAAGCAAAAGAGGATATATAACCATATACATAACTACAGAGCATTTAAAGCAGTCAAACCAAAAACCATAAAGGGTTACTAACTAAAGATACGTCTGGAAAAACAAAAGTGATTGAATCCCTTGCAGCCACCTGCCAAGAGCTCAAGAGGAAGACAGGAACCCCAAAAATGAAGGGAAGGGTCTAACAGATAGCAGTAAGATCTCACGTACTGCATAAACCTGATGAAGATTGAAATCCAAGTTCTCTTTCCCACTGTAGTTATAAAAAGCCCCACCATGGTATTTCTGCTACTCCAAAAAAAAGAAGTCTGCTGTGAAAAATACATGAACAAGCTTCTGTATCATTCTTGGTCATAAGCCCACACAAGCACTACAGAATAATCACCTCTGTGGTTAGGCACTTGTCGAGCAGCTTCAAGAGAAAACAGGAGATACTGATACCATTCCTAGAAGGCTTTTTATTATTTTTTTACTGATCTTTCTCAAGTTTCCATTGTCATAGCAAGATATTAAAGGAAATTAAAAAAAACACAACAATTCCTCCTGTTCTTTGCTGTCAAGATGAGTGACTTTTCAACAGGAGATGGGCAAAACGTAACTTCTTATCCAGCCGAATGGAAAAGAATAAAATCCATGAAACTATATAATTTAAAACACATTAAAAAGATTTGTCTCTTGCTAATGAAAGCAGTCAGTCAAAATAGGCAGTTCCCAATCCACTGAAATCAGTTTTTATTAAGAACAGTCCTATCAGTTTTGACAAGAATGAAAACTCTGAGCAAAAGAGAAATGGACTCACCCCTGCCAAAATTGCCAAGAGAGATCCTACAGAGCACCATGGTCCTTCGGGGAATCTCTGTTTGACATCAATGTTTCTCCCTAGGGTCCCACTGCACTTTTCCCTCCTTCCACCCTGCATTTCCCTTAACTGTTCCTATTGTTCCTGAGCGCTTCAGTTACTCAGAGGCTTGAATAATGTTCCTCAGGGGGGTCTGTTTGTGTCCGGTACTATTTAATGGTTTTGTCAGCATCACTGGCAGTGGCACTCTGTCATGGATATTGAGGGCACCCTCTGCAAGTCTGCTGATGACACAATGGTGCACTTGTCATGCTGGAGGGAAGGGAAACCATGAAGAGTGACCTCGACAGGTTTTAAAATGGGACCGATGCAAACTGCATGAGCTTCAAAAAGTCTGTGTGAAAGGTTCTACATCTGGGTTGAGGTAACCTCAAGCACAAATTCATGCTGGGTGGTGAATGGATTAAGAACAATTCTGAGAAGGGTGTAGGGTGTTTGTAGATGAGAAGCTCAACTTGACCCGATAACGTGTGATGGCAGCCCAGAAGGCCAACTGTACCCTGGGCTGGATCAAAAGGAGTGTCACCAGCAGGTCAAGGCAGGTGATTCTACCCCTCTACTCTGCTCTTCTGACACCTCACCTGGAGTGCTGTGTGCAGTTCTAGAACACAGAACACAAGAAGGACATGGAACAGTTGGAGCAGGTTCCAGACAAGGCCACATGGATGATCGGTGGGCTGAAGCACCTCTCCTGTGAAAACAGGCTGAGAGAATTGGAGCTGTTCAGCCTGAAGACAAAGCTTTAAGGGGACCTTATAGAAGCCTTCTAGTACTTGAAGGGGCTAGAGGGGGACTTTTTACTAGGAACTCAAGTGATAGGACAAAGAGGAATGGCTTCAGACTAAAATAGGGTAGGTTTAGATTGGATCTGAGGGAGAAATTCCTCACTCTGAGCGTGCTGAGGCACTGGAACAGTTTGTCTGAGGAGGTGATGGATGCCCCTTCCCTAGAAGTGTCCAGGGTCAGGCTGGATGGGCTCTGGGCAACCTGTTATAGTCAGAGATGTCTCTGCTCATGACAGGCTGTTGGATCTGGATGATCTCTGAGGTCACTTCCAACACAAACCATTCTATGATTCTAGTAACACTAACGAAATAATATGTAAAGAAAGTGATAAACAACACAACTGCTCACTGCCAAGAATCAGCCACCACTTAGAACTTGTTCCAGCTCCTCCTCCCCTCATGTTTACTGGAAATGATGCCAGTATGGTAACATATATCCTATTGACTGGTTTGAATAGGCTATCCTGGCTGCAGCCCCTCACAGCTTCCTGTGAAAATTAACAGTGCCCTAGTCATCACAGGGCACCATTGCACTATGTTTGCCTTGGCTATGTGGGCATTGGTTTGGAGTTTGGGTTCTGAGTGATTCTATACATAAATCTGAACCTGGCTCTCATGTATTTGTGGTGAATGTCCTGCTCCACAGGTGAGTAATTCATGAGGAATAGGTTGCTCATAACACTGCTTGTACTAATAGCTTGGTCTTCCATATTCCTCTGGCAATATCCACCAAGCCACCAAATCCATCTCTGGCTGCTTTACTTTGCACTCTTTATGGATACTGAACTACTCTAGACCAAAACTAAGTCTGTCTCTCTTTCGGCAGTCAGATCTAAAAATAAAATGCTTTACTCAAAAGCAAAAGAAAAAAGTCCAACTTTCAGTTTTCAAAATTCAGGAATAAAACTATGAATGGAGACATCTTTTCTAGTTTCCATTAGACTCAAATAGGCATCCAGTTTGACTTTTAAGCTCAACAGAACTGCACTTTCAGGTAAATCACAGCTCTCTACCAACACTAGTTACATTGTGATGCAACGTGATGCAAATTCCCAACATTTTCCAGCCAAATTAAATGCCACTGAAATTTCACAAAATAACTGCAAAAGCTAGCAGAAATAAAAGATCAGCCACCACAGCTTCATCTGCAAGGGAAGGAATGCTACTCTTCAGAAGGTTTACAGCAGATTTAAGCATCATGCTGAACTACAACAGCACGTCCCCATTGACCAAGGTATTTATTTACTCGTTTTACATTTCATAGAAAACAGTTCATTTCATTTCTAGCAGGCTGCTTGTGTTTGTATGTTGCTTTAAAGAGAGTATCAGGTTCGTGCTATGCCAGGTCCAGCTTTTCAATCAACACTGGAGGCAAAGCAGTCAAACTAGTAGCATTTATTTTCAACTCACCAGAAAACATGCCATCGATAACAGCTCTATAAATTGCAAGTATGTCTTTCAGTCACATCATAAACCACATCTCAGCCTTTAGCAAGAGCTGAAACAGGTCACAGCTTAAACTACCAGGTGTTGATTTATACACATCTCAAAAATCACGCTGTGGAGTTCTACCTTTGATCAGAAAGGAAAAAGGTGAATCCATCATTCACCTCAAGCAGCTAACCAAGAAGCAAATACTTTGGCCACTCTTGGCTGTTAAGTAAGTAATAAGTGTCAGCGGAGCTGTATAACTTCTCTTTTTACCTAGTGAGGTAAAAGAAAGTAAGAGATAAAAGATGCAAAAACTAAATCTTAATTCTACAAGAAGAAACTGCCACTTTCCCAAGATCAAATGAAACACTTGGAATCTATGTTTCTGCATGATGCAAATGTAAGGAAAAATTACGTAGCAGAAGATAAAGCAACAGCACTATTGTAATCAACAACAATCCTCAGATGGAGTGGAAGTAGCAATTATTTTACTAGCACGCAAACAAAAACACAATGCGATTTTCCTGTCTCTGAAAGGATAACACAACTATGGAATGATCCATGTAACCCATAATAACCTGTAAAATAAAAATCTGCGTGCATTGGACTCCACAGGGAAGGTCCTGCCATTCACACTGGTGGAGAAGAGGAACACCACTTCTGCTGACACAGTCTCCCACAGCATCCTCACAGCCAGACTGAGGCAATGTGGACTGGATGATCGGGCAGTGAGGTGGATCATGAACTGGTTGCAGGACAGAAGCCAGAGAGTAGTGGTCAACGGGACAGAGTCTAGTTGGAGGCCTGTGTCTAGTGGAGTCCCCCAGGGATTGGTACTGGGACCAGTACTCTTCAATATATTCATTAATGATTTGGATGGAGGACTAGAGAGCACTGTCAGCAAGTTTGCTGATGACACAAAGCTGGGTGGTGTCACCGACACATGTAATTGTATATATAACTATATATAATATTTTATATTATATATAAATAGTTATAATATAAATGCAGTTTTAAAACTCAAAACAGCAGTTTTTGTCAAAAAAGACCACTTGAAGAAGCACTTCAGCTCAGTTACATTTTAAGAAGCACTTGTCTATCACCAATATCATAGTAAACTTCTTGGAGGTCCAGATGTGTATTCTCTAACTGGCACTTCCCTTGAACTGTGGAAGGCCGGTTTGGATGGGGCTCTGGGCAGCCAGGTATAGTGAGAAGTGTCCCTGCTCGCAGCAGGGGTATTGGAACTAGGTATGGTAAGTCCCTTCCAACCTAAGCCATTCTGTGAGAAGTATTGTACTGAAATTTACATGTCAAAAGAAAACATACTGAAATGTCAAATACCAACAAAAAAATGCCAGCAGAGAAGTGTCAGAAACACACCCTCATCTCCCACTGAATATAGTGGTATCCGCACAAACGCTACGCTACAGCTACCGCGTGATGCGTAAACACAAGAGGTTTTCTGCAGTTCCTTTGGAACGATAACAACACTGGTGTCATCAAAATCAGTATCTAGCAGTGATCTGACTGTACTACTCCAAGTACTCAATGGGCACTACAAGTAGCCTAAGCAATCCACAGTCAGCAAGGTGATGCATAGACAGCACTTACAGACACAATGCTACAAAACCTCTGCTTAGGCAAAAGTCACCTCCACATTTTGCTAGCTCACAGCCAAATGAAGTTCTCCAAGACAATAAGGTTACACATGAACGCTCCCATTGCACTACATGTATGACAGTAGCCCATGAAAGTTCAAGGCAGGGACTTGCAGATGGTTTCTCCTAGATACATGGCTTAATTTGGCCAATAAAAACACATACAAACACAAATTCTTGGTGGTTTGTAAACTGCTTGCTTTCTGGAGTCTTTAGGAATATTAACGTATGGATAAAGTCAGCTCATCAGAAGTAACTAAATGTCTCAGGGACCCAAAGAGAAGTGACTTCAAGGAGAACTCAGGCTCTTGAGAAATTCCAGTGTTTTAAAATTTTACATGCTTTAATTAAAATCAATTGGTTGCTCCTCAGGAAAACAATTTCTTTACACACTTGACTTGGTGTGAACTTCTGGTCCCAAAATTCTTTCATGGACCTTGTGTCATTATTTCGCCCTTCATTATCTCCTATAAAAGTACTTGGAGACATGTTAATTAGAGAAGATGAATTTGTTTAGAAATGTCAGTCTGCTAATTGCAGCTGCCTCCACTAGAGTTGAGAAATAAAAATGGCAAGGTATTCTTCAGTCAGGCCACTAAATACATGAAGAGCTGAAGTGCACCTTAATTAGCGTAGCTAAGAAAAAGGCATCCGACTCTTGTAATTATTGTAATTTGCTTCCAACACTAGTGGCTCATGCACTGTGAAGTGAAAGCTAATCAGAGATAAGGTATGTGATGTTTTGTCAAAAGAGCAAAACCAATATGTGGCATTTTCCCTTAAAAATCTTGTCTGTGAGGTAAATGTCTTAGGATATCCAATTTAGTTTCTAACTTTATGGTAATGATTATAAATACAGTATTGTTTACAAAATGTTTTTCCTATTGAATTTAGTGTAAAAAATACAACATTGAATTGGAGTTAAGATTTTTTTGAAAGATGCTTCCAAAACCAATTATAACATTCTCTCAATGTATAGAGAAATCTAAAGAAAATCTCTTGCTCTACATCAGCACTCTAGTTTCTAAAGTTCTCACTGGATCATTGAATCATGTTTTAAAAAAGCACTTTCTTCTTAACCAGCTGCAGCAAATCAGAAAATTCTAAGGGTAGAAATTCATAGTGCAGCCTTGAACAGTAAAGTTCTTACAATCTCTGGAGTTATTTGTTTTTAAAGCCTATGTAGCTTGACAAACATCACAAATTATGTACTTTCAGTATTTACTTTTTAAATTGACTTTTCTCTTGAATAGGTTCTTGTGACACTGAGTCTCAGGGTGCAATTATATTCCGTGCAAAACTCTGTTCTCTTTGACCAAATTTGAATCTCTCTCCTTTCAAGAGCTGTGAATGTCTCTTTGCCCTTGAACTATGATAAAAGGCAAGCAGGGAAGGTTCAAAAAGCCTGTTTGTAATGTCTCATTGATTTGCACAACTTATGTGAGCCCAAGGTCATTACTCTCTTCTTTAAAAGATAACTGTACCACAGTTTAAATTTGCACTCCAAATCTAAATTAGACCTTCTGAAAAGGCATCGAAAGGCTAAGAAGTCTTTCTGTACTTCTGTATTTCCAAGACCTTTTTATTAATCTCTTTTTTTTGCCTACCTTTTTGTGAAATACAAGAACACAATTCAATGTTTCACTCAGGTATTCAGCCAGACAGGGCCCAAGTTAAAAATTAAAACCAAAGTCAACCAGTTAAATGAAATTAAGAGATACAGATTTGTCTCAGAAAGGCCTACCAGTTGCCCTAGACAACTCCTTGATGGAGGAAAATAAGTGGAAAATGAGTCAAAACATGGTCAAATGGACTGGACTTATAGGCAAGGGAATAAGCACTCATCCAACATCCTGATGCCTCAAGACTTGCAAAAAGCACCTCCAAGTGTAAATAAGGTCGGTTCCATTTACTTTCCTAAGCATCTGTCAGGATCTCTGCTCAAGGTGACATAACCATAGGCAGCGTATACACAAAGCATTGACAACTGATGAAACAGCAGCAATGAATAACAATTCCAGTGACCATCAAAGAAGAAATATCATGAGTTTAAAGACACTTTTAACTTCTTATTTATCTCTCTCTTCTTTCTGAGCACTTATCTGTTACTGCAGAAGGTATACAGACAAATGATGTACTTCATCATAGTATGACATTGACACATGGAACCAGTTTACATACATTAAGATAACTTTCTCTGTCATTCGCTTTCAGTCACTCCAGAGTACTCACACACGAAAAACAGTGAAGTCTCATCACTAAATGATAATGTGTTGGTATTAACTTTCTGGAGGTCTCTCTTTGAAGGAATGTTGCTCCTGGAAAAGCCTATCAGTCTTTCCTTTTCTTAAGAGGTACCATATGATACTGCTAATTTTGCCATTGCTGATGGGCAATTATCCAAAGTTAAGGCTATGCATTGCAAATAAAGACCTGCTTCCACCATTCCTTACACAGACCAGCAAAACTGAAATATCAAGAAAAAGTAATTTTTCCTGGAAACGTACACCATTTCCCCAAGCAATCTAATTATAGTCAAGTTTGGACTGTCTGGCAGCTGCTTACATAGCGTTACGCATGTTCTGTAAAAGAATTTCTACTAAATCATTGAGTTCTCACTTCATGAAGACAAGGATTATGGATTTTTTGACTACACTACCGCAGATTTTCTGTACCTATGAATTTCAATAATGTTATGGTTGCAACATCTCACTTTGACCTCAAGTATCAAGCGCCAGTCTGAGTACTCAAAACATACTTCAATGAACAACTTGCTATTTCAGAAATGGGTAACAAGGCTTAGAAAAACAACAGCTTTCAATGGGTTTTGGGACAGCTGACCAGCAACTTAACATATTGTGTATTACAAGACAGAAACTTGTTCAACACAAACTACTAATCCTCTTTGCATAATAAAATAGATCAACATGTAGAAGTTCAAGACTTCTCTCCCATTTCTTACTTCTTGTAATGATACACAACAGCACATTATCTGCCATCAAACGCTTTCCTATGAACATGGAATGCAGGAATGCTTAAAAAAAATCATCAGTAAAATTAGTCTCTGTGTGAATATGTGTAGTCTCACCTTGCGGATGCCTCTGCCAAGATCTTCTCCATAATTTGTCCCCAGAATTTCAAAATGCACATTGGGATTCCCCCCATTTTCTGCAAATTCCAGTTCTCCAGTCAAGCCATTCACTCCACCCTATTGGGAAAAAAAAAAAAGGAAAATGGAGTGAAAACTCAGAAGTAGACTACTAAAACAACATTTTGTTTCTTCAGGGTATTTCTGCAATACCTATGCAGGGTACATACACAGACATCAGAATTAGGACAGCTTTAAATAATCAATCTGGTTGGAAAAGACCCCTGGGATCATAGAGTCCAACCATCTACCCTACCTTACAAGTTCACTCCTAAACCAGATCCCTCAACACCTCATCCAAACGATGTTTAAACACATCCAGGGATGGCAACTCAACCATCTCCCTGGTGAAGCCCATCCTAGTGCCTGACACCCTTTCTGTGATAAAATTCTTCCTAATGTCTAGTCTAAACCTACCCTGTTGTAACTTGAACCCATTCCCTCTTGTTCTGTCACTAATGGCTTGTGAGAAAAGACCAGCACCAACCTCTCCACAATGTCCTTTCATGTGGTTGTAGAGAGTGATGAGGTCTCTTCTCAGCCTCCTCTTCTTCAAACTCAAGAGCCACAGCTCTTTCAGTCTCTCCTCATAAGATTTATTCTCCAGGCCCTTCACCAGCTTCATTGCCCTCCTCTGCACCTGCTCCAGCACCTCCACATCTCTCTTGTATAGAGGTGCCCCAAACTGGACACAATACTCAAGATGTGGCCTCCCCAATGCCGAATACAAGGTGAAAATAACCTCGCTAGTCCTGCTGGCCACACTATTTCTAATACAAGCCAGACTCACAGAAAGGTGTGCAAAGCTACATTCCTTACTCTGTTTAAATCAATGAACTCCGCTATTCAAGGAAGCACAACTCAAAAAGCCACGTCCCAACCGGCATCAGCGAAAAGAGTTCTCCTTGCCAACGCATGGCACAATATCTGGGGACGCCGGTGCAAGATTTGGCCTCGCACATTCAGCATAAGCACCGCAAGGTAATTTTCTGCCACTCATAGAGCCATTTTTCTCTTGATCTTTTACATTCTTTTCAAACAGGACAGAAAGAAGACAAGAGTTCAACTTAGTTTCCTCCAAACACATCTGGAAAGTAGGTGTCTGACCTGCTTGTGGCCATCTATGAGACCTGACCTGGTAGCATGAAGGCTCAGACAAATGTCAGGGAAGCAGGATATTGCAGAGACTGGATGTTCTTTAGCTGAGTAAAACTTAAATGCTTCTGTCTAATGCATTATCCCATTACAGCAGGAAAAACACTAAGATAAATATCAGTTAACTTATGTCACACTTATCTTTAAGCAGCCCAGTGCAGCACCACAGACTTTCTTTCTTCTTGTTGGGTGTGGCTGGACTCGGCAATCTAGGAGGTCCTTTCCAACCATGATTATTCTGTGATTCTTTGTCCTGACAGTTACTCTAAGTCCTGGCAAAACTGACATGTCCCTTATAACATCTCCCTGTCTAACCTGATAAGCTTTGTAGAGCTAGAAATACTTCTGGTTAATAAGGGTCATCAGCAGGGACTAAGGATGAACAAAGAGGGATTTTAATGTGAAATCAGAGACACCAGTGAGAAGCAAGACACTTGAGAAGTCTGTCAGTGCTCACGCCATAAAAATAACATACCTGCATTTAAAAATTACAGCCCTATTAAAGCACAGAGATATTGCACTGAAGGTGTTAAAATAACCAATTAAACATGCAGTTTTTCTCCTGCAAAAATACAGAGCTTTTCTGTGGAAAAAAAATACTGCTGTCAAGAATTCATCCTGACTGTTGGAAAACCAAATAAATAAATACCTTTAATTGGAAAAGGAATACCTCAGACCACAGTGCACAGTTCTGTGGGCAAAACGAATCTCTTAGCCAGCCTTTTAATAAGCCCACATTGTACTGGATTCAATTTAGCTCTTCTGTGAACAGAGACATAAGCTGTTAATAATTTAACACACCTCTGGTGAAGCAGGAACACTGTAAATAAAATGTAAACAAACCCAAAAGAAGCAGCGCCTTGGATTTGCAACTAGATGGCAAATTAATAGAAAAGATGCTATCGGAACACCAAGTCTGGAAGTGCTAAACACACAGAAATCACGAGCTCCTCAACTTAAGATTCCAAGAGAGGTATTAGCTTTATCACGTTGCATAATACATAGGGCGTTGTGACTCTGGAATGGTTTTTAGGCAAGGTGGGTGCTCTCAGTCCTGCTCAGTAATGCTGTTGTGGGAATTTCACTTTATGGAAGTCTTCAGTGCATTTCACTACAATTCTTTCCCTACGTTTATGTTCTTCTATACACAAGAACAATGCACCTTCTGAACAGAAGATCAAGGAATATGAAGGCATGATCGAACCAGATCTTTCATACAAGCAACTGGGGGTATTGCATGTCAGTGAGAAAAAAAAAATCCTGTATTTATTTAAAAGAAGAATGAGCAACAGCTCCTAACTGCACCAGGGATGAAAAAACCTTTAGCTGTAATAATTTGCTTCAACATGATACAGGGTTGACTTGCTGCTTATTCCGAGCTTTGTGCTGGGTGAAGGTGGTGGCAGCCACAGAGCTATTCTAGTGTGAACAACCAGCAGACAGGGTCACTCCCTGCTCTCCAAATTCCATGTCTGAGTGCTCTCCCCAGGCTAACCCAGACACAAACACACCCATCTACAAGAAGGGCTGTAAGGAAGATGCAGGGTACTGTAGGCCCATCAGTCTGACCTCAGAGCCAGGGAAGATTATTGTGCAGATCACTGTGAAGGCCAACATGTGGCACTTACAGGGCAACCAGGTGATCAGACCCCGTCTGCACAGTTTGGTGAAAGGCAGGTCCTGCTTGACTCATCGGGTCTCCTTCTATGACAAGGTGATCAGCTTAAGTGGATGAGGGAAGAGCTGTGCACATTATCCACCCTGACTTCAGTAAAGCCTTTGACACCATTAACCACAGCGTTCTGTCAAGATTGGCTACACATATCCTGGATAAATGTCCTCTTTGCTACGTACAAAACTACCTGGAAGGCTGGGCCCAGTGGTGGTGAATGGAGGCAAGTCCAGTTGGTGGCCAATCACAAGTGGTTGTTCCCCAGGGCTCAGCATTGGAGCCTGTTCTCTTTAACATCTTTATCTGAACAAAGGGATCAAGTGTATACTCTGTAAGTTTGCGAAACACATCTAAGTATGTGGGTGTGTTGATCTGCTTGTGGGTAGGAAGGGTCTACACAAGGATCTGGACTGCCTGGATCATACCAAGATCAATGGTATGAGATTCAACAAAGACATGTGCTAGGTCCCGCACATGGGGTCAGAACAACCTCATGCCATGCTACAGGCTTGAGGATGTGTGGTTGGAAAACTGCATGTCAGAAAAGGATCTGAAGGTGTTGGTCAGCTCCTCTTCCCAAGCACTCATTGTGGTTGGCTGGGCTGCAGGTAGCTCCACGCACCTTCCTAAAGGTCTTGGGGACTGCCCCTGTGAGTAGTGGCTTAGGTTCACTGGAACATCGGACCTGCTCTCTTCTGATTGCCCAGGGGCCCCAGCCCTGGCTGAGCCAGTCCAGCAAGCCCAGATGATGGCTGAACCCCTTTCCTTGGAGTGGGATAGCCTTCCTGGGCTCTGTATGCAGCACCAGCATTCAGTGTGCAGCCAGCCTGCGCTCCCTCTTCATCTGACGTTCCCCCACAAATCATTTTCTTTGCCCTTCTATCCCTATGGACCTGGGGAGATCTTGTCTGCCAGCACATTTTTGCCTGCTTTTGTCACACTCTCACAGTGCTGTGGGTTTTCAGACCCCTTTTGAACAGCCCTGGAGGCCAGCACTGCTCCAGCTCCGAGGAAGGCAGTCTGAGGAGCACAGGGATCCTCTGTAGGATAACTCCCCTATTTGTCAAGCTCCTGTTACCTTCCTTCTATAAATCTTTCCAGTTCCCTTTCCACATAGATGTGGCTCCCTTCCTGAGCCATTAAACTTTCATGGAAAGTAAAACTTCAAGTTTACTTATATTCTGCCACTTGGAGGAAAGCAAGGATCTGATTGCTAAACAGAGCCCCTTAATCCGTACCCATGTAATTGTTTGTTACGCCTGTGACTTCTGCTAACAACTGAAGTCAGGCAGAGGCGCCAGGCTGACAGAGACAGGGGCTGCTGCTGCTGAGAAAAAGCGGGGGGAAAAGTTCAGCAGGGAGGGGAGGGGGGAATGAGGATCAACACTGTATGCAAGTCTTGGAAAGGCAGTAAGGGAGAGCTGCTGGGAAAGAAAGGGGTGAAGACAGACTGGTGAAGAAGGCTTTGTGGCAATGCTGTGACTGGAATCTTGGCAGAGCCTGCCTGAGTGGGTGGCTGATGTCAAGACCCCCAGGGAGACCACAGCAGGGAAATACAAAGATTGACATTGTTTTTGTGGTTTGTTCCCCTGAAAAAGTCTCACCTACAGTAGGAAGGCTCTGGGAAGTTGAAAACACTAATTAAAGTGTGTCCTATCCTTTTTGTGGGATGCAGACCTCTAGCAGATGTGGAAGGGTTTTAGACAAGCAGCAGTGAAGTGCCACATGGTAAGACAAAGGCACATAAACTCTTTATTGAGAAACTAGAACAGAGACAGAAGAAAGCTCCACAGCTGTTGCCTCATGGCCCATCTAAGCCTGGAGAGCCCACACAGGGTTGTGATGGGTTTATCTACACCAGGACTGAGGTGTTGTGGGAAGATGGACCAGATGTGAAGATCAAGCAGGAAAGGCAGGATTTGCTTGCAGTGTTGAGCCTTGCCAGACATTTGGGTTGAGCTTTGCTAAACATTGCAAGATTTTGTGTTCCCTATATGGTGATAAGCTCATACAAGCAGCAGTGAAGGCACTTGGAAATATTTGCTCTTCTTACTTCCTTTATACTATATGTCCCTTCCCATTAGTCATGAGAGGATCCTATTTCCAGCTTAGGATGCATGAGTGAGTACAAGGACAGAAAGATAAGAGAATTGTGCAAAGCCTCATCTCTCTGGTTTTCATTACCCTTGTCATCTATCAAGAGACAGACTGCTTCTCTGCTTCTCTTGCTTTTGCCTTTTTTTTTTCTCCAGCATATTTGTAAATGTTATTTACTTATTGTCACTAGCTCCTTTGGGCTGTCGACTTTAATTTTATACCACAAATTGTGACCGGCAGCATTTTGTTGCTGCTGCTTTCTTTATTAATCTGTATCTCATTGCAACAATAAACAGGCTTCAGCCCTCCCACGATTTGTGCTCCATTTTGGACCAAAACCTCACAGAACGGATGGGAAGGAACTGTGGAGATCACTGTGGCATCTCACATTTCCAATTCACATCCCAGTCCCTTTTACATAGAAGAAAACACTATGAAATAATGTAATTATTGGCACTTCCACATTTCTCTTTGCATCACTAGGCATCACCATTGGTCCATTACTAAATGACACTTACATTTTGCTAGCATTTAGAGTCCCAGCTGTTACATACATCGTTAGACATAACATTTTGTTCTGAGTCAATCATTGAAGAAACTTTTCCTTGAGACAACTCTACATACAGAATTTCTGCCATCAGAATTGATATGCTATTCCTGTCGGTGGCCCTGCCAAATTTCTCTAGTCTCAATGTTTTACATGGCACTGCATTAGTTATATATGATTTTTTAATATTATCACAGAATTAGAGGCTTGACCATATCTGGAATATTGTGCCCAGTTCTGGGCCTCTCAGTTCAAAAAGGACACAATGCTCCTTGAGACAGTCCAGTGCAGAGTCACAAAGATAATGAAAGGAGTGGATGAGGAAAGGCTGAAGGAGCTGGGTCTCTTTAGCTTGGTAAAAAGGAGACTGAGGGGTGACCACATTAATATTTATAAACATGGAAAGGGCAGGTGTCAGGACGATGGAGGCAGACTCTGATCAGTGGCATCCAATGACAGGACAAGGGGCAATGGGTGTCAGCTGGAACATAGGAGGTTCCACATAAATATGAAAAGGAACTTTTTCACAGTGAGGGTGACAGAGTGCTGGAACAGGCTGCTCAGGGAGGTTGTGGAGTCTCCTTCTCTGGGGACATTTAAAACCTGTCTGGCCATATTACTGTGCAGCTTGATCTAGGTGATCCTGCTGTGGCAGGGGGATTGGACTAGATGATCTTTTGAGGGGCCTTCCAATCCCTAACATTCTGTGATTCTGTGATTCTGACTTTTTCTCCATCTATTTAAGGCTCCCTTTCTGCCAGTCATAATTCTCAATTCTCTTAATTTGGACCATCACACTATCTTCAATCAGACCGTAAACCTACATGTGATGATCTGATTATTACAAATTATTGAAATCATCTGCTCTTTCCACACTCAATCTTATTTAAACACCCATGTCTTACCATAAATAAAATTCGTAACAACAATTCTTAGTCCAGTCTTTGTGCAGTAACGCTAATAAGAAGCAATAAAAAGTACTTTTTTCCATCAGGACGAACTTGTCTGTGTGTGCAGAGCTCATATTTAACTGCATTACAGGGTGTTTAATCATGTTTCTTGCTAGGGATGATGCAGAGAGAGACTATATCCTATGAAAGGAAGTTCTCCAGACACATCTGGCTACAGGGATCCCCAAAAGGCACATGGTAGTGCAGCAGTCCTGGGTTTCTATTCTTTTTCACTAGTATGAGTTGAAACTACTGCCTCTACAGTACAATATATTACATTAAAATGTAAAGCAGATACAACTGAGAAGAATAAAAGGAAGGAAGGAAGAAAAGCCAGAAATCTCTTCTATTAACCAGGACGAATTAACTTGTTTTCAGATATGTTGAATTTCGAGAGGCTTACCATGTTTTAAAGCACCACTCATTTTCCTAAAGGTATTAGTCAGGGTATAGGAGCTGCAAAACAAAAACAAGATTGGATAAAAGTGTCTGTGGCTCAGATCAACATTTGTTAAACTAGAAGCTGCCTGTCATGTGTCTGCTGTGTGTGCCACCTCTGCTGATCCCTGACTACAAGGATTCATGGCATTATCACAGCTTCCTTCCCTAGACCTAAATGCTGTCTTTGCCACCATTTGGTTTTTTATTATTATATAGTAGGAAAATTGAGTGACTCACACTGCCCACACACACACTGGTTTGTGCATTTGTACGCAGCAGTCAGCGACAAGGCTGCTACATGACACACAAAGCAATGCTCTGAAAATTCACATTAAAAGGAGAAGTCCCTCTCATTTCCACTGTTCTCCCTACTTACAGATGCATATGAGGCATCCACACTAGGAAACAAGCTTTTTTGCTATACCAAGGCTGACTGATGGAGAGAGAACTTCTTTCGCAATCACATAATCAGTTTAAAGAGAAATTTATCCCTCTCTGTAGGATTTGTTGCTTTAGAAATATATCGTGAAAATATAATAAAAGGGCCACTAATTACTGCTGTTTAATTCTTCGGGGTTTTAGAGAAATTTCTGTAAAAGGCTATTATATTTTTATTGAACTTGTTCAGGTTTTTTAATAGATTTTAAAGCTAGAAAGGACTTCTGAATCATTTAATCTGACCTCCTGTATTGCTCACAAAATAGCTTCCAGTTAGTCCTGTACTGAGCCCATTGCATTTGTCTGAGTCACGCACATCTTTCCGTTTCAGCTCGTTCATTCTAAGGGATCCCTGGGTAGAATTGTGTTTCAGACATATGGATGGAAGTCACATTTGAATTGGAAAGAAAAGAATCCTGGCTCTCTTCACCCAGAGAGTAAAAAAAGTCAGAAATGAGGAAAAATAAAATTCCTGTAGAGTAAAATGGGAATATTTATTACCAAGGTTCCTCTTACTAAGTAAAGCTACACATAGTCATCTGTTGTCGCCTCTTTAAACAGCCTGTTGCCTGGTCTGAAATAGTTTTAGTGACCTGACCAGGACATTAATTTTAAAACTTCCAGGTCTCAATAACTCTTGTATGTTTGAGTTACCTACTTTGGTATAAAACAAATTGCATCCTGGGTTTTTTGTATTGATTAATGAAGAAAGGTAACTTGCTCAACTATGGACTGCTGCACTTGGGCAGACAAGTCTCATTCACAATGACTCAGTATTTAGATGAGGAAAGAAATAATAATTAGAAGAGAGTTATCTATCATTTGTCTGCTTCACACAAAGCTCACAGGGTCTTCAGTATGGCTGCAAACGTAACCTGTTAAAGGGTCTCACAAGTATTGCCAGCAGGACTAGGGGTGTAATTCCCCCCTGGTACTGGGCACTGGGGAGGCCTCACCTCAAGTACTGGGGGAAGTTCTGGGCCCCTCACTTCAAGAAAGAGATTGAGGGGCTGGAGCAAGTCCTGAGGTGCAGCGAGGCTGGGGAACGAGACTAGAAGGGAAGTCTGATGAGGAGAGGCTGAAGGAGCTGGGCATGTTGAGCCTGGAGAAGAGGAGACTCAGGAGGGAGCTCTATGACCACCTGAATGGAAGTTGTAGCAGGTGGAGGTCAGGCTCTTCTCCCAAGCAGCCAGCGGCAGAACAAGAGGGCAGGGCCTGAAGCTGCCAGGGGAAGGTTAGGTTGGATGTTAGGAAGCCCTTCCTCACAGAAAGGATGATCAGACAGTGGAATGGACTGCCCAGGGCAGTGGTGAAGTCCCTACCCCTGGAGGTGTTTAAGAACAGACTGGATGTGGCCCTTGGTGCCCTGATCTGGCAGATGTGATGATGTTAGTTCCTGGGCTGGGCTGGATGATCTTAGAGGTCTTTTCCAGCCTCGATAACTGTGATTCTGTCATTCTGTCTTGCCTAGAAGAGGAGGTCAACACAAGGAATAGGTTAAACCAGTTGCTTATTTGGAGAAGCAACTAAAAAGTACTAACAAGAAAAAAGCTTGTCTTCTAGACAGGCTAGAAGTCTAGAAAGACTTCTAGAAGTCTTTCTGGAAAGTCTTAAGACTTTTTAGAAGCAAGACTTTTCAAGAAACAACCCTGCCTCAAGGCCTTTTCAGCATCTCTGTGCAGCTATGAAATGGCAGCTTCAGAAGATACGGATTCAAAAGCAAACAGCACAGCAACAACATGTAGCCCTGCATAGCCTTCATTATCCCCCACTTTTGCTGAAATCACAGCTACACACAAGTGATGGCTGAGCTCACTGACTCTATCCCTGAACTGGTAATGAGCTACACATAACTGTATAAAAGGTGCCTTAAGTGGCAACACCTTTGTTACTGCTCAGGATAAAACCTAGAAAGAAAGGGAGGGTGAATATGCTGGCATCACCACACGATCCAAAAAGTAGTTTCTGTTTGAAAAACACTGCACAACTTGTAACTCGAGAGACACGTGTTATGTTGGAGGCTTTGCAGCAGACTTCAAAAAGTTCATAGTCACTGTCCTTTCTCTGACACTGCATACTCATAGTATTTAGTTTAGACTTGGCTTTCTCATTCATACTCAGCTCCCAAGGAGCCACATCCATCGATAATACTCTCTTTTATCTCTGATTGGTTAAAAGGCTCCATGCTAAGCAAGTCCATCTTTGTTATATATGCCATCATTAACTCCCATCTGGATTGTAACAGTGCATTTTATTTGAACATGAAGCAATCAGACCTTCAGAGACACCTACTAGCTGATTACAGCGAACAAATTATATTACTTTCTCCACTGACTCCACAAAATATTGAATTAAGCTCAAGATTGCAGTGTTTATATTCAAAGTACTCCCTAGACTTCATAAAGTTCTGTTACACCGAAGCCTTATAGAGTAAGAAGAAAAGATCTTTGCCTGAGAATCACAGAATCACGGCATCACTCTGGTTGGAAATGACCCCTGGAATCATCAAGTCCAAACATCTACCCTACAAGTTCACCCCTAAATCATATCACTCAACACCTCATCCAAACAATCCTTAAATACATCCAGGGATGGCGACTCAACCACCTCCCTGGGAAGCCCATTCCAGTGCCTGACCACACTGTCTGTGAAAATATTCTTCCTAATATCTAGTCTAAACCTACCCTGTTGTAACTTGAACCCATTCCCTCTTGTTCTATCACTAATTGCTT
>JAOXOE010000405.1:18867056-18895466 GCA_028565055.1 Phoeniculus purpureus | reverse complement strand
CTCTGGACCTGTTCCAGCCCCTCAGTCTCTTTCTTGAAGTGAGGGGCCCAGAACTGGATTCAGTACTTAAGATGAGGCCTCAGCAGTGCCCAGTACAGGGGGAGAATTATGTCCCTGGTGCTACTGGCCGCACTATCCTTGATACAAGTCAGGATGCCTTTGCCCTTTTGTGCCATCTGAGCACCCTGCTGGCTCCTGTTCAGCTGATTGTCAACCAGTATTGCCAGGTCCCTCTCTGCCAGCTGTGCCAGGGGAGAGTTAGGTTGGATCTCAGGAAGCCCATCCTTATTGAAAGGGGGATCAGACCCTGGAATGGACTGCCCAGGGCACTGGTGGAGGAGCCATCCCTGGAGGTGTTTAAGAACACACTGACTGTGGCCCTTACTGCCCTGGTTTGGCTGATGTGGTGATGTTAGGTCATGGGCTGGGCTGGATGAGCTCAGAGGGCTTTTCCAGCCTCAATCATTCCGTGATTCTGAGGTGGAAAGTAGTAAAAGTCTGTCTCTCTTGACTATGGCATTGCTTTTAGAAAAAAAAAACCAAACCCACACAGTGTCCAGTTCCACAACGTTAGGAGGGATCATTAACCAAAAAGAATTGAGTTTTCACCTTAAATATCACAACAAAATTCCAAGTGGAACTTATTGGATCATCTATATGTATTACCTAAAACAATATTTTGAGAACCATTCAGCAACTGGTGCTAATACCCAGTGTTTTGCTTCCTATCATTTTGTAAAGAGAGTCCTGACATTTCATAGTCCATGTAGCCTTCGGTGAGCTCTTTTTCTAAACCTTATGTCCCAAAGGAAATACAGGGCTTCAGTTCAGTTAAAATAAATAATGGCTTTGGAGTAATACGCCATGGAAAGCATTTTTGTCTGGCACAAAACACATGCTACTATCAGAGTCCCAAATCCAGTCAATGAAATAAGTGGAACAGGATTAAGTGTGCCTCTCCACCTCTCAAAATCTTTAGCTTGCATACAAACTCAGAGGATCTCTTTTCACTTTATAGATCAGAAAGGATTTGATTGGGTTTTTTTATTGCAGTAGTGACAGCAAGACCTAAGTAGGACTGAAGCTTTCTTTTTCTATGTCTACCAAATAGGATCTACAAATATTAAAGTCTTAGCGGCCAAGGTGACTAAGTTAATTACTTATTTTCTTCAGTAGCTTGTCTGGCAACTGAGAATTTTCTTGAAGGCAACATTTGTCTTCTCACTTAAATGTGAAAATTAGACCTCCCATCACAAGTGCACAGGAACAATTACTGAGTTATTAACTAGACTGTTGTTAATGTGGCCTTCACAAAGCCTGAAGTATGCTGTCGCTCTTTTTCACTTCTGAAACATTAGGAGGTGTGTGACTGGAGTGTTAGATCAGAATTGTGTGCTGTTGAGCCCAGTTGTAATGGAACACTTGCCTTATGAGAAGATATTGAAAGATCTGGGACTTTTCAGCTTAGAGATGAAATTGCAAAGGGACTTAACCACTGGCTATAAACCCATGAGGGCTGGGCGTCAAGAAGAAAGAGACACTCTCTTTTCACTTGTGCCCTGTGATAGGACAAGGGGCAATGGGTGTCGGAGCATAGGAAGTTCCATCTCAACGTGAGGAAGACTGTAAGGGTCACAGAGCACTGGAGCAGGCTTCCCAGGGAGGTTGTGGGGTGTCCTTCTCTGGAGACTTTTAAGACCCTCTGAATGCATTTTTGTTCAACTCAACTTAGGTTGTATGGTCCTGTTCGAGCAGGGGAGTTGGACTTGATGGACCCTGGAGATCCCTTTGAACCCCTAATTATCTGTGTGTAATGCGTTGTTTGGGTTTTCTTCTCTTTGGAAGCAGATTTAATATTTTAGTGATGTTTTAAAATCATTGCACTTACCTGAAGTATTATCCTGTTGCCCTATTTTGTTTCTCACCTTTCTTATTATTTTCTACATTTTTCAGTCTCTCTCTTCCCATTATATTACAAATCCACAAACTCCCTTCTAGAGCTTCAACTTAGTCACAGGTCAGACAGAAGATTATTCACCTTTCTACTATATAATGATACAAGATGTACACACTTACCAGCCTGGAAACCTTGTGTTGGATGATGGCTCCTGCTTCAGTTAATTTTATGGTCTCTTTCCATACTCATCCCAATACAGAGAGAAAGAAGTGCCAGCTGGTCTCCTGAAGTCCACTTTTAGAAGTTACATCAGCTAGCTCATGATTCACACTTTTGTTGGTTCCAGTGTTGGCCACACTGTGTTGGTTCCAGTCTCTGACTTCAGAAGTTAAATCTTACTTAACTGTTTAGCTTTGGTTGTACCAATGTTGCCACCAGGAATTGCACCTCAGTCCAGTGTGAGGTCATTGGGCTGGAGAGTTTGTGAGCCTAAGCTCAATGCTTGAATGATGCAGGTGTACAAAAATGTCTGTGAGAGTTTTCATGGAAGAGGAAAAAAGTCCTTGGGAAAGCACTGTGGATGATAACTTTGCTCTGTTGTGACCAGTTTCTTGGAGAGGAGAGAAGTCGGCGTGTAATTTGTGCGTTTTACTTGCTGGAGCTGTAAAAGAAATAGAAAGAAGAGTCATTGCAAAGCTAGATACAGCCAGAATTACTGCATGTAAAAGCCAGCTGAAGAATCTTTCTCAGCTTTGCTTTTACCTTTCCAAAGGTTAAGAGTTATCTGTTTCTTTGGAGTTTGGGGGATTTTTTGCATACAAGTGCCAAGACTTTCTTTCCCATGGATGTTTGATCATATTAACAGGTCCTTGTTCTACATAAGAAAATGCTAAATTCTACTTTTGATATTATACACCAAATTTCCTCAAATCATCAAAATCATAGGTGTGGGCTGTGGGTTTTGGCTCTGACATTTTTAATACTGGTTTTAAATTAGTCAAACTTGATAATTCTCCTTAAAGTATCAGGAACAAAGGGATGTTGTACATACCAGCAATGATAGATTCAATGGTATAGAGACAGTTCTGTAATTTTCAGCTGTTTTCAGGATCCTGGTGTAGATCCTTTCCAAAGTGTGGGGAGAAAGTTTCAATCAATCACATGCTTCAGCAAGATGTCACTGTGGGTCAAAAAACTTTATTTGCCTCTAGTGCAGTACAAACGCTCAGAACTAGCTTCTGACTGACCTTGAATTCAATTAGCCTGTATCAATACTTGCTCATTTTACACTAACTGATGCAATTCAGAATACAAAGGTGATGATTGCCCAAGCTAGAAGAGCAGAAATGTGGTAAAATAAGTGTTTTGACGTAGTTTACACAGCTGGATCCACAAGTTGGTGAAAACATTCTGTAAGGAGCCAGTGTTTCACGGCGAGCCTTGTGATATGCAGCAGGTTCAACTCTGTTGCCCAAGTCACAGCAGTCAGAGCCTGGCACTGCAAGAAGGCATTACCGCTTATGATAGGGGCAGATGAGGTTTGCAACAATACAACATTGTAGGGGCTCCAGGAAAGCTGGAGTGGGACTTTTTACAAGGGACTCCAGTGATAAAACAAGGGGGAAGGTTTTCAAGCTAAAATTTAGCTAGATTTAGATCAGAACTTAGAAAGAGTCTCCTTACTATAACAGTAGTGAGATGCTGGAACAGGTTGCCCAGAAAAGTTGTGGGTGCCTCCTCCCTGGAAGTGTTCAAGGCCAGTTTGGATGGAGCTCTGGTCTAGTGAGAGGTGTTGCTGCCCGTGGCAGGAGGCTTTTGCAGAATCACAGAATGTTACAGGTGGGAAGGGACCTTGAAAGATCATCTAAGTCCACCTGTGTTTGAGCAGGGTAAGCCTACAGTACCTGCTGTACCCAGACTGCCTCCCATCCAAGTACAAACCAGGCCCAACCCTGCTCAGCTGATCCAACATTCCATCTTTATGTCTCTTCACCCATTCCTCTGGGCCTCTGCAGGCAAAGCAGACCATTAGATGATCTCTGAGGTCCCTTCCACCCTAAACCATTCTGTGGTTCTATGATTCCTACAGCTTTGATTTCACCCAGGAATGTGGACTATGTTTACAAAGATAGTAATGTGGGTAGTGTTTAAGAAAATAACTTCAAAATTACTGTCATTCACTGAGAGGGTGTAATGTCCTAGTAGTGGTAGTGGTGTTGTAGGTCCTCATCTGGATCACCACACATACTACCAGGGTCACTACTAATGTCATGGGTTAGAGACCTTGACTATATTTCAACCAAGAGCTCTCAGTTGAATCGTCAGACACAAAGGGAGGGTTTAACAAAGTGAATCTGCAGGTAGTGAAACAACTGCCTCAATTTGAAGAAGACATTTTCATTCACTCTCCTGACCACAGATCAGAGAAAACCAACCCCACAAGATTTAGACACAGACATACAGAGTTTGGTCGCACTGTTCCTACAATAGCTGAGATTAAAAATGTTCAGAATCTTCATTATAGACAGTTCCTGCTTCTCTCTCAAATCAAGGTTGTCAACCGACTTCAGTCTTAATCCTCATTAATCTTCAAGGTTCAGAATTCTCACAGTCTCTCCAGGTCCAAGCAAATTGTCCTGCTCACCACAGATTTTCCTCACCTTGAGGAGCAATAACCTCCTCAGCAGCGATAACATTCTCTCTCAGCAGCAGTGACGCAGCTCACAAAAGTCCAAGATGGAGAGAAGTGAAGAAGAAAGCCAAAGTCACTGAGGTGGGGAGAATTGGGGGAATGCGGGAGCAGACACTTCTCAACTTTTTAAACCCAAAATTTGAACTTTTCTGCAGAAAACACATAAATTAGACTGACAGATTCTGCTCAGCTTTTAAAGCAGTTAAATAACTGATCCGTTTGAGTAGTTTTATACATTGAGAATCTAACCACAGTGAACTCCTATTGTGAGACAAAACCTGACTTACAGCCTAAGCATCAAAGGAGCATACTCTCCCAATTCAAGGAAAGCATCAAAACCAGGCTGCATTTCCCTCAGAACAGCATCTCACCACAGCTCTGATATGTAGTAGAAAACTTCTTGCCTGCTGTTAAAAAATACTTGCCATAAAGTGTTCAAGAAGTACTTTGCTCTAACTGCCTGAATCGCTGCAAGGCTGTCTAGGATAGACAAATCACTAAAACTTGATGAAGTAATTATGAAAGCCTTTTTTCCCCACAGATAAAGCACCTTGAGGGTCCCTGAGTGTCTACATTTCCTGTAATCCAGTATAGCACTAATGATCGTGCTATAAACTCAGCCTGCAAAACTAATAAAGCCAAGGAGGCAGGCAGTCCGTGCATACTGATTACCTAGCAAGTCATCACAATCTGTTTCTCAATTCTTGGGTAGTAAAATGGAAAACCAAAGAGAAATTAAATATGAGAAGTGTAGATGATGAAATGTAGAATTCAGCAAGGAGCTACAGAGGCTTCTGCCTGCATCTCTTTGGTAATTTCCTGTGCAGTAGGCAATTATCTCACAGAGCATCACAGAACATCATCAGGGATTAGAAGGGACCTCAAAAGATCATCTAGTCCAATCCCCCTGCCACAGCAGGATCACCTAGACCAAGTCACACAGGAACACATCCAGGCGGGTTTTAAGCTTCTCCAGAGAAGGAGACTCCACAACCCCCCTTGGGCAGCCTGTTCCAGTGCTCTGCTACCCTCACCGTGAAGACGTTCCTTTTCATATTGATGTGGAACCTCCTGTGTTCCAGCTTACACCCATTGCCCCTTGCCCTATAATTGGATGAGACTGAGCAGAGCCTAGGCCCATCCTCTTGACACCCACCCTTTCGACACCCACCCTTTCCATATTTATAAACTTTAATGAGGTCACCCCTCAGTCTCCTTCTTTCCAAGCTAAAGAGACCCAGTTCCCTCAGCCTTTTCTCATAAGGGAGATATTCCACTCCATCATCTTTGTGGCAATGTTTTGGAGAGAAAGAAAACTCTACAAACCCACCCACATACATTGAAGAGCTGTAGTTCTCAGAGGTCACTGAAGTATTTGCTTCTCTTCTAAAAAAGATCCACAGCAATCACAAAACAACCTCTTCAGTTTGCCTCAGTTGGCCATCGCTGCTCAATAGGAATGATCATTTGTAAAGTAACGTCTCTAGGGTGATGTCTTTAGAATTATACCTCTTGTGGAAATTCTGAGCCTTTTTTTTTGGCTGGTGGTGTGAATTTAGCTTTCTTCCTTCCTAGGAGTTTCGTGTTTGATTTTTCTACATACCTTTAGCTTTCGTGGATATCACATGACCGTTTCTACTAATGCCATTTCTAAACTGCATAGTGCCATATTACACAAACTCAACGCTTTTGCCTACAGCATCCCATTTGAGTTCATCTTAATACCCCAAAAACTATCTGAGTGTTTTGAGGCTGCAGTGGCCATGGCTATTTGTAGAGCAGATGCTCCATGCGGTTACAAACAGGTGTACCTGCAGTGACAGTAGTGACTGATCAACAACTACAAGGATAAGCCAGAAGGTTCTCAGTCTGGTTTTTTGTCCTGTGCTATATCTACATCTTTGTTCTCGTATGAAGCTGTGTTTTCTTATTCCACTCTGCATTACAACTGTAATTTGTAGACCAGAATTTTAAGGAGTGTATAGCAAGCCAGGATCTGTAGTGCCTGATGTATTTAGGATGCCTGGTTAAAGATCTGCCAGAAGAGGTGGACTGTGAAGGACCTGGGAATATAAAAAGAACTGAGGAATGGTCTAGGCTGCACCAGACACTCGAGGGGAGTGAAAGAGCATCCAGGAAGGACAGAGAAACATTAGGTAGAGATAAATCGGAAGACTATCAGGAACAATAACACCATTTAGCATTGGTGACTAGTCTAAACTTAGCTCTGAAGCCAAATCTCAACATTTCTGACTGCAGAAGAACACAGCACTCACATTAACTCTGAATAATTATCCAGCAGAAGATGAGAAACATTTTTTTCCAGGATATAAAACATTTTTCTCTGATCACACCACTACAAATCAGAATAAGCTAGCATGTAGTGCTCTGAACTCCTCATGATTCCCACACTGGGCAAAGAAACCTTACAGCACAATGCATTCCTGAGCTCTCAGTTCCTCATGGGCTGTTGGATAGAGGCAGGGAAGGAAACTCTTAATAGCAATGGGGAGAACATACAGGTTTTCTCTCAAAGGCAGAATTTCCCTCTGTCTCTTACCTTGCTGCACAAAGGATCCATACACAAACCACATGGAGTTGTAGAGGGTTGTGGAGGTCATGGATCCCATTTGAAGTCGTGGAGGGTTGAGCCAGTTCAAAAGGTAGACCAGTAGTCCTACTAATAGCACAGTGCCAGCTATGCATGCCCACAAGGAGAGGTCAAACGGTGCCAAGCAGGCAAACATGTCCACTGTCTTCTCCGCCTTTCGAAGCAGCACACCCACTGAGTAGTCCATGTAACGTGTTGTGAAGTCTACCACATTTTCCCTGTCAGGAGTGATGGTTAGGGCAGAGATCCCTATGTCAGCTCTCTGAGGACAAAAAGGGAGACAGAAGAACATTCATACGTTGGTGACGCGGAAAAGATCTTCACTCCTCTGTGATTTATAGTAACCAAAGTTATGGAGAAGCAGATGCTAAGGCAAACATCTTCAGCATCATATATGTAAACACAGAATTGAGACTAAGGTTTAAACAGAATAGCTGCAGCATATGTTTTAGTTACTGTAAGCAAACCTCACTTGTTGGACTTGGGCACATTAGCTCCCCACGTTGCTATTTTTCAGGGAATCAGACTAGTTCAAATAAAGGCAATAGCTGAAAGAAATCTACTTCTGGTCATTTTTTCTCAGCCTTGCTCTGGAAGCCATCACTGTAATTCTGGCAAAAGGCAGACCCTGTATATAGCATTTCCAGTCAGAGAAAATGAGGTGCCTGAGAGTGCCTCGTGATATCCAACACTTGGCCATGACGGTCATGACAAAGGGCCACTGCACTGGGAGCACTTAAGATTCTGAAAAACATCAATTTTGTCTGCAGAGGCTGAAGTGCAAACGAGCAGATACTGCACAGTGTTCCTTTACTATTAATCCCTCTATCTCCTCCTGCTAAGCAATTCCTTTCTATGCCAACCTGTCCTGTAGCTACCCAGAACCTGCTATTTGGATTTTTTGCAATTTAAAGGATCAGTTTCAGATGATAAGAGGATGAACAACATTCCTTAGTCCAATCCTTGTTTTCCACACCATGTCTGCATATTAGGTCTCCAGAGACCCCAGGTAACAATACCTGGGGTATTGCCGTACCCCAACAGCAGGTGCTACTTTTTTTTTTTTCACAGACACAATTAGAACTGCAGTGAAAACAAGAAAAGGTATTTAAAGCAGACACACTAACTCCATTTGAAAAAGCCAAAATACTGAACAAGAAGAGTGTAAATTCTAGACATTTTTCTATGAAAAGGAGCACTTAAAACACTTTAAGTTGCTATTAGTTTGATTTATTCCATTTCTCTTCCACCTAAAGCAGTGTGTGGTCCTTTGGAAGAGGGTGGGAAGGCCACAATAGTGAAAGTACTGTGTCAGATTTTATTAACTGTCTTGAATTTCTTTCTTCTTGCCCAAAGAGGGCAACAGTTACTGGATACTTAGAAATTGTGATGGGAAAAATTAAAGGGGAAGGTATGGCTACTGAAACTGATTAGAATCAAATGTGCAAATCATCAGGTCTCCTTTATTGCCATCTGCAAACCACTGTGCAGCCTGCAGAACAAACCTACATTTCATCATAGTTTAACTGTTACCTTACCTTTACATTAGTTGTTCACTGGCTTGAGCAAGTGGTGGAAGATAGCTGGAGGCCTGATAATTTGGACAGCAAAAGTGTTTGAAAACACTGACTTGCTTAAAAGCCGTGAATTAGAGGTTCAGCATTAATTTGAGGGCTAGCTTTTTGAGTGTTTTAAGCAAAACTCTGCTGATGTGCTCAGCTGAAAGCATGGATGGCTTCATGAATTCACCTCATGTCCCTTCCTGACAATTTTGTGTGAGTGATGTCTGAACTGCTCCTTGTTCACGGGCAGCAGCAAATTCAGTCAGTAATGCAAATAAGCATTTCATCAAAATTGTCCGTGGAAACACTCAGATCATACAAGCATCTATCCTCTGACTATAAAGAATCAGACACGTCTGTTGACACTTCTGGTCAACAAGTGACTTGATTGTTTTCACTGTATCTGCTAATGGTTACGTCTTAATTCCAGTTAGCAAGATCCAAACCAGTTGTCATTACAACTGTTCTCCAAGTGCAAACTCCAATGCTCTATACCAACAGCTGCCAAACAGGAAAACACAATTCTAGTTAATGAATAGGCTTGTTTGGGGATTTTTTAAAATGTGTATCAAGAATTGAAATAGAAATTCAGAGTCCTAGACTACATCCTAGACTTAGCCCCTGTTGTTTAACCTGAGCTGTGTTATTAATAATCTGCATGTAACTAGAATGTAACCTACTAAGCCACATTACTGTGAGCTGCCAACTCAAATTGCGTTTGTAAGAGGTTTAGATTCTCCACTAAAAAGCAATACAGCAATAAAAGCAAAGACACCAGGTAATAGACTACTATAGGGCTTAATAACGGAAGTTTGACTGCTTTTTTCCTCAGTTTTTTTAAAGAGAAAGGTATTTCTCCATGCAATACATTGCAGGGCATCGCATGAAAAAGCACAATATGTGCCATCTGGGGAAACACTGCTTCTGTTTTATATCGCTAGGGAGCGGTCTCTTCAAATCCCCCAGCATCATGGTTCCACTTTGGTTACCAACTAGCTATCACAGTGGAACAATGTTGTTGAAAAGTCACTTTTCCTTTGTTATTCTGCAGCAGAAATTGTGATATAATGACATCTTGCAGGTAAAAAGCGATGATAAAGTAAAAAATAGAATGGAAGAGGTGAGTCCTGAATACGGTAGTCCTGTTTCTAGCTGTTCATAAAAACAGCTTACACCAAAATACGAAAAAAGCTGAATCATAGACACTGGTTTATCAGAAAACAATGTTTAGAATGAAGGGAAGTTTAAGCTTAACTTAATAATTTATTTGCTGATGATGAGCATTCCTGATGACATATAGATTCTGTCAACTTATATCAAAGTTGGAAGAAGACCAAATTAAGTGCTTGTAATCAACGTGTCAAATTGGTTCAGAGAAGACATGATTTAAAGACGTTTCAAGGTTCACTTGGTGCTTCTGAGACAGAAAGGCAACTGCACGCAGTTATGTCAATATTTAGATGTAAAGCTGCCACTCTGAATCACAAACATGTAAAACTTTCCATGCGCTAAGTTTTCACCGTGCCAAACTCAAGCGACTCTCAGCATCTTAGGTGTCTGTTTCAGACGTTCCTGATGAATGCGACTGAGACCTGAAAGTGACTGAAGAAAACAGCAGAGGGCATTATTTTTCTTTACGTGGCCTGCTTAGGAATCTGTATTCCTATACAGCAGTTTTCCTGAGGTCATCGTAGAGCAGCATTTCCAGACTCAGAAAATCCCCAATAAATGACCTAAGGGGTCTGATGGCATTGCTACTGGTGTCACAGAACAGCAATGCCCTGAAACGTGCCCATGCTATTGATTGCCTGAGCAAGCACATCGCACACTCACAGAGAAGTAATCATGATAATTTCTGCAGTTCATGATCAAGAACAGGGAAAATAAATTAATCTACTTTAAACTGCTCCTGTGAGGCCTTTAATTTTATCACTTTTCAACATTAAATCCAGTTTCAGCACACGCTGGAAGCAATAAGCCACAGTCCCACGTGTTGCACAGTTATTAGTACGGCCAGGCAAAAACTAATCAGACATTTTGCTCAGGTTAACATACCTACTTCAAAATAATTCTCCTTTTCCTTGGCTATTATTTGTCTCTTCTGACTTTGTCCTCCCTGTACACTTTCTTCCTTTCTCTATTATTCCCCACTTAGGAAGATGCATTAAAAAAGAGCCTCATCAGAGGCTTCTACTGGGCTTGCAGTTTCTCTCAGAATTGTTTAATCAGGTATTTAGTTTTATTTTTCTGTCGGACTTAAAAGGAACCAGGCAGATTTCCCTCTGCCAGCTGCTTCCTGATTGTTCCTCACTGGAAAATAAAAATCCTGGCAATAAGGTGGGGGAGATAATCGTTGATGGATGTGAACATTGCTGGGAAGTTCAAAGCAATGGAAAGCCTATTGTTTTCTCCCACAAGTGGCTTTAGCTACTACTCCTGCCTGTCACACAGGCTCATCCCTCTGGTAATGTGGACTTGAGGGCTACTAAAGGAAGCGCTGTGAAAAGGCACAGATAACTAACAGCAGAAGAAAGACTTGTGGTAAACCGTTGCTCCCTTGAGAAGGTTTTAGCCTCACCACAGAAAGCTACTGATCTCTGAACTAATCCTGTTTGTGAGCTGAAGCTCTGTGGGATGCCCTGAAAGCCCCAGTCATTTGTTGGGAGAGGGGTAAGCGCAGCACTTGTGCCTCGCAAAGAGCATTCATCCTCTGTAAGCTGCCTGATTCAGGCACACAGCATACAGACAGCTTTCTGTACCGTGGTGACATGCAGGCTATTTTGACAGCAGAAGGTGTCTGGAGCGAGGGTGCACCTAATACAGGTCATGACAATCAAAGGAGGGAAAGCTTGAATCAGTTTCCAAACTCAAATTGACGAACCGGTTACTTTGATCTGCTGATTCCTGCTCCTATTTTGGCAGCCAACAGCGACCTCGTCTTCAAAGCTGTAACAGAGTGAACTTGGCATAATGTCCTGTCTGCAAGGCCAGCTGTGGACCTAGGGAATGTACTTGGCACCACAGGGCTTCTGCTCTATGCTGGAGCTCAAGCAGGGCTGCTGCAAATAAGAGCAACACGGGTAATACATCAGAGCCTGCTGAATCCTCCCTCAGGTTAATGCAAACAGTGTCTACTGATCTTAAACACAGAAATTATGTGCTTGCTACACCAACAGCAATTTCACAGGGCAGATCTTCCGTAGCAGCCGTGGACATTGTTCCCAATGTGATGCACTCAAGAAGATAAGGCAGCTATTTTCCATTACCCTTGAGTGGGACTTGTCTGTTGCTGAAATACCCATTTCTGGCTCGTGCATTAACAGGCAAAGAGCACTCCCTCTGTTTCTGGATTTCCTCCACATGTTGGCCAGGCTGTCATGTAAGGCTTGGTTAGGCAAACAAGAAAACACTTTGTTTTAAACAGGTTAGATCTTTAATTTAAAACTATTCTCTGATCCTTTGCTTCCCTTTACAAAGTTGCCAGGCAGATAGATTATTTGAGTTCTGGGAACTCAACTCCGCTCACTGTAAATAAGAAAGCAGCCTTTCAAGAACAGCTTGCACTTGGTAAGGGGTGGATATACACTGGCTGCTCGCCCAGAGGTTCTCTTTTGTCTTGGGAAGGGACAGAGAATAGGAGAGAAGGACACAGCAAACCTTTACTGTTAATTATACATAAGGGTAAGGACAATAAAAAGTGATACACCGCCCTCGAGTTGGGAAACCACGTTTTTTGAATTCCAAATGCAGCTCCATTAACACTTCACACTTGCTAACCATACAGACAGCTTCCATGTCCATTAAGACAGCAAAACTGCAGCAGACTGGTAAATCTGTTTCACTCATGACACCTATTTACAGATTTAGATGGTTCCCACCTTAAGCTCAGTGTTATTGAAGTTATACAAGTCCCTGCCTACTAAGAAGGCAAGAATGCTAGATTTTATAGAGAACCATTTTATTTCAGTTGGTTTGAGTTCTACTTTATGAATCATTCATTTCAAATGAATAAAGAACGTTCCACATCCGCTTCCCTCTCCAGAACTATCTAGGAGTAAGCCCCCTCCAGCTCGTGTTGAACTGCATCCTGCAGAGTTTCTGCTGAGAACTGTAGAAAGTAGGGTATAATATAACATCAGATTTAAGGAGCAGAAAAACTGGCAAAAATAAATCAATGGCCAGTATGGTGTTATGTCTCATAATTAGATGAGAGATTGTTAGTTCCCAAGGTTTAGAAGACAGAAGAAAATACACTGAGTGGCTCCAGCTTAACATCTATGATCATGGATTTCACCTTCCCTTCGTAAGGGCAGAGGGAACTGGTAAAGTAAGTTAATTACTACAAGCGTAGATGCTTCAACCACCAGCATGTGGTTTGGTTTTTTTAGTTGGTTTGTTTGGTTTTTTCTTTACTGCAGGACTTAATTTCCAGCATTTTACATCCTTTTCAGCTGTAGTGCTTTATCATTAGGCCCTGTGTCTGACCACGTTGCTCTTCATTCTTTGCTGCAATTGTCAACTAAATTCTACACGAAGATTTGGAAAAGTACTTCATATAAGCAGCCAGGATGTTATTTACAGGAATATCTACTGCACTTATGTAAAGAAGGACAACAAATGTAGGAAAGTTTTCTAGGTGTAAAAGCTGCCTTCACAGTTTAATAAAATATTTATGCTCATGGCACAAATGAGACATCAGCAGAAAAGGGTCTGCATAACCTCTCTCTCTTATCTGCAAGCAGATAAGATGTGAAAAGTAGAGGAAAAAAAAAAAAGATAGTACATTTATTTGGTTTAATTTATTTATAATCCAATATTGAATGTTTAATGTAAAATTAAGTAGACTAAATGGTTTATTAATTACAGAATAGCGACTATACTACACTTGCTTCATACATCTACATAATGTGTTATTATATTGCAATAAAACATTTTCTGTTGATTATATACTTCACGTATTCATCACACTAACATTTTCCTAAGTGCTATACATTATTTATGCAATGTATCACTAATTACTGCAACACCAATTTTTCCTCTTTCAAACAGCCTCTTCAACTCGTTTGTGTCAGGTCTTGCCAAATTAATTAGGATGATGTGCATCCCATTATTTAACTGCATTCTGATTTCATACTGCTGTGCTTTGGGGGGGGGGGGGAAGAGGTTGCCCTGCTCCTTCAATAGTTACCAGTTTTTTCTGTACTGCCCAGAGCACCTGGGCACACGATCAAATGCTGCTGACATGCAATGAACAAAGTGCTACCAATGACTCATTAAAAAGATTCCAGGCTGATGCAAACATATTACACCATATAGCCTTCAGCTTTATCACACGACCCTAAGTTTACTAAGTTAATAATAATCACCTTACCTTAAATACCAGTTCTCCTATCAGTCCGTTCCACGACCCATCATCCTGAGGACTCCCATACTTGTGATCCGGTGCTACATAGATCTCATATTTAAAGCCGAGGTAAGTGGCCAAAGCTTCTAACACATCTATTGAGAAGCCCTGGTACTTCTTTGGTTTTCCCAGAACGTTTTCAGAGACCATGACAAAGGGCTCTTCCTAAACAGAAAACAAAGGAGGCAACTGTTAGTAAAGCCATGGCATGCCACGTTTGGGTGCTGCTTTTTGAAAAAGCTTATACAAACTTTCTCAGAACATAACGTCAGCAGCGCTTCTTGCTTTCTGCAAAATGCTGTTGGTTATGTAATTTATTTCAGCAGATAAATTTTATTGCCGATTATGTGCTCCAGACAGAAATCTTCTGTTGTGATATTACAACTGAAATGCTTTTCAACGGTGCCTTCTGACCACATTTACACTCGGCAGGGCAGACGTATGCTCGCACGTCTGTCTGTAAACACGTAGGTTTCCACAGTGCTGGAAAGGCAGGCACCACGTCTGATAAACACAACTGCTGTTTCATGCTGTAAGGAATGAACAACACAGCAAAATAGGCCACACCGAGAAAAACCCATGCATATTTCTTGTCCTTTTACTGCAATCTGAACATAAGCTAGTAGGTATTAAATAGTTGTACCCAAAAGGAATGCAAATCAGGCAGAAACGGGAAGAGACCAGCATGGCTGAGTCAAGAACTGCTGGTGGAAGTAAGGAACAAAATGAAAATGCATAGACTGTTAAAACAGGGACAGGTATCCTCAGATGAATAAAGGGATGCTGCTTGGTTACGAAGTGATAAAGTCAGGAAGTCCAAGGCACAGCTAGAGCTGAACTTGGTGAGGGATACACAGAAAACCAGAAAGGGATTCGATAAGTATCTAAATCGGAAAAGGAAGGCTGAAGAAGGTGTACCCCTCCTGATGAGAAATGATGGTGAATTAGTAACGACTGATGAGGAGAAGGCTGAGGTACTCAACAACTTTTTTGCCTCCGTTTTCACTGACAACCTCTTTCCTCACAGCTCTCACGATAGTGAGTCATAGGACAGGGACCAGGTTGGCAAAGTCCCTCCCACTTAAAAAAAACAAGGTTCATGACCACCTGAGCAACCTGACCATAAACAAGTCCATGGGACCTGATGAGATGCATCCCAGAGTATTGAGGGAATTAGCTGATGCAGTTGCTCAGCCACTCTCCATATGAGGGTGGTTGATCACTGGTGTGGGCAGCTCAAAGAGGTGGGGGGGGCCCTATCTCTGGAGTCATTTCAGGTCAGGCTTGATGAGGGTCTGAGCAGCCTGACCTAGGTAGAGTTGTCCCTGTGTAGGGGGGTTGGACTAGATGACGTCTAGAGGTTCCTTCCAGCCTAGAGTATTCTATGGTTAGCTTAGAGAGGAGCAGTTAAGGGACTGGAGTTTGACTATAAGGAGAATTAGTGAATATATCTTGAAAACATAACGGCAATCAAGGATACAAATAAATACTGAAAATGCAACTGGCTGGTAAAATTTCTCAGTAACTACACTTTGTTCTTCTTTTACCCCAGTATCTGTATTTGTTTTCTCTGTGTTTTTATTAATATTTCTAATAATATTTTCAGAAATAAATGTTTTAGCTACATTTAATTTCTCTATTGTCTTTCCTATTGAATATCTAATTTCTAGACATTCTCCTCCACACCTTTTTCAAGTGAAACACAAAAAGAGGACATGTCTACATTTCTGAGCACAAGAATGTATTTTCCATAGATGGTTATCATTTATTTTTGTTCCTTATTTCCTCTGAGAACATCTGTCTGATCTACCAATTTAGAGCAAAAGTATCACATTCCCCACTAAAAGCACAAGGACCCTGTTGTGGTTAGGGGTTTTTTTTTTTAATATACTAAATGTCTTCCTTTTATTCCTTTACGTGGTGCCGCAATTTAGTACGAGTTTATCAGAACATCTATTCTGAGATGCAAAAAGTAGGTTCTGGCTCATCAAGGCTCGGCCATGGCAAACACAAAACTATTTCTGGGACACTTCCTCTTAGTCTGCAGAATCCAGAAGCACTCAGAAGGAAAAGAAAAGGGAGAGGGTTTCTGTAGTGTTTTCCGTGCAAACCTTAAGTGCATCTCCAGAGGCTGGTGTTTAAATGACTTTATTCTTTACTATTCTGCTACACATCACTCTCAATGACTTTGAAGCCAAAGTAGCTCAATGTTCATGTGGAGACCAGCGACAAATTGTATTCCTCAGGGATTGGCATTGGGACTGGTGCTCTTTAGTTTCTTTGCTAGTGACATGAACAAGGGAATCGAGTGCACTCTTGGCAAGTCTGTGGACTACACTACGCTGTGTGGTGCAGCCAGTATGCTGGAGGAAAGGAATACCAGCCAGGACAACCCTGAGATCCACCTTAGAGGTGAGTCCATGCCAACCTCATGAAGTTCAGCAAGGTAAAGTGCGAGGGCCTGCACCTAGGCTGGAGTGACCCTAAGCACAAATAGGGGGTGGAATATGGATTGAAAGCAACCCTGAGGAGAAAGAGTTAGGAGTGCTGATCAATAAAAAATGCAACAAGATCCAAAAATGTGCAAGTGCAGCCAAGAAAGCCAACTGTACACTGGGTTGCATCAAAAGACGGTCAAGAGAGGTGATTCTCCTATACTCCACTATCCTGAGAGTTTATCTGGGGTTCAGCTTTGGATCCCCAACACAAGAAAGATGTGAATCTGATGGAGTGTGTCCAGACGAGGGCCACAGAAAAGACCAGAGGTCTGGAGCACCTCCCCTATGCGGACAGCCTGGAGAAGAGAAGGCTCTGTGGAGACCTTATTGTGGCCTTTCAGTATCTGAAGGGGGCCTACAGGAAAGCTAGGGAGGGGCTTTTTACAAGGACCTGTAGTGACAGGATGAGGGGGGTTAATGGCTTCAAACTGAAAGAGGGAAGAACAATATCAGAAACACGGAAGAAGTTCCTCACTTACAATGACACTGTTCCTCACTGTAAGTGAGGGTCACACCATAAGTGAGGGTCATGACACTGGAACAGGTTTTCCAGGGAAGTTGTGTGTGCCTCATCACAGGATGTGTTCGAGGCCAGGTCAGATGAGGCTTTGAACAACCTGGTCTAGAGATAGGTGGAACCAGATTATTTTTGAGGTCCCTTCCAACCCAACCCATTCTATGACTCCACAATTCAAACAGAATAAAAATGGAGGACAACAAGTGCAAGTGAATTTTTCAAGTATTCCAGTGTCTGGGTCACAAGAACTCCGAAGGAATTGAGACTAAACTGATAAGAGACTCTCCTAAATGAAAACACAGAGTAAATTCAGTATTGCTGATCACTTCAATGAGAGACTCCCTATATGCTGACTCAAAGCTACTGAGAAAAACTGTTTTCACAAAAAAAAAAAAGAAGAAATTTTATCAATCTAAGCACACTAGGCACAAAATTCTGAAGTTCTGTGTGTACAATGCATGTTTTGGAAGTTGATAATTTTTGTATTAGAAAGGATTTATTCTTATCATTTCTAAGTCACTAGAAAATCATCACTCATCTACTGAGTTTTTATTCAGCTCGTTAAAAAGAAATTGCTAACTGTACTGATTTAAAACACTGTTTAAAATGAGGTTTGTGATGACTAATTTCAGTCTTTCATTAAATCGTGTAATGTTGTTTGTTGTTGAGAGATTTACAAAAAACCTCTCTGCTGTCCAGGGTGCTGTATATTTGGTGAAACACAGTCAAATGGCTTTAAGCAGAGCTACTAACACTTCCACATTTCTATTGAGACCTGGAGCACCAGATTCACAGAATTTTTGAGGCTGGAAAAGACCTCTAAGATCATCAGGTCCAGCCTATGACCTAATATCACCACAGTCACCTAGACCATGGCACTAAGTGCCACATCCAGTCTGTCCTTAAACACCTCCAGGGATGGGGACTCCACCACTGCCCTGGGCAGTCCATTCCAGTATCTGATCACCCTTTCCATAAGGAAGGACTTCCTAACATCCAACCCAATCCTCCCATGGTACAGCTTCAGGCCCTGCCTTCCCATCCTGTTGCTAGTTCTCTGAGACAAGAGCCCGACTTTTATCTGACTACAACCTCCCTTCAGGTAGTTATAGAGAGGGATAAGGTCCCCCTTGAGTCTCCTCTTCTCCAGGCAGTGTATTTAATCATATTCCAAACAAACCAAACCTTTGGCTATGGGTTTTGGTAACTGTTTACAGACTACTGAAAGAGGACAAAAACCTTTGTCTTTGATTATCTTGATAAATGCTGCAAACTGAAAGTATGACAGTTGCCCTTTTGCACACTGGGAGGGTGTCACAGGAGCTCCAATGGAAAGACATGTACACCCCTACAAAACTGATGTTAAGATGATTGTTTCCATCCTTGAGACAACTGATCTTGAAAGAAATACCAGCCAACACATTTCTTGCCTACTGAATAGAAAAATAAAGGGAACAAAAAACAAGCTCCTAGAAAGCAGGTCAAGAGCCAACAAGCTGAGAGAAGAGTTTTGACGTGGTAAAACTCACATGGATAATAAAGGCTCCATTGGATCCCAATAAACTCAACAAAATCCTGATACAGTTTATCTGCAAAGGCAGTGGTAATTCAGACTATATTGTCAGCTTTTTCTCAGAGAAGCCATAGAATCACCATCCTTGGAGATAGTCAGAACTCACCGGACAGAGTCCTAAACAACCTGCTCTAACATTAACCCTGCTTCCAAGGGTCCCTTCAAACCTAAATTGTTCCAGGATTCAGTGAAGTGATCCAAGGAAAGCCACTGTCCCTGGTTTTCCTTTTCTTCCACTTTTGGAGACGCTACTCTATAGGACTCTCCGCGGGACAAGAGCAGACTTCACAGCCTATAAAGTCAGGGCAGTCTTGAAAAGACAAGAAGTTACAAGGGGCACGACTGAGGAGGAGGAAAAATAGAAATTAGTGGATTGCTCATCCTTAATGTCTTGGTTTTGCATGATGAATGATCTGCCTTACTGGGCCCCATAACCATTTGACATATTTAGGGGATGGCTTTGCATCCAACCACAATGGAGAACATTTAAGGGAGTATCTACTTTCCCTCTACTTTACCTCCAGCGTGCGTCTTTGTCAACTGAATGCAGCCCCACTGAGCTCATGACAAGGGGTCATGAGCTTCTCAAAACAGCTCCACATTTATCACTATGTGGTTTCTTCCTGAGATCTAAGCTTTGTTGCCCTGTCATGCAGGAGGATGGGTTTAAGACTCAGTATGGATCGAAGGGTTTTACACATTGCTGTGGGTTAACCTTGGTAGACAGCTAAGCACCACACAGCCAACACTACCTGCAGCAAAACAAAAGTCAGCAGCAAACGAGTATTTACATTGGGCAAAGCAGCGCCTATTGCTTTTTACAGCTGTAAGAGGGCAAGGTGTGGTTCACGAGATGATTACTCCCTACGCTGAAGAAGCTGCAAAACACTAGCAGGCTCATCTTGGGAAGGCTAAAGGCAGATTCGAGATTAAGGCAACATGGTATAACAAAAGGGAAGTTGGGAAAGGTGACATGATAGTAGAAGTACCTTGGAGAAGCAGCTCATGAGAACACTTGTCTCCATTCATTTACCAATTACCACCAGGTTTATAAAACCTTTTAAAGAAGCAGCTACACATTAAGACTGACATAGGTTAACAACATGCTGCATATTAAAACTGCTATAATTTAATGTCTTCCTCCCACTGGAGCAACTAGCTACCTTCCCATGCAATAGCTCTGCTGATGTTTGGTTCCTCTCATAAAGTAATTCTAGTACTCAGGCATTATGAATCTACTCAGCTTTTGCCAGGTGCGTTGATCTAATTGCCGGGGTATAGACAAATGCCTATTTTCAGATGCTCAACACAGTATTATTTGAGCATGTTTGAGCATTAGATGAGAACAAAGGAAGGTGAAATCCAAAAGTGAGATATCTAAACCCAGGGAGAAAAAGACATCTTACTCTTGAAAAGAGTGCTTGCCAGTGACAAATCGCATGTGGGACAACAGACGTCGTAATGTGCCCCAGAAAGAACTGATAGCACAAAATAGGCACAAAAAAGAGTGTCGCATACCCAAAACTCACCCCTGCCCTGAATTTTACACAGTGGGAAGTAGAAAATTACTTATTTTAGCTTTAAAATATCAGTGGAAATCAGAGGTCTACATCCAAGACTAGTAGAAACAAATGCAGCACTTGTTGGTTTTTTTCCGACAAGATGAAGGGCTGGCAGTTTTGCCTATTCAGGACATAGACTCTGGTACTCACAAAAATGAAGTAACACAAGGTTTTGTGCTTCAAGACCTTATGAGTAAAAGTACAAAATGCAGTTTTTATTGACTCTGATGAAATTCTCAGACCTGTGCCAATAGTGTGGATGCAAAAGCTGGTCTGGAGTAAGCTGTTTATATCCTTTACCAGGCCACCTAATGAAGCTAAAAATAAGAAAGACAAGAAAAAGCTTTTGGGCAGAGAAGACCCTCACATTTGAAAACAGAAGGAGCAAGAGCCAAGCTAAACAGCTGAAAAGAACAATTACTCTGAGTTTAACTTGGTTATGTTAATTAATTAGACACTCAAAGAGAAGCATTAGTTTGTAATTGTGCTACAGAGGTGGGTGATAAGCAATAAATTCAGGGAAGCAGGGAGGGACAGCAAGAGAAGGATTACTTATCAAACTTTCAGTTTACATGTAGGGAAAAGTATGTACCTAAACCCAGAGGCTCTACTGGGGATGATTTCTAGCTGCCAGTAGAAGAGCTTTGATAGTCTTTGTTTAGCTCTTCAATGAAAATGAGGTTTGGAGGTTCTGTATAGATTACCTATTTTTGGACAAATTACAGAAAACTCTTGAAAGAACAGAAAAAGCATCATTCAAATCTTCAACACAGCACTAAATATATGAGGGGAAGAAAAACTTGCATTCAGTGGCCTGTTTACAGCAAAGCAAACAGGTCAGTCCAGCTGTTCATGACTTTACGTGCCCACCACATCATCAGGAGATCACTGAAGGGGCAACCAGGCAGATTTTCTCTATAATTACAAGGGTGGGTTCTGTGGTTTTAACCTGGGACTTAGTTCAGGATAGAAGCTATATGGAGCCATAGTACACTGCTCTGCTGCACTCAGAGTCTTGTGCTTGCTCTAGAGATAAAAAACAGGGGAAAAAGTAATAGCATGTACTTTATAAATGAAAAAGCAAAAGCAAAACAGAAAAAATTCCTAGCCAGGAAGTTATATACAGAAAATCTTAAATGAACAAGAAGTTGTTGGCTTGTGAGAGCAGAGAAATCGACCGCTGCTAGGATTTACAACATGCATTGGGGCTTGATTTTAACACTGCAGATGGATGGCCTCGTGTGTTTTTACTATGTTTGAAAGAGAGTTGAGAAATCAGGTAATTATATGGGTGGCTAGCACTCAAAAAGTGCACGAAAATGACCTCTGTGTCTACTCATCAAACATTTCTGAACACACTGGAATATAATACTTTAATATTGACACTGTATTGATTACATGGGACTTTGTATTCATTAAATCTTCCCTTCTTCTCTACTGGAAGTATAAAAGAGAGAGGGGAAAACAGAAGTAAGGAATACAGCTCATTTACAGGCAAGACTGCAAATCTGTGCTCAGCACTGACTCTAGAAGCAGTGGACAGACACAGTGATTTACCTAGACCAAGCAGGGCCCTGGCAGTCACATGAAGTAAGCACTCACTATGGCACTTAAAACTGCCATCACCTGCGAATGCTATGAAACTGCTCCCAAAACTGAAATTCACTGTCATTACTGGATCTCTCAGCTCCTTTCCAATGGCCGTTGGATGACCAAGTACAGCCATTAAAACTGACAAGAGGCACTAAGTCTCATAAACAATAACCAAAACATTTTCAAGGACAGGATGCTGTTGTCATGTTGCCAGGCACAATTATTTTTGCCTTGACTCATAAAATTATTAACCCACCCCCCCTTTTAAATAGTAGCCATTTTCCATTGCCTTCCATACAAAAGATTTCAGTGAAACATGCAGCCCCAAATATTTAATTTCCTCAAGTGCTTTATTGACCACTGTTTGGGGGATTTGATTTGGCTAGAAAGAGCAGAGCAGCTTGTTATTTTTAATTAAACAGCAATATACATTAATTCATGTTCGAATCAATGACCAAAACTTAATTGAAACATTTCATTCTTTCATTACAGAAATTCTCCCACTAGCAATAGGTATAAAAGCTGCTGGAAAATATAATACGATCCCCAGTCCTTAATAATACTAAAACAAAGATGCAGGTTTCAGACCTACAAAATCTTGGATAATTAAGGTGTTACAGTAATTCAATATCCTATTGTGCCAATGGGCTGTGTATCGAAAGCCATCATTCCCAGATCCTGTGCTTTTCAAATAGACTGATTAGAAAGTCACTTGTACTAACAGAAAAGTTGCCTCGCTGGCAGCAAAGAGCTTGTTCACATCCAGAAACTGAATACCATGTTAAAGGAAGGGGATTTAAAATTTGGTCTTTGTTTACCACTGTCTTTATTCATGTGCTTAGTCTCTCTCTTTTTTTTAAACAATGGTCTTATTGATATCTTCAAGAATACATGACATTGTGCTTCAAGTTACAGTATTTCAAACAACAATTTTTCTCCTCAATCAAACAGTGGCTTCCAGACTTAGATTTATCATGCTGTTTAGCTTAGTGCTATTTAGAAGAAACAAGCAAGAAGTGTTAGTCCCCATTCCCAGCACACCTCATTGCTATGCAATGGTACTAGGGTTCTATCACAGCAATCTATGGCAATGGTCTAATTAGGATGCAGCCAAGCTTTGTGTATTGATTTTAATTCACAATAACTTAATGCACCTAATAGCTCTTTCTGAACCATTAGAGTTATATGATAAGAATATGGATTGAGATTGGAGCCCACTGGAGTGGTGTAGAGTATGTCTAAACAGCATAGTGCTAGCTTTAATGGAGCTAGTTCAGATACGAGAATTAGTGACAGTGTAGTATGGGTGTATTAACCTCCTGGAAGCCGCATTATGCTTCTTCCAGCAACAATGCAAGAGCTCCTATTCATACCAAACTCACATAATACTTCAGGCCGTTGCACTGACATGCAGTTCACCTCCTTTTCTGTCTCGCATAGTACAGAAGGATAATTACAACCAAAGTTAAGAACCTCTTTAGGTTTAAAAGCCAAATTTCCCACATACTCTGTGAATTACATGAATTGCTCTGGAATACAAATATATCCACAGAGTAGATGGGTAAGGGTCAGTCAGAAGATCAGAGCTAAGGAGCTTTGAGAGGTAGCCCCTGACATACAGCTCAGCCAGACTGGTCTACCTCCTGCCAGGTTTTGCATTGCACCTATTTTGCCGTCAAACTGTGACCCCAGCCCCAGATTTGAATTCCTGATATTCACCTCATCTTGCATACAACACCTGCTAGTTTAGAATAATATATTGGAAATATTAACTGAAAACAAAAAGGGCTGGGTTCCCCAGCGGGCTCTGAGATTAAAGCCTGTAAAACAAATGATCACAGTAGGCATGTGCAGTGTGAGTAACGGTAAGGTTTATGACCTATCTGATTTAATACAAGCTAGGTAGCTCAAAGGGACATAAACAAGCTATTAAATGTAACCTGTGCTCAGTCAGTAGCTACTTCAATGTGGCCCCTATACAAGTCTGGTGAGGGAAGAGGAATGGAAAGACAGGCTCTGCCTCTATCGAAGGGATATTATCTTTTGCTTTTAAAAGAATTGTACTAATAAAGTACTTTTAAAAGAAGTACTAATATTTTGAGAAAATCTCATCACCGTACAGTACTACTTGAGGAAAAGCATTTTCCCAAATACATATGCAAATCTTTTCAGACAAAGGAAAGTGGAATAGGAGGATTAGGGGGAGGAAATGATACCAAACATCTAGCTCTGGCAAAGCGAGGCACGCCTAATCAAGGTACACTCTTCCCCAGTGGGTACTTGTGTGCCAATTACATTACCCAGTTATCAACAGTGATAAAATGCAAGGGAACAGCTGAAACAGCTTCTGTTCCTGTTTTCTGCTTAGTAAAGTAACCCTAAACAGGGCTGGTAGCGGATAGCCCTCTGAAGAGAAGCAGGACAGATGGCGGAAGGCAGGAGGCACTTTAGGAACCTTATTTTCTTCCCTGTCTTTATATGGATAATTATTCTTAGTTCCTGAGAAGAAAATGCACAAATTCCACTCCTCTCTGATTTATTGCTTTAAACACTGTCGGTTGCTCTGCAGTGATACAACATATTTTCAGTAGGACCTGTTGCAATAGGACAAGGGGTGATGGTTTTAAACTGAGGGGAGATTCAGACTAGGTACAAGGAATGACTTTTTCCAGTGAAACACTGGAATGGGTTGCCCTGAGAGGCTGCGGATCTCCCATCCTGGAAACATTCAAAGTCAGGCTGGACAGGGCTTTGAGCAACCTGATCTAGCTGAAGGTGCCTCGGCTCCTTGCAGGGGGAGATTAGACTAGATACCCTTTAAAGGTGCCTTCCAACCCCAAGTTATTCTGTGATTCTACTCTCTACAAAAGATTCCCCTTTTTTCCCCATTAACCACCAAAGTACATTCAAATACATTGATGTAATCTGGAATATAGGAGGTTCCATATAAATATCAGAAGGAACTTCTTTACAGAGAGGATGACGGAGCATTGGAATGGGCTGCCCAGGGGGGTTGTGGAGTCTCCTTCCCTGGAAAGGTTTAAAACCCACCTGAATATGCTCCTCTACAGTTTGATCTAGGTGATCCTGCTCTGGCAGGGGGATTGGACTAGATGGTCTTTCGAGGTCCCTTCTAATCCCTAATGATTCTATGTGCAGCTAACAATGGCATGCTGTCTGCATATATGGAGTGCAAGAGTACTGTTGAAATATAACCAATATAATGGTGGAGATAATGTTACAGAGGTCTGGAAGGGATTAGCATCCCACCTGACTTGAAGTGTGAAAAGTTTGGGCTTAATTCAGTATCTGCTGCTAGTATATTTTGTGGAGGTTTGTGCCTGTGCAGCACACAAGGCTGCGTTCAGTCAGTGCCAGAAGGCACAGAGCTTAAGGAGCAACTTATACAAGCTAATAGCTCCTGGAATGCTGAATGGGAACTCAAGCTAGAAAAGCGGTAAGTGCTATCTGCTGTGCAGGGTAAGTAAGGAAAAAATGTGAAGAGGGAGAAAGATACATATCAGGTCTTCTCTTGAATGTTTCTAAGTGTAATCAGTGTGTTAGGGGCTAGTGAAAAGTACTAGCTGTAATAACCTATCGTTAGTGGCTGTTAAGATGCTAGTTAAAATAGTTAGATACTAATCATGTAATTGCTGTTAAATCCTGCCTTATCCATCTCTTCTTCCTCTCTTTCTATCTCTTTCTTCACCTCTCTCTCTCTTACCCCTCTTTGAGGATTATGCCATGGACACTAGGTCCTGGAAAACAATGCGGAGTCACAGGGTGGTGTCAGTGACCGAAACATGTTGGTTATTGACTCCACATTGTTTTCTGAAGATTCTAAAGAGGCATGAGAGGCCCCTTTCTCAGGCTGCTCAAACAAGAACTGGTAAGACAGCAGCAAGACTTACATGTCTCTCACACCTTTACTTTCTTCCATTTCCAGCTTCTTAGAAGGGGCTTCTTTACTTTGTTTAAACTAGTGTTGGGAGTCATATCCCAAAGACAGACTCAGCTTTTAAAACCAGAAGTTATCTTCGCATCTTACTTTTCACCTTCCTTCTGAGTGTTAAGTTCAATTGTAAAAGCCATTGAAGCTTCAGATCTCCTGCCAGCCCTAAAGATATTATCTACTTTCAGGTTTGTTTCCTTCCTAGTCTGGGTAACAAATTCTCATGTACATAAAGACAACCACTGAGAATTAAACTAGCCCACGTATTTTCCTGGTGCAAACTACGCTCACATGGCCCTCTGCCAGCCCTCCCCAGACACCATGTCACACAGTGCCCACCTGGAGCCAAGGTTCACCAGAGTGGATCTTGTTCACTAGAGCTGTTTGCAATTAACCTAGGTACTAAATCTCAAAAATAGTGCATGGGGACACAAGGCAAACCATTAATTCACTGTCTCCTGCGAGTCTTTTTTTTCCTTCCTCCTGCCTGTGTTTTCAGACCCGTTCAGATAGGAAATCACAAGCGTCCTGTTTTGGAGCTGTACTGAATTTTCATGTGAAGTCACAAATACGTTTTGCACCATTAGGAAGTTAGAACTTACGCTCTTTCAGAAAAAGCTCTGTACTTTTCAGACTCAAGGTATTAATTCTTTAAAATGGGGCATTTCAAACTTTTTCCCTTTTCAAACAACAGGGGCTTCTTTCGAAACATGATTCTGTGAATACTTGCTGGCCTATTCTTTGTCAAACAGGCCAAATCTCATTCCATTTCCGATAGCTTCACTTCGCATGAATAATTCATTAATTGCCACTGCTATCAAAATGATAATATGAGAATGTCTGCTATATCCCAGCTTCCTTTCAATAAAACTGAGTGGCTGAAATAGAGGAGGATAAACTCAAATATCCAAAATGGATACTGAGCTAAATTTGTTCTTGGCTAATTGTTCGCTCAAGACAGTCTGAATGTGTTTAGAGTTACTATTCTGACCTCTAATTAAACTACATTTCAGAAACCCGGAAACCAGTTCAGAAATTCACCAGCAGGTCACTTGAACTTAAAAGTAACCTGTCAAACAAAAAGCTCAGGCTGCGATTCCATGTGGGGAAGCAGTCCAAGACAGAGACATTTGCTATGTAAGTTAAACAAAGCAAACCTTTTCTACCAGTGTGGAAAGTGCGGTACTAATCCAAGTCTCATGAACACAGGCACGACTATAGGGGTGATTACTCGCCCCTATTCTGCTCTTGCGAGACCTCACTTGGAGTTCTGCATTTGGTTCTGGAGTCCCCAGTACCAGAAGGACACAGGACTGTTGGAGTGAGTCCAGAGGAGGCCACAAGGAAGATCAGAGGGCTGGAGCACTTCTCCTATGAAGACAGATTGATGGAATTCGGGCCGTTCAGAGAAGGGAAGGCTCTGAGGGGACCTTGTAGCAACCTTCCAGTACCTGAAGGGAGCTACAGGAAAGCTAGAGAAGGACTTTTTATGAAGGAATCCAGTGACAGGAGAAGGGAAGATGGTTTCGAGCTAAAAGAGGAGAGATTTTAGATTAGACCTCAAGAAAAAACTTCGTCACTCTGAGGGTGGTAAGGAACTGGAACAGGTTGCGCAAGAAGGCTGTTATGTCCCCTCCCTGGAAGTGTTCAAGATCACGTTGTATAGACCTTTGAGCAACCTGGTCTAGTGAGACTTGTCCCTCCCACGGCAGGGAAATTGGGACTACATGATCTCTGAATTCCCTTTCAACCAAAGCCTATGATTTGATGATTCTCATCTGAACAGAACACAAAGAATTCAAATTTATGGAAAGGAGAGAATTCCTTCAGAGGAACCAGGATTCACTGCCAAATGAGAACAGAAATTTGCAATTTGGGGACATACTGCATTCTGACACAAAGGTATTTTGTTCTGAAGCTGCTTTGGATATGTAGTCCATAATGATTAAATCTATCCAAGGAAAGGCATTAATAGATGGAGGCAGATGATGGGAATTGCTCAGCATTTGGTTTTTGAAGGTCTGCTTTGGGGAAATTAATGACAATCATCAATTGTTTTCAGACTGCAGAAAGTTTCATTTCATCGTAAGCATCAGGCAGTACAAACCAGGTGTTGCAGTTTGCTCTCCTCTCAAATTCTACTGCCATTTTCAGAGCAAATCTTTTCAATCCGAAGACATAATCAAATAAAATTGGAAGAGGGGGGTTTGGTATTTAAAATTAACACAATTAATTAACAAATCCACGCTAACTTCTCAAATCTTAAAGAAAAAACAAATATTCATATTCAAAGGTATTATTTAACCTTAACATGTCATCTTGTTTCCCTGGAATAAGACTGTACTGTTAGAAGCTGAAAGAAGTAACAGCAATACCTAATCATTTATGCTCAATAATAAATTCTTTAATTTTAAGAGAAATACGTTGAATTAATTGAAGAACTCCGAGAAGGATGGAAAAGAAAGTATGATAAAGACCAGTAATAAAATAAAGTTGATGGGTGAAATCCCTCCTGCACTCACATCAAAGTAAAAATGCATTATTCTTAT
>JAOXOE010000405.1:18856027-18866956 GCA_028565055.1 Phoeniculus purpureus | reverse complement strand
AAACCCATGTTCCACCAGCTTGGAGACCAGAATGTGGTGCGGGACAGTATCAAAGGCTTTGCTCAGGTCCAGGAAAATTACATTGGCTGCTCGCCTCTCATCCATTCATGTTGTGACCTGCTCATAGAAGGCCACCAGGTTGGTCAGGGAGGATTTGCCCTTGGTGAAGCCATTCTGATTGTACCCAATCACCTCTTCACTATTCTCCTGTCTCAGTAGTGCCTCCAGGAGGATCTGCTCCAAGATCTTACCAGTCACAGAGGTGAGACTGACCGGTCTGTAGTTCACTGGCTCCTCCTTCCTACATTTGTGAGCAAGTGCAACTGTTCTTGTTTATTACTGAGATAACTTGCACTGGTCTATAGGCAAATAAAAAACATGTTCCCTTTGTAATTTGGCACTCTTATTATTTTTCTCCCCTCAATATCTTACTTCCAAACTAAACAATCACTCTCTCCCATTTGTTAAGTGTAATGATCCCCCAACTAATCTCATTACACTTGCTCTCTGGAAGATTGTTTCCTTTCAGCTGGGTGGGAAGCACTGCTCTCATAGCCCTCCCAGAAGGGAAGCAATGATCCACAAAAGAAAGCCTGCCTAATTTATTTCTCCTGTTTATGTGACAGGAAGAATAGCTGAGACAATCTTTCTTCTAATTTGGATTGACTGCATATCACTTCTAGTAATCTGAAATCTGTAAAGCAGTTTGAGAAGCTGCATGCTATACACACTTACTGATTCTTGCCAATAACTGTGGAATCCAGCTGACATGAGGGTATAGGCACAGCCTTGAGCAGGTAGATGTAGACTCCCTCCAGCCTCTCACCCAGGAGGCCAGGAGTCAACCAGCTCCAATATGAAAGAGAAATGACTATGCTGCCTTGTCACTCTTGGTTACTACCGGCCAGAAATCACCTCCAAGTTATACTTCATATTCTGCTAACTCCCTCTAAAGATCCTCCATTTGGTCTTGCTGTGCATCTGTTGGTATGAGCCTTTAGCATCTTATTTATGTGCCAAGGCACATTGCTCAGCTGTTTTCTCATTAATAGGAAGAGATTACCCATGCTGAGATTTCATTGCTGGGGCTAATCAGTGACCAGTGGCACTGTCACTAAGGTCTCATCAAGTTGCAGCCCAATATGCCCAGCTCATTAATCTAGTCAGAGGTCCTAGTAGACAAATAGAAATATCCAAACGATCGCCCAGTCAACTACTCACAAATTATTTAGTATGAAACACAGGGTTCTCAAGCCTCTGCTCCTCTTGGAAGCTAGAAAATATCACTAATGAAAGTGCTGGTGCTACCTAGTTCAAAGTGCTTCAGCCTATTGCAGTATTGACTTACCACTTGTTTACCAACCCACAGTGTGTCTATAGGTCTGAGCCTCTACTACTTCTACTGTCAAATTATTTTTCTATCTGTCTTGAAATAGCAGTCCTCCCCAGTTTAATGTCTCTACAGTAACAGGCTCATCCTAGTGCAGAGGGTTAACCACATCGCCACCAGACTCCTCTGCCAAGATACAGCAATTATTGTTATAGATGTCCTTGATTAAAATGTTGTCTGAAATGTAAACAGTCTGTAAATTCTATCAGATACAGCTATTCACCACACGCTTCCAACCGCTTCTTTATGCAGAGCCACCCTTTTCTCCCTGCATCTAATTTATACACAACAGTAGTTAGAGGCTCCACAAAGCTGAAAAATAATTTGTGACAACAGCACTACTAAGGGCAAATCAAGGCAGGCAGCCAGATGTAACAGTCCTTCAGGTAAATAGGACTTGTGCCTATAAATGCCAGCTTTAACTCTGTCTTGATCCTCAAGTACTGAATACGAGCTTTCTACAGAATGTCCACCATTTCCATTTTGAGAACAAATGGGTGAGAGTCTTTTTTAAATAACTTCTAAACTGTGACTGGACTAGGTAGGATTCAGCCTCAGAATAATCTCAATAGAACTGTACCGCCTACCTGCTACTTTTAACAGCTGCTGTTTTTCCATCGCTGCAAAACTGTTCCATAAACTGAACCCCTATTTATCATAAACATAATGATCAGGTTTGCAGAGAAGAAAGCAGAGAGTGAAAACAAAGAATATTTGTTTCGTAGGAGAAGCACTAGCAAGTCAAAATTAAAATCTAATGGACTTCATTTAAGGGAATATTAAACAGAAATGGAAGCCTTTGATTAAAAATGAGAACAATACAATCATGAACATTTGCACCAACTTTTTCTATTCAGCAATTTTTAGATAAAACCCAACCATTTAAACACATACTGAAAGCATAAAAAAGAATCTAACACTGCATTCCAGAAGAAAGGGATCTAAACTGATAATGGAAAGTCTAGCCTCTTTTCAGCTGAGCTGAGATTCCAATTTTCTGCATCACTAGCAATGATAATGTTACACAAACAGTGTTCAATCATTAAATTAATTCCCATTAAATCAATGTCCTTAAAGGCCAAACAGTCCTTTAATAATTACTTGATTAAAACGATGTTAGCTTAACATATTAGTTATAGTATATTTATAATTCCCTTCCCAACAGTAAATCCTTTATTTCTACCCATCTTTTTGAAACGGTAACAATGAGGCAAATGTTATTAAGGGAAGCACATCATATTGCCATGTAGCAAACGGCTGTGTTCTTGCTTCCCTTAGTATTGGTGATGCTTCAACAACATACATTGATCAGATTTGCCTTTCCTGTATGCAGTATTTATAGTATGAATCTTCAAGAGCTGTAAGAATTAATTCCTGGCTTTTAATCCTAGACCCACAAAATAAACCACTGCTTAGATAGTAACAACTTTGCAGCGTGCCTATACCCATACAAAGGCATTATTTGCAGTCACTGTAAAAGCATCAAAACAATAAACACTTGCTATCATTTTAGAGAATACTGCAAATCTGAACAAATAACCTTGCACACTGGTGACCTACTGATCACGTTCTAAGAGATGCTGAAATAAAGCCTCAATCAACCTCACTTATAACCTATGGCGATTGGACGAGATGATCTTTCGAGGTCCCTTCCTATGCCTAGCATTCTGTGAAGCATCTATGTGGCTAAGATGCTGCCACACAGAGCTTGCAGAGCAGCGGTCTTTCCATAGTCTACTGACAGTGTTACACATAAGTCCTTCACAGACAGCAAAGACAAATGTGCACAATGGACTGAAAACAGGCCATCTGTACACACAATTACACTGAACAATGTCACTAATGAGTTATTAAAGCTCTGTTTTAGCTAAGAGCCTGTCAGAGAGGACACTATGAACACAAGGGACAAAGAGCCCTCTTTGGCTATGAACCAACAAAGACCAAAGACAATTCAGTGAGACCATAAGGACCAACAGTAATTCCAGTAAAGCCATCATGTCTTTTGACAGGTGCTTTTCCCCATCACCTTTTTTTCATCCTCTGTACAGCTCTGTGACTCCAGGTATAAGAGGTGAAGGGAATTTTTAAAGAAGTTCATGTACTGAAAGATAGGGTTTTTTTGAACTTTCAAAGTACTATGAAATGCTTTTAAAATTATTTTTGCAAGATTTCCAAGCACCCATCACCACATGGTGGCACCTGCCTACTTCAGAGGTAAGTGAAGCACAGACATCTGGGGTACATTGGTTCACATTTCACGTCACTATTTTCAGTTATCCTCTTCAGACTGCTTCTCTGCTATGAACTCCTAACCTTACCAAATTCAGTCATCACTAATGCAGGAGCTCTCATTATGTTCCCAAATAACACATTTTAAAACTTAGCCTAAAATTCCCCTTCAGGTATGCTGTTATCAAAGTAATGCCTGCAATTCAGACGACCTGAAGTAGTGCTGTAACAGTTCATGGTGAACAGAGGAAAGGAAAAACACCTCATCCTTTTAAGGCTCACAAAGAATAATACTCTAATGTAATTTATTGATAAAAACCTCTGATATGAATGCTTATGTTTGGAAATTGATTAGCCTGGGTTTTTTTACTGTAAGTCAGCTATCAACCTACTTAAGATCATAACTCAGATTAATTAGAAGTGAAAAGCAACTTCAGAAATAACTTTATTGGATAGCAAGGATTTTCCTCCTTGGGGATAGATTTAGAAATGAGAGAAGAATGGAGCACATGTTTATATCTAAAAATATTCTGTTAGCAGGTATATCTGGGCATGAGTAATGAACAGTCCCAACTCAACAGATTTACTATCCCTGCTCTTTAACAGTTTGATGGCAAAAGAGTTTCTACACTGACCTTTCACTGGTATCTTTATCCCAGTGTGAGGGAAGCAGATTCTTCAGTCAAAACCATTGGTGTTCCTTCATCTCTGTTTTCGTCTGGTAGATGAGGTATCGCACATTTTTAACCCAACACTACCTCACTATATTCAAAAGCACTGAAAAGGTAAAGTCCTACTTTATGATCTCTTCCCTCCCTACTGACAGAGGGAAAGTAAAAATTAAGCAGCAGGAGATTCCTACACCAGGATGTTGTTGTAATGAAGGCAATCCCCTTAATTTGCATGCTGGGAAGCTAACTAAATGAAAAACACAAATAAAACCCCCATCAGCTCTCATTTTCCCATATTTGCTGAGAATGGTCCTTCATCTAAGTAATCAAAGCAGTGGTTTGGTTAGCTTAATCAAAAGATTCATTTGGTAGCACTACATGCTTCCTTTCAATAGTAATTTTATCCTACTCTTGTAATGCATATTTTAATACTGCAAGAAGTGTGAGGGGAAAAAACCCTCAACAGCTGAAGAAGGGAGACTCTCCTGTCAGCAGCTTCAAAACCTCTTTCTGCCATTTACAGTTTGCAGTCAATTTTCCTGGCACCTACCCACCCGTTGGGGTAATGAACAGCCACATGGGTGGATACAGCTATGGCACAGCTGGTGCAGAGGAGGGACTCCCCCTAGACCATAAAAGCCTGGTAAACTACATGAGTTGTCCTCTAAACCCAAGTTCATCTGGTGCCTTGGATATCCTCTGCTGAAAAAGGCTGATCCGTTTGTAGATGAAATTGCTGTTGTCTGAGCAGACGGGGAGTATTTTTAATAAAGCTAAAACCTATTTCTCACATCCTCTGTACCGTAAACAGCCAAAATCACCAACTTAAGTGTAAGCTTCTGTGCAAAATCAAACAGTAAGACAAGCCTCTTCAGCTACAAAACATCCTTGCAGATAAAGATGTGCGTTATAATTCCGCACACAAGGCATGTTCAGTTCCTGGCTGAAATGCTAGTCTTTCTTTCCTTGAATAGATAGGTATTACACACAGGTGAATTCTGAAAAGCCAAAACTGATTACCTAATCTGAATCCAACCTCACCATTCCTTACCCAAAAGATAGTACCTAAAGTTATTTTAGAAATCATAACAATTAAAGAAACCCTTCAGAGTACAACATTCACCTCAGGATGCTTTTGAAAGTGTGTGGGAAGGTATAAAGATGCCACAGACATCCAGTTTTACTTTCCCTTTTGCCTCATTTGGTCTCAATCAGCATTTACACTCTAGCCAGACAGACATTACCTTCCCACAGACTTTTAATCAGGCTTGGAGCTATTCCTAGGTGAATGAAGGTGTTTTTTGGGCTTTCACATTGACACTCATTCTCCACCTCCTCACAGAAGGTGTGTCAGACACAAAATCTCTAAATACACTGACTCACGTACCCAGTGCTACCGCTCGAGCAAGCAGGTGCAGGCAAGATAGAGAAATCCATTATTTCAGATGCCTCTGAGAACTGCCTGAGTCGTAACTTCGATTTAGGGAAAAATCCACACGTATCCCCAGGCACTCCAATGATAGTCATATCACACTGCTGCAAACAAATGCCCACGCGACCGAACATTTCGCTTGGAACAAGGTTATTCCACTGAACTGCATTTTCAAAAAGAGACAATCAAATAAACCTCTGCAAATGGCAGGCATGTAAAGCTGCAGCTGACGTTTGCAAACAGGCGCTGCAGACACAACAACAATTCGCGGCGTTTGTTGTCAGCTATGGTGATCTCTGGTATGTTCGAGACACAGGACACAATTGCTAAAATTTAGGTATTCCTTGATGCTGTCTAGAGCATTGGCCAAAGCACCGAGACATGAGAAGGAGCATGGGTTCCACGGGGTTGCAGCTCCTCTTTCAGAAGGATGTACAAAGGTATATACATGTAGTCCTACGTAAGCTCATATTTTATACAACAAAATGCGAGTTTGGGGGGGCATCACTTTTACGAGTGAAAACTGTAACGTCAAAACTATACCTGCTGGTGTACGTGGTAGAAAAACATGGAGACTGATTTGTTTCCTAACACGTTTGGTGTCTGATTTCCATTTTCCCAGCTTAGTGCTGTTCAATCACAAGTCTGCTCCCCTTGGTACAAGAATATGTCAAGGCATTAGTTGAAGAGCAGTTAAAACTGATAATTAATGACACTGGCATTTCAGTTTTGCTTTCTGCCAGAAGATACAAACCTTGTTTTTCATGAAGGAAGATTAGTATCATCTCTGGTTTGGAAATGCAAATTGATATCAAGATATTAACGTAGTTTCTATGGTTAGTCATCTGATCGGATGTAGTGTCCAAACTAGAAACTAGATCTTAGTGTGGAAACCTTTATCCTTTTGATTGTTTTTTTTCCTAAATTTAAAACATTACTTGGTTTCACCACTAAATATCACACGTGAAGATGTAATTGATTTCTAACACTTTTTTCCAAAAGCTTTTAGAGTTTTCCTCTGAATATTAAATATATAGAAACTGGTGTACAGTTAATTAAGAGAAAATGTCACTAAGAAAATACGTTGTTAGAGCATAATGGCTTCCTGCTGATAGGGATATGCCGAGAGTGAGATAAGCAAGATGGAGTAATTTATTAGGCAGTAGCACACTCCAGGCAGTGCATTTCAGGAGGATTATCTCACGCCTTGGGTGGTAATACAAGGAACTAGACTGAGAATACTGAGTGGCTTTAACCATCCGAGAAGTATTATAATGACTTAGGAGTGCCAAGGCTTGGAGTCCATTTCATTGCTCTTATGAAATGTAATTTAAACAAGGCAAACAGTAAGATTTGCTCATTTACTGGGCATTAGGAACAGAATTGGCCATTACTGACACCACTGATGACCAATCAAAAGCTCCAGCTGTGACTAGCATTTTAAACTAACAAAAACACAAAGAGATTTTAAAAAATGGCCTAACAGTGACGCTTTCACATAACTTCTCATTTCATAGCTTGCTAGGTTAAACAAGAGTATGAGGATCTCAGAAGAAAAGAATACTTTGCAGGCAATGCTTCAAGCACCAAATTATCCCATGGTCTAACCTTATTTATAAAATAAATAATAAAGTGTTTTGATGCAATTGCTGAGAAGTGATTAATTTTGAATGATTCATCCATTTTGAAGATAAAAAGCTGGAGATGGGTAGATTTAGATTGGATGTGAGGAGGAAATTCTTTACTGTGAGAGTGGTGAGAGCCTGGAATGGGTTGCCCAGGGAAGTGGTTGGGGCTCCATCCCTTGAGGTGTTTAAGGCTGGGTTGGATGCGGCTCTGCCCAGCCTAATCTAGGGTGGGGTGTCCCTGCCCATGGCAGGGCGGTTTGAACTGGATGATCCTGTGGTCCCTTCCAGCCCTGACTGATTCCATGATTCTATAGTGACTTATGGTGGAGAAGGTACTTTCATCTTAAAGCCTGTGTTGCAGGTGCTTAGAACGTCTAGAAAACAATATGGATGTGTTTCTGTGTGAGACTAGGTCTAGGTGATCCTGCTGTGTCAGTGTGTTTGGACTAGATGATCTTTCGAGATCCCTTCCAATGCCTAATGATTTTATGGTTCTATGATTCTAAATCAATTTTTCAACAGCACACATTAAAAGAAGTGTGGAAGAGTCAGGACACAGAGGAATTTGTATGACTATCCAGGCACAATAGAAACTGATGGCACTAAGTTATAGCAGAAGAGTGTGAGAGAGCAAAGAACCCTCAAATATGTAAGACATTTATAAAATGAGAGAGAATATTCAGCTATCCACATCTACTGACCATTGAAAGAAACAATGGTTGAAATGATTTATGTCTGGAAAAAAGAGTTCTCAAAAGACAGATGAATGAATGAAATTTTTTGTAAGTTGAATACAAATTCCATCTACAGACAGAACTAGTACAATTACATAGCACAATTCTTCTCTTAAAAATTTCTTGGAGATTACCTTCTCTTTCCACCTCTATCCATCCTTAATCTAATAAGTGCTATTCCCAGAATACCAACTCTGAATATAATTTACAATAAAAAAAATCAATAAAGTAATATAATACATTCTTTCAGATATCTTTCACTTTCACACAGTAATTGAACAAAGTAGGATCACAATTTTTTGAGACAGTTCTAATCACACTGGCCTAGTATGTGAAATAAAAAATAATATAAAGGTCTGTTAACCTAGATTCAACGTAGAACAAGGAACATGTTCACGCTGCCTTCCACAGGCCTCTAGGGATTAAAAAATATGTGAAAAACTATATGCCTACTCGTATTTTGTTTAGTAGTAGCTCACTTTACATTTGCTTTTACAGGGGAGCTATTTTAGACTGATGGCTTTTCAGAAGTACCTTTTAACATCTCTCCAAACAGGAAACATAGCTGAAGGGCTTGAACACACAATGGTTAATGATTGTATACCTATCATATCTTCAAGAACAGGGAGATGGGATGATTCCAAGTGTGTAGAAGAAAAGCTGTTTGAAAGAGGAAAATAGTATGAAAACTGCAATCACATTGCTATTAAGGATGACTGGTCTCCAAGCTAATGTTTGATTCTTTCAAGTCACACTTAGCTCTAATGCAAGAAGTCATTTATCACCAAATGTAAATATCCTGGTTTGGATTATTTTGTGTCAGTTTGGATTTCTCAGGGTCACCAAAGCAGGACAGCTGATAATTCCATTCTCGTGTAAGTCAGCTGTCACAAAACAAGGAGCTATAAAAGAGCTGTAGCCTGGGCTAAGACTATCAGAAGACTACTGGAATGCCCAAAGGTGATTTTTTCCCCCTGCTGGCTGAGGAGAGCTTTATGGAATGCTCCTGGAGAGACACAGTTCTTCAGACATGTTTTAGTTTCTGTAAGAATTTTTTTGTCCTGCACAAGACACTGAGTGGCTACTGCCAAATCATTATCAAGTCATGGGAAAAAAGTTTTCACATTTGTTAAAGCAGGATATTTTGGTCAATTTTTTCAGGAAGTACAATTGCTTTGGTCTTTTGCTTTCTGAATTCTCTCTATGATGTCTAAAAGTGACAGCTATCTCCATGGCGGTGTTTCCCAGTTTGTTCTGCATCAAAATAAATGGATATATAAATCTGTTGCAGGAAAAGAGTTTAATTTCTGATGCACACATTAAATCAGTCATTTTTAATCTTTGTCTGTTTGTGTATTGATACCTCAAAGATCATTTAAAGAATTTCAATGAAGGACTTCATTTGCAGCAGATGTAGCCATAGGCATCTCTGTTCATCTTAATGAGGAAAGAACAAAGTTCACTTTGTCAGACGAAATATTCTAATCCCAAAATTCACATAACCTGAAATATCAGTGACATTACTCTTATTTTAACAGTTTTATTTTCAATTAAGTAGCACTTGCTGGTTTGCCCTAAGTACTGTAATCTCCAAAGGACAAAGTCATAGCGACAAACTCTGACTGTTCCTCTGGGTATTTGGAACGATGGCACACTTACATCACATATGTTAAACTATGGTTGTTTGGATCCTGTTCTTTTGTGATCTTTATATCTTGTTTAGATTTTCTCTAGGCATTCAGGCCCCAAAATGTGTCAGTTTTATAGTACTGCAGTTACACAGCAGGATGAAGCAGGGAAAGATAGGGTAACATCTGTTGACTTCTCACAGTGGCATTTCTGTTCTCTGCACTGCATAACCACAGTCACTTCTCACTCTTTAGTGAATTATGACACTCTCTTTAGTAACTTATGAACATTACATCATCTTTCTGTATCTGTGCTTGGTTTGTTTCCTGTTTTGTTCCATGTTTGAGGTGAAGCATGATCCTGCCTTGCATGCAGTTCTCTAAGTAAATAAACTTATAATTCTCCATAAAACAGATAAAAACTGATGGAGTGAGCATTGACTATTGATGGAGTGACCATTATTTTAGGATTACGTAGTAACTTCCTGATATTGTTGAAATCATAAGGCTTAGCAACTAGTATTGTGTAGAAGGAAGGGAGGCCAGATGCATCCTGTTAAAGAAGTAACTGATCGCTAAAATGCTGGCAGGGACCACCTATACAGTTTGGACTAGTGACAAGAAATAACAGGGCATGCGCAGACTGATGGGGGGCAAAAGTTCGACCCTGAGGAAGACTCTTACTTTATCACAAGATGGCATTGTGACACTCAAAAGACGACCACCAAAAGAAACTGCACAAGCTCAAGAGGGAGGAGACTTAATAGGAAGTGGGGACAGGTTATGCATATGTATAGGTGTGTTAGAATACCTAATGAATATGTATTATTTTATGGCATATAATCATGGTTTGGGGGACAGGTGGTGTGCACATCTGTGGTGGCATTAGCCTCTGTTCACCCACTAGCAAATAAATTACCTCCTCAAAAACTCTAAAAAGAGTTCTTGGGTCCTTTCCGTGTGTCAAAACCCCACACCTTTTAACACGCACAATGAAATTCTACTTTTTCAGTCTTGAGTATTCTTTAAAATATTTTGTATACATTAAAATGTAACCACATTTTGGAGAATGGAATAGCTGGCGGCTCATGGCATAGACAGGAGGACTCTTTGCTGGGTTAGAAACTGGCTGGATGGCCAAGCCCAGAGGGTGGTGGTGAACGGCGTGAAATCCAGTTGGCGACCAGTCACAAGCGGTGTCCCTCAGGGCTCAGTTT
>JAOXOE010000405.1:18823395-18848801 GCA_028565055.1 Phoeniculus purpureus | reverse complement strand
TGAAGTGATCCTGCTGTGGCAGGGGGATTGGACTAGATGATCTTTCGGGGTCCCTTCCAATCCCTAATGATTCTATCATTCTAAGTTATTTAACAGAAATTACACGAAACAGTCAGACTGCTTTATGAACGATTGGTACGGCAGCTCTAAATATTCAACATGAGGTCGCTCTGATACCTCTAACCATTTCCGACTTGCAGCCTCACAGGCCAAGTTGTGTTGTAGAGCTGGAATATACAGTGCATTCAATACTGTAGTTCTCATTACTTCTGTCCTTTTTCTCTGTTGCATATACCCTTTGAACAGGCTGACACTCACTCCCGTCATTTGCATTTGATACATGACAACGAGTGTGAGTATTGTTCAAATACTGTAATGCATGAAAATGACAGCTGGAAACACTTCTGCAAGAAAGGGAATGCATTAACAAGTTCTGTGCCTGGAGCAAGAGTATGTTCTCCTGTCTCCACCTATTGACCATTAGCGCCTGTCTTTCTCCTGATGTGTGTGCGTGATGCGTCCCCAGTGCAGCCCCAGCACACCATGAGCCTGCAACTGGGCTTCACAGCGACAGTCAGCATTTTGGAAAGCTTCATCAGATTGCAAATTGAAAGATAGATGTGGAAATCACTGCACAGATAGATGAGGAGACAATGTGAAATGGCAAGGGGGATGTATGACTGCAGAGAGGTGAAGAGTGGAAAGAAGAAGGGCTCAGAGAGCTGGGAAAAAGTTGGAGTTGCTTGTATCCAAATAGAAGGGACAGAGGGTCAAAAATCAGAAAAGTTAAAAGGTAAGATATAAGGAACAAAGTGAAGTGAAAATTCTGAAGTAAAAGAACGAATAGAGACTGCTGAAGCTGCATAGAAGTCTGTGTAGTCCCCAGACACCCTTGACTTGGTGGTGTTATTCATCTTCCTGAACCTGGAAATGTTACAGAACCTCTGTAGAAAAAGCACTAAGTTAATGGAGATAAAATGGAGAAATAAGAGCTCATAGGAGCAGAATAATAGATGCCTAATACCTTTCATGTCCCCAGTAGCCAAACAAGAGTGCTTCAGATGCCAAGATCCATCAGGCAAGTTACAGAGTTTTTCTTTCTTAGGATAACAAGAATGAGGAATCAGAACGTCTCTCTGCCATGGAAAGGGATGTGAGCCACACAGAGGGTTTGGTGAGGGAGGCAAACTGTGATGCATTACTGAGTTAAAAAAAGCAGAACAGGAATAACCAGCAAAGCAAGAGACATAATCCAAATGTCTATTCCTCCCCAAGGCAGCAATTTTGGGCAGACCTTTTTCCACAGGTGGTTTTGAAGAAGGGATACGGAAATAGATCTGGGCACAAAAGAATGTGTGTGGTTGTTTACCTGTACAGACTTTAACCCTCCAGTAGGAAAATCACTGCAAAAAGTGACCTGAAGAAGTAACAAAAAATACTTCAAGGAGGACATTTTACTCATCCCAATCTCTACTTTCCCCATAGGTTGCACAGAAAAGGTCTACACCTTATGTGACCAGATTTGGAAAGCATATTCACAGGAGTTCGTAACCTCCATTAGGACTCTCTCTTGTTTAATAAAGAACAATCTCAGAGGTCTAAAGGATTACAGGATTCATCATGTCATATTCACTCCAATTTCTACTACATCAAGATAAATGACCACTTGCCAAAGTGGACTGGCATGCGAGCAGCACGCCCAGCTTCTGAAGATACCAGGCGCTGAACAGAGCAGAAGAGCAAGCGGTGAGCACAGAGTCACCCATCAGTAACAAAACTTGAGGTACCATACGTGCTACTTAAAAATCCAAAGAATGGCATATCCCCTCCACAAGTTGCTGACACAAAAGGCAAGGCTCACTGTTGTGCTACCATCCCAGCACAGCTTGCTTACCCCTCTCTAGCTTTTGGCTATTGAAAGCTGTTGGTCATACTCTTTTTTTGATGAGCCAAAGATGGAAAAGCCTAGGAAGGCAGTATAGACAATTTTATCAACTGCATTAGAAATTGATTTATGCCTTGGAAAATGTTAATTATCTAGCAGAGATTTCCCTGTATTGCATTTCTAAAATATGTATATATATATCTCTCTCTAGATATATCATAGAATCATTAGGGATTGGAAGGGACCCCGAAAGATCATCTTGTCCAATCCCCCTGCCACAGCAGGATCACTTCACTGGATAAGTTTTTTATATATATATATATATCTATCTATCTATATCTAACATACTTTCAGTGTAAGATACCACACTAGGATACCATTACTCTAGCAGCAGTGCCCAAATGACAAATGATGACCTGCAAATATGCCCCTTCAGTATCTTTCTACCCCAAAGTATCTTCCTCTCCAAAACCCTTTTTGGCCTCTGCAGATCAGCAGAAGGGAGAACATCATATTGTTTTGGTTTTAATTTAGGCTAAGTAACACGCAGCAGAACTTCCATTTTATTGCCAATAGATCCATGAAGACATCTCCTGTTTTGCACTCTTTACTAAAGCCTGTATGCTACTCATGAGACGGTTTGTAATGGCACCCATGAGAGCTGTTTCTCTTGCAGACCTCTCCTGTGCTAATGCATAATAAATGCACTCATCACACAGTAAACACTCTGAAGCCTTTCTTTATGGAATACGACAATAGCATTAGTCTGTTAGACCCCAATGTGCACAAATTAAGCTACTCGTTTGGCTTCAGCAGCCTGTTCTGTCGATCCCACTCTCTACCAGGTGCCTCCCTAACACAGGGTGTGGCCAGATGAGGGAACATCAGCAAGAAATAACACCAGCAAAACAATCTCCTGACATACTTATATTCAGTGTTACTGATGAAAACATACTATATTTCTCAAATTATTTCCTGTCAGTATTCTTAACTTCCTGCTCCTTTCCAAAATCTCCCATCCCTCAAAAATCTCATCTTCAGGAGGGAGCTTGGAACTGCAAATGGTTCTTCTCCCCCTCTACTCTGCCCTGGTGAGACCACGTCTGGAGTATTGTGTCCAGTTCTGGGCCCCTCAGTTCAAGAAGGACACACAACTGCTGGAGAGAGTCCAGAGCAGAGCAACGAGGATGGTGAAGGAAGTAGAACACTTCCTTTATGAGGAGAGGCTGAGGGAGCTGGAGAAGAGGAGACTGAGGGGTGACCTCATTAATGTCTATAAATATGTGAAGAGCAGGTGTCAGGAGGATGGAGCCAGGCTCTGCTCAGTGTCATCTAGTGATAGGACAAGGGGCAATGGGTGTTAGCCGGAACATAGGAGGTTCCACATCAATATGAGAAGGAACTTCTTCACAGTGAGGGTGATGGAGCAGTGGAACAGGCTGCCCAGGGGGTTGTAGTGTCTCCTTCACTGGAGACGTTTAAAGTCCACTTGGATTTGTTCCTGTGCGATTTAGTCTAGGTGATCCTGCTGTAGCAGGGGGATTGGACTAGATAATCTTTCGAGGTCCCTTCCAATCCCTGATGTTCTGTGTTCTGTGAAATGGAAATGAAAGCAGCACTCATGCTGCTTAGTTATTCAGAAATGTAAAGTCTCTCATGTATAAAGTTTGGGATTATGGTATTGAGATGCGATACGGCCACGGAAACAAATAAGGACAAATACTACCCTGGCAGCAGTTCTGAGTTGCACACTACCGACCGTTGCCATCTACAAACCCCTCATATGGGCAACCACCAGCAGTGACAGGTAGTTGAGCTAAACCCTCCATCAGAGTGTGGTATTGTGGTCCTACCTTCCCCACCTATGAGAAATATCCAAAGTTCTCCAGAAATTAAAAACACCAAGCAACAAAAGCCCCCTATTTGTTATTTGTACAAGTAGAGCCTGAGAGCTGTTTAACATAGAATAATTATAGTTTTTTTGCCTACGTCATGTGTCTTACAGCTACCCACACAGTCCTACAGAGCTGGTCTCCTACTGTCAGGACAGAGGAACTCCAGTTCTTTGTCTAATGATGCCAACATAATTAGTTGACTTCTACACCAAAGAAACCCCACTTGAAATCTCCACCATTACAGGAATACGTTTCTTCCCTGGACTGTTTTGCCATGTAAAAAATAATTACATGGTTAGAAACAGGTTGAGACACAAGTAATTATTTTTGTATTTGACCATCAGGATGGATGGTGGGGACCCTCCCATCCCATGCTCATTCCTCAAAGGGCTGTCAGCCATCCTTTCTCCAGCTGAAAAGTCTGGACTCAGCTCTCTGCAGTATGCAATTCTACAAGATTCAGGCAAAATTAGTTCCTCAGGGTATATTTTGCTATTTCATGATTGCCATTTCTAGTCACGGAATGTGATCTTATTTTCATAGGTACTATACAAAATAAGCCTCCAAGAGAAATAGGCTCCCAGCTTAGGCACTCTCAGCTGCTCTCTAGAGAAGGAAATTGTCTGTCCAAAGTTACCTGGCATGGGACTATAGTTGTAGCCATGACAGTTTAAGGATCTAAATGAAGCAAAGCCTTAAGAGAGAAATACCTTTGAACAGAAGAAAGGATGTATCTGTCCTATCACTAGTTGCCTAAAGAGAAATGTCTACCACTGAAGCTGGAGAAAAACAAGATTCTAATGACCTATTGCTCAATAGAAGCAGTATCACTCCTATCACCCCAATCTTCCTATGCTGCATCACACTTTAGCTCCCATGCTCATCTTTGGAAATTAGGCTGTAGCTCTCCTTTAAGGTTGAAAGCTAAAATGACAGACACAAAGAGGTTGTTTTCTGGGAAACACTCTTCATCTAATAATGGTTGTGTTCATTAACTTGTTTAATTCTGCAGTACAGTAGTTGTTTTTATTTCACCTACATCACATTTTTGAGGATATTGAGATGACTGTATTGTGAGTTCCTCTCTCCCTTCTTATTTGGCAGCCATAAAATAAGCCAAATGAGGGGAAAGACTGTAAAGAAACAACAAAACAGGGCTGCTCAGTTGATAGTAGCGATTGTAGCTCACCAGAGACCTAGTTGTCAAGGCTTTTGTTAGCGTAATAACAAAGGAGATTGTTAAGGGTTTTGAAGAAAGACAAGACTACTGTCTTGAGGGAAACCTTTATGCCTTACAGAAGAGTTCTTGGACAAAGCATAAAGATATCTGCTTGAAAAAGGATTTGCACTGAAAGCTCACATGAATGATTGCCAAGTGAGAAATGACCATGAAGGGCCTCAGGACTCTTTCTTTTTCTTTTTTTTTACCCCGGGAGCACTTTCAATTTTACCAAATGCAGAAAGAGGGTCCCAAAAAAAGACACTGAGAACTCCTGAAGAGTTCTAGAGGTTGCACAGGCAAATCACAGACATGTTACGGATGGTAAGCTGACAAAGCTTAAATAGACACACAAATTTCAGCAGTAGAAAACCACAGGAGAGAAAATAAAGATGATGAGGTCAGCTGTTTCAGGTTGAACTAAATTAATGGTCCAATATGAAAAGACAGTAGAGGAAAACACAAAAGTTTTATTTCAGATAGAAGGAGCTCATTACAGTCTAAGAGCATCAGAACAGAATCAAAACTAATTGTCTCCCTGGAGTCACTAGTTTGCTTAGACTTGAGAATGTGCAGTGATGAACTACAGATAGAAAAGACTATGGTCTTGGATGTAGAATGGCGCACAAAAACTGGAAAATTCTTCAAAATAATAAAGAGGCAGGAGAGAGAAGACACAAAGACAACAATAGAAGGCAGAATGCCACGGCACGAAGCCAGCGCCATCTGAAGCTGCTGAGCGGATTGGCAGATATGTGCAGATTGACCTTTGAACAGAAGTTACGAGCAACTTGGACACCATTTTGCTGGGTGCAAAAGAGGGCAGCTCTGTGCAGGAGCACGTAAGATGAAGCAGGAGAAGAGGAACTGAGGTAAAAGATTCAGGAAACTCTGAAGACAAAAGGAATATGGCAGTAGCTGGCTTGCTTAGCTGGATGAACATGTGTCCATGTAGATCCATTTCTTGAAATGCAGACTACCTCGAAGTTCTACTTGCATTTTAGTTTGAATAAAGGCCAAGTCTGCAGAGACTAGTTTTACAGGAGTTCTGCTCATGATAAAACCCCTGAAAACTCTCCAGAAAGTCAAAGTTAGGTCAAACTTTAGTAAATGCTTCCGAGCGCTCATGGGGGAGAGGAAGCCTTTCGCTGAGCCTACCTTCAATTCCGAGAAAATGAGGTAGTAGAACAACAGTTTTACACTTCATTTTTAAACTACGCACAGGCTCTTCTTCACGCTCTGCTAACTGTCATAGATCAGTTATTTTTACATCCAAAACACGCTGACCCCTAAGTTAATCCAGATAACTCTTAGCTTTTTCTTAATGCCTGGAAATACCACTACACTGTGCTTGCAGTGCTTTCTGGTCACAGTTGTTATACTGGTGCAAGTTTGTTTAAGGCCCAGATATGCAAGCAAAGATACACAGGATTATAAGAAAAAACCCATAAAAAAATCTTTCTCCAGGCTGATTACTCTCTTGGTCATGCAAACTGAAGCCAATTTATGATAAGGCTTTGAGGAATTTGCTCTCACAGAATTACAGAACATCGGGGATTGGAAGGAACCTCAGTCATCTAGTCCAATCCCCCTGCCACAGCAGGATCATCTAGACCAAGTTGCATAGGAACACGTCCAGGCAGGTTTTAAACATCTCCAGAGAAGGAGACTCCACAACCTCCCTGGGCAGCCCCTTCCAGTGCTCTTCACCCTCACTGTGAAGAAGTTCCTTCTCATATTTATGTGGAACCTCCTATGTTTCCAGCTTACACCCACTGCCCCTTGTCCTATCTTTGGATGCCACTGAGCAGAGCCTGGCTCCATCCTCCTGACACCTGTCCTTTCCGTATTTATCAAAGTTAATGGGGTCACTCCTCAGTCTCCTCTTCTCCAAGCTAAAGAGACCCAGCTCCCTCAGCCTTTCCTCACCAGGGAGATGTTCCACTCCCTTCATCACCTTTGTGGCTCTGTGCTGGACTCTCTCCAGCAGTTGTGTGTCCTTCTGGAACTGAGGGGCCCAGAACTGGACACAATACTCCAGATGTGGTCTCACCAGGGCAGAGCAGAGGGGAGGAGAACCTCTCTTGATCTACTAACCATCCCCCTTCTGATCCACCCGAGGATGACATTGGCCTTCTTGGCCACAAAGGCACATTGCTGGCTCATCGTCATTCAGCACCCCAAGGTCCCTCTCTCCTCTATTTGTACACGTTTCTCTCTTTCTCCTATATTTGCCATGAAGTGTATCCCCCACTCCCACAGCCTGTCATGTTGACAAGCTATGGGACATTAAACACGCTCGTGTCAGTGCATCAGGCATGCCACACAAAATTACTAGCAGAACTTCACTGGCAAATTTGGCTCAGGTTTTACACTGAGCCCTGCTTTCCAGGAAAAGGTCACTGTATGAAAAGTAAGATGAGCCAGACCATACATGATAATACAAAGTGAGGACAGCAGGTGCATCTGGCAGCCTCAGGCACCTGTCAGCTCCAAGTCATGGACTGTGCAGGGCGTGGTAATTGCAAAATAGGGAAATGGTACCCTCAGCTATAGGGCTAGCAAGGTCTTAAGGGTACTCGTGGATCTTATTGCTTTTAGAACAGAGACAGAATATCTCATCTGCCTAAGAAGCATCACCTCTGGAGGCAGAGGGGAACCAGGAAACTAGTGTCTGGGCTGGTAATTATTTGCTGGCCAACAGCTGCATGGCATAGCTGATCCCACTGTAGTAAATTAAGATATATGGGAGACAGGAGGGCAGCTCTGGCATTTTTATATGCTTTTGCCTATTTTGCTTCCTATCCCTTTCTTAGCCACTGTCAAACTGCTGAATCACAGCACATATCCAATAGCCAAAACATCCGCCTTGGTTACACTTTCTTTTCAGTCTCTTGCTACTGGCCAACTCTGTGGTCAGAAACATTCACAAATACTGACTATATCTTTTTGTGGGGTGATCAATGTGCCTGCCATTAGAGTGGCAATTCTAATGGCAAATCTGTGAGTAAATTTGGATTATTAGCTAATTTGGGAGTCAGAAATCTACATGCTGAAAACAAATCAAGAATAACCACCTCCAGTTATTATTTGTTCTAGCATAGGATAACAAATCACGATTACCTCTTTCTTCCCCAGACAAATCACCATAGAAAGCTTTTTTGTGGTCTATTCATAGGTCATTTAACTACTAATGTCACTATTACAATATTCTCAGCAAGGTAAAAGTGCCCTCCAAAGCATCCAAGGGAAACAAACAGGCTCAGCACCTGTAGCATTTTCCACTGGCAAGGTAAGCAGGATCACAAGAAAATCAACACCTCAAGCTGAAATTCCTTGTGACACTGTGTGAGAGCTGAAGAGCACAACTACTACGAGTTTCTTTCATTGCACAATCCAGAAGCACTATTTCTCTTGACAGCCATTCACAACTTTCCTACTGGCTAAATATTTTACTGGTAGAGTTAAATAGTTTCAAGGTTTCAAATACATTCAGATTCTGTCTGTGCAGCCTGGGAAAGAAATTTTCCACTTTGTACTGCTGAGAAAAATGCAGATGCTCTAGGCTATGGTATCATGTTCAGAGGAACAAGGTGGGTAGCATAGGGCATTAGGCACTATTATACTCTAGGGAAGAAAGAGCAGACAGGGGCACAATGGAAGTGCTTCATTATATTTTAAATGGGAATAGTTCCAAGAATAGGAAAGCCTATGGTGCTTGTAAAGGATTAAGCAGGGTAATGTGCTTTTTAAGAAGACATAAAGAGGTATGTAATGTGATATGTTTAAGCCTAAATGATTTTTCTTAGAGTCCTCAATGAATGTTTAAGCAGGCATGACTTAGGCCCCTGTAAATCCCCTCTGAATAAATAACTTCGGCGAAAACAGACATTGTGCTGACGGAACGATGCATATTTCATAACCTATGCAAAAAAGGAAAATCAATTTGAGATACACGAAACACTCAGGAATAATAAAGAAAAAAAAGATTAAAGTGAATATTCTCCAGAATAATCCAGGCATTAAAAGGAGCACAGCTAACTCCCCATCCATTTCGAGTTGACAGAGCAGGAAGACAAACAACAGAATGCTTCTCCCTACCTTCAATTCAGATCTTCACCTGCTTTTTGTTGCCTTTTGAGAAGGGAAGAGACAATAAGTGGAAGAAAATATTTAAAGTGCCTGCACTTTTTCAGGCTGTCTCCTGCTTCAGATATTTAAAACTCTGCTGTCTCTTCAGGGTAAATCCACCCCGTTGCTCTCTAAGTAGACCCAGTGGCGTACATAGCTATTCGCTGGGGACAGAAGAGGAGCACACACGGCCATGCGTATGCACCTGATTTATGAGACGAACAGGACCTATAAGTATCAAAACCTGAAAACCTACAGTGACATGAGCTTTCCATCTTATTTCTCTTGCCTGCTCTGCCCTCCTGCCAGGAAAATCAGGTAGAGGCGGTAGACTGCCTGATGCAAAATGGGACCATGTAATCGTTATCATTTGGCTGCATTATAGTTTCATTCGCAGAGGTGCCATTCCCCATGCAGTCACTCGTACAGCAAGCATGGAGCCCTGCTGAGTGAGTGGGATCATGCGATGAGCAAATCAGCAGTTGATCCCCCTTTCCCCTGTTTATATATACATTAGTATTAAACTGCTGCCTGCCTCAAAATAGAGAGCTGCAGCTTGACAGAGTTGATTTTGCCTCTCTGCTCTGCCCTGGTGAGACCTCACCTGTGTCCAGCTCTGGAGCCTTCAACACAAGAAGGACAACATCTGTTGGAGGGTGTCCAGAGGAGGCCACAAAATTGCTCAGAGGGCTGGAGCACATCTCTTACGAGGACAGGCAGAGAGAGATGAGGTTGTTCGGCTTGACGAGGAGAGGGCTCCGGGGGGACTTTATAGCAACCTTCCAGTACCTGAAAGGGGCTGTCAGAAGGCTGGGGAAGAGCTATTCAATAGGGCAGGAAACAATATGATGAGGGGCCATGTTTTTAAGCCAGAAAAAGGTAGACTTAGGTTAGACATCAGGAAAAAACTGATCTGAAGGTGGTGGCTCACTGGAACAGGCTTCCTGGAAATGTGATTGAGGCCTCATCACTGGAGCCATTCAAGCTCAGGCTAGATGGGGCTCTGGACAATTTGGTCTAGTGAGTGATGGTCCTACTTGTTGCAGGAAGGTTGGACTAAATGACCTTGGAGGGTCCATTCCAATTGTATGATTCTACGATTCACTGTAATTTGAATAATAAAAGCACGTTGAAACTAAAGGACATTTAAAAGACGTAATAAAAGTGTTTGGCAAAGCCTTTTCTGCGATAGCTACTTGCTACCCCCATTTAACTATCGAGATGGTACGGCAGGGAGAGTTTTTAGAGAAGAACATGCCCACTGTGCCCATAACATCCTTTCTGCACAGCTCTCTCCCATGGTCTTCCTTCCTCTCACTACTCCTCCATGGTCATTAGGCAGTCTGGTGGAAAACACTTTCCCTGTATTCAAGTGGAAGCCCAAATGTTGAAGTCCCAGCTCTCCCATTCCCAGGAGTATGTGCTGTGGTAATGGCCTCAGAGAGCTTGGATAAACTGCTGTTCTGTCATGCTTTAGTGCTGATTAATGGTAGAAACAAAATTAAACACAGAGGGAGATCTGTTGATTTAGCCTGCCCAGAGTTATACTATGGTTAACAGCTTTCTTGTGGCCAGTTAAACTCATTCGAGACCGAGAACAACGTTACAAAGGATATAAATAGGCTGAGGGGACCCAAGAATTCTTTCCTCATAATAGTTCTAATTTTTTTTAAAGTATGTTACAATATTTAGAATATCTTCCTTTTTATCAGCTACCTTTTGAAATATTAATACCTTGCCTAGGATTAGCTTTTAACATCACATTCTCCATCCAGCTCAGTTCTGGAAATACAGTCTCCCAAAGGCTTCTGTCTGAATAGCAACTAGCAAACAATTTTTTTCTGTGTCATTTCTTCCTGTAAGGTGAAAGAATTACAGGACGGACATTAAGGTGCCGGAGAGGGTGTAGAGAAGGTCTGGAAAACAGTCTGATGAGGAGGGGCTGAGGGAGCTGGGGCTGTTCAGCCTGGAGAAGAGGAGGCTGAGGGGAGACCTCACTGCCCTCCACAATTAGCACTACAATCTGAAAGGAGGGTGTAGTGAGGAGGGTGTTGGCTTCTCCTCCCTAGTGACTAGCAAAAGGACAAGAGGAAATGGGGTCAGGTTGCACCAAGGGAGGTTCAGATTGGATCGCAGGAAAAATTTAATCACAGAAAGAGTGGTGAGGTCTTGGAACAGGCTGCCCAGGGAGGGTGGGGAGGCACCGTCCCTGGGTGTTCTATGACTCAAAGGAGAGAAACTGTGCCTACATAGGTGGACACGTATGTTCATTAGAATTGTGCCTGAGCCCTCTGCTGTTTTAAAACCAGAGGCTGATTGGTTTACTTCGATGCTGCAAGTTTACTTCCATGATCATTTGCAAATGTTTATTCCTGAGAAGCAGAGGTAGGGGAAATTAAAGAGTTCTGCTATTCCTGGGTCTGTAGGTTTTAGGACAGCAAATGCCATGTTCTAGGAATGACAAATCAAAGACTGCAATCTGGAATTACCTGCCAGTGTGATATACTGGTTGTTTTTTTCAGCTAAAACCCATTAGTCAACACAGCTGTGGTTTTGATTCTTCTGAAACCCTTAATATAACTTAGAAAGGCAAACGGCTTTTTTTTCCCTCCTTCTTATTGCAAAAGGCAAACCCCAGCTTTATCACCCCCTTACAAACTGAGCTGAAACATATCTTCTCACAAGAAAAAGCAATTTCCTCTAGTCAAAAAATCTTCAGCCTGTCTCTTTTTTTCTTGTTTTTTTCAGCTTATGGCTTTATCTAAAGGGGTTTTAAAAGTGCAGCTCTCCAGGGCCTCTCTCGCTTCTTTTTTCGTGCTGTTTAGTCCTTCAGAGGAGAAAACACCACCTCCGTTATACACAGGGTGGATTACTGATTTTAAAAATTTGGTTATTTTTGTAGTTCTTTTATTATCAAGAGGTGACTGGTGATTTCATTGTTCTTTTTAGCAGACATTTTTCCTCTCGTGTGCTTGTATCCAGTATTGAAAACACTAGAAACTACAGGTTTTCCTGGCCAGTGGATTTTGGTGGAGACAAAAGGTATAACTTGTCTGGATTTTTTGAAGCTTCTAAACCAAGCTTAAGACAAATGAAAACACAACTGCTAACCAATCCTCACACTTTGAAATTTCAAATAAAATAGAGAAAATATGATTTCTCAGATTTGATTTAAAACTCTGAATATGAAGAAAGAATGGTAGAGACTACCTCTGTGTGCAGTCACTTATTAATCCATATTCAGTCCTATTGAACCTTTTCATGTACTAGTTATCTTACAAAAGTTGTAGCTGTCAACCAAACACAAGGGAGAAGACTACTGCATACATAAATGTGCCTACAAAAAAAAGACTCCTTCTCTCAAATGGGAATTCCAACTGCTAAACCCACTACAGAAGTAGCTGTGAGATTCTGAAGCCAGATCATGTTTTTCTGCCTGCCTCTCTCAAAACCCACGACCCAGAACTGCAGCTGGCAGCCATGATTTTCAGTGTCAGAAGTCTACAAAACCAAGTGAATCGATGTTTTGTATTCAAAGAGCTTTAAGCTTTGTATAGCAGATTGCCATGTCTTCTGGGGCTGTAATTCCAGTGATCCTATTCCCGTTTTGCATCCTAACAAATGAGTTCATCTCTCATGCCTCGAAATCCTTGTAAGAGCAAATACTCTATTTTTTTATATTTTTAAAACATAACTGAAAACAAGCTACAGAGACAAGAAGCCCCAGTCCTCTCTGCCAGTGCAATGGCACCAGGTATGATCATTATCTGTGTGCAAATGCATCCCTTCTTATAGTGAAAATCAACAACCAAGCAGATGTGTTGTTATAGCAGAGCATCTCCAATGGGAAACAAAAAGCAAGTCACACCAGTACCTTTTGAATGCCTGCAGTCGACTCCAAGACGTTGTTCTCCGAGCCGTTACTTCTGTTAATCATCCGCCACATTTGGGAATACATGCTGTCCCTCTCAAAGGGATTCATCCCTTTCACTCGGACATGTTCATATACTGCAGAGTCGAAGACAGTGCCGTAAGGAATATCCGTCTGCCTTGAGAGATCCTGGAGAGACCTTAATTGTTGGTGAAGAAAAGAGACACAGGAGCTTGAAGCCATATTCTCAAGGAGGAGCTGCAGGCAAGCAAAGGGCAATACATATGAAGGTGGCTGTCACGACAGTTTCTTCTGTAGGTTATTGTTTTTTCTTAAAAGACAAGGTGGGACTGAAAAGGTATTTTTATGTTTTAAGACACAAGGAAGAATATGAAGTAAAAGGAAGTGGGTGGAAAAACTAAAATGAAGAGAGAATGACCAGAAGGGTATGAGTATCCTGTCAAATGCTGAGCTGCAACAAGCAGGGGCAAAGGAGAGAAGGGAGCACTGCAGTCCCTTCAGTCATAGGCATCAGTTAACAGAGCTTGAGTAACCACCTACAACAGTATGGCGCCACCATACACCCTGCTGCTGGGGAGCAGCAGTGTTAGCGGCAAAACTCACCCAATCTAGCCCAAAGCACCCAAGCTGAGCACCTCTACATGCTACTGGGTAACCGTGAACAGCAACTTTTTTATGGTATCCCTGCACTGAACTATGCACCCATCACACAGCTCACATCCTACACTACTTTCACACACAGGAAGATTTCAGTTGCAATTTCATGAGCTACTTTTTCATCACTACTCATATGATTTAATTCAATCAGTTTGTCCTACTTTGCATATTATCTAGTCTATAAGCAATAAATAAATAAATAACCAGCATAGATTTTTCTAAAGCATCCAAAACATGTTTGTCAACTTTGCTTTGGACTTATCTATTACAACCCTTTAAAGTCTTGATTCCTCTTGGCCTTTGTTTTTGCTCTCCCATACCTTTGGTTCTTTAATAGCATTCAATAAAGTTTCTAAATAAATACTGCAATATTACAGCCTAAAAACCCTCGCCGCTTTGCTGGCACAAATTAACTCTGCATAATCTGCACAAGTATAATTGATGATGGCTATAAGGACAAAGCAAGATGTGGAATGTTACTTTAAAGTAGGCAATATCAAATCGTAAAAGCTCATCATGCAGGTGGAAATGTGGGAAACTCATCAAATCCCAAGGTGAGTCTCTGAAACATGTAAATAAAAAGGGTAGTGAGAATGGCCCTACAGAGGGGAGAGGTGTAGCAGAGACCACACTGAGAAAACAGTAATCAGATCTCAAAAGATAAGTATGCCTCTGAATACAACAGGGAGCAGAAAAAGAAGGAATCAATAGAGCTTGATGGCAAGGGTTTAGAGGTTGGTTGAGCCATAAAGAAGGCATTTGAAATTCAGACATACCAGTGTAGAGAAAGACTGAACAGGAGCTAATGTCTTAGCAGATAACACAGCAAATAAAAGAAAGGGATGCATTTTATTTTGACTAATGGTATTAAAACTCCCACAATCCTCTCCTCTAACAAGATGGAATTCCTTGCCAAGAACATCAGCAGCAGGGAATCTGCAAAGAATCAGTACACATAGAGGGTCATCAAAGGTGAGCTGCTAGACAAAGTTTTCCCGAAGCAAAGTGTATTGGTTTTCTACCAGAGGAACAAGACTGACCCTTTTCTAGGGAAAAAAAAAATAAAGGTGATACTTTGGTCCCACTTTTGTAGTTGTAATTGTCTAATTTGTAGTTGAAAAGTAAAAAGAAGCCCCTAGCAAGTCCAACCCACGAGTTGTGAAAGACTAAATATGAAATAGCAGAGCAGTTAGCAAATACGTGAAAGCTTATTACAGCCAGTGTGTGAAAGGGAAGCAGGAAATATTTTTAAAATATTCAGGAAAATTTCAGAAGTAACCTACTAAGATGTTATACTTTGGTTTAATAAATAAACGGAAGTGAGGGTTGAAGATCAGTCCTGAAGATGAGAGATTTCTATCCAGGGAAACCAATTCAAGCATCTATTGAACTTTGAAATTAGTAAAAACCCCAAGAATTAAAGAAATCTCATCAAACAGTATACAGAAGGTGGGAGTATGGACAGGCTACAAAGGAGGAATTTAGAAATACTTCCTGGCAACTCTGGATAGCATTAGGAAAGCCAGTACTCAGACAGAGTGGGTGCTTTTGAGGGAGTTGAGGGTAACAAGAACAGAAAAAGTGTGGACTTGTTGAGGGAGACAGCAGACACAACTTAGGTTGAGTTGATTAACATCTTCTTTGCCTTGATGCTTCCCCAACAGTCTCCCTGGTCTCTGTGATTAGAGGCAGGGTACAAGAAGACAATAACCAACCAGCTGGAGCTGGTCAGGTAAATCCCAAGCAGTCAAGGCAGGGGCCAATCGAGAGCACTAGACCCATAGAAGCTCATGGGACCCAGCCAAGTGTGCTGACAGAGCTGGCCAATGTCTTTATATGGGTGCTTGCTTGCTTTAAGTTTTGGATGGTGAAAGAGATTAGAAGAGATCCCTGATCTTTCTCACTGGAGCAAGGAAAAACCCAGACTATATTAGAAAAGATGATTCTTGCAGTTAAGGATGGATACTGAACATCATGGAGTAAGTCTTCTCAGAGCACATTAAGGAGCAGCTGACTGGGAGCATGCAACAAAGCCCTGCACATGGCGAGAAATAACCCCTTAAGATAACTTGGGCTGGACCACAGCTCTGCAGAAAGATGCCTTGGTGAGAATTTATCTCTGCTTCACAATTAGGCAAAGTGTTGTGCTGAAGTAGGTGTATTCCTATCACACTGGCAGTCTACCTGTCTGTCAAAAGCATCACTGATGAAAGATGGTAGACAAATACAGCATATTTATCCATTGCCTGCTACTGCTATTGCTGATAGTACCCTTCTGTATCTCCTAGCAGTGCTCAGAAGTGCAACGAACTGTCACTGGGTGCATATTGAATGCTCTGTAATTGCTGTGTTATTTGTCATCTGCATCCCTAGAAAAGCATAAAAAAAGTATTTACTAGGTGTCCAATTTCTGGTGACAACACCTAGCAAAATTGCAATCATTGCTTTACAAGGCTCTGTACAGCCATATAATTTCTAATACGACAAGCAATAAAGCATTTTTCTGAAATATTACTGCTAACTGGTATGTAAATTACGTACGGAGCTGCTGCCACAAAACAGGATGGTTAGAAATGATGAAAAGGAAAGAAAAACAGCTCCTCTGTATATGCTGTTGTAAGAAAAGCAATCTGGCTATTTTTGGGAAAGCAAACAAGACTGTTAGTCCTGAAGTGTACTGCAGTTGGGTGTGGGAAGCATGCTACAAACAGTCTGAGAAGCAAGGAAGAGTGCCATCACAAACAGAGGCATCACCAGCAGGGAAATAATGAGGAGGAGAAAAATGCTATTGCCTTCAGGAAGGCAGGTTATAGCTGCCAAGGCTGGCATTAACCACAGTCTGCGCTTCTGCTGTCTGGAATGTTGTCCTAAAACCCAGGCTGCCTCTCAGCCGCCCTGCTCTGTAGCTTTTCACAGTTGCAGGTGCTGCTCTATGCTGAGAAAATGATGGCAAGAGGACAGGAGCAAGAGGAGCATGAGTGTAAATGCTACAGATGCCCTAAAGGCTGCTGTCAGCAGGAAACCCAAAGTCTTGGTTCACTTGACCCTACACCGAGGAGCAAGAGAGAAGTTGTGCTGCCTTTGAAGTGTCCATGTGTGTGTGTACACTGCTGTGTAGGCCAGCTGCAAACATGGAAAAGACCAAACACATAAACTACTTCATCCCCTCGCACAAACAAGTCAAACGGGATTATAATATATACAACTTGAAACCCCAAAGACTTCTGCTGTGACATTCACAACCTAGCAGCTGATGTACAGCAGAACAAAGAGAAATGACAAAACCTGACAGAACTAATAAAATTATTCAACTACAGAGGTTCTGTCCAGAAGAAGGAATTTTTAGAAGTACTTTACATGCAGTCTGGTTTGTAGGTTACACATGCTTCGACGTACCTTTAGTTCTGGTTTAAACAACTCATTCTCTGTTCAGACAAATACATTTACCAGAGACATAAATCCCTGGCCTCGCTTTATCAGCCAGTCTCATCACATAGCTGCCACACCAGAGCTCAAAACATGGAGAAAGCATTTGTCAAGCTGATTAATTCCTACTAGGTCTCCTTTGATGCTAGAGATAAGCTAGGGGCAGCATGGGGATGGTGCACTAGCCAGGTCCTTCCTGTCTGCCTTTTCATTGGAGGTAGGAGAGAGAGATTCATGCAGCAGTAAACACACACAAGTTATTGATGTGTTAGAAACCATGGAAGCACTTGAGAATGGTCACACTGGAATCAGAGCTTCTTCCTCCCAAAACCTAAAGGGATCGGTTGTTCAGCTGAAGTGCATCTGTACCAGCGCAACTGCTACCTTGGATTTCTGCAGGGTGGACTTTGGCCTGTTTAGGAGCCATTGAGAGAGCCCTTTGGGAGTCAGTCCCGAAGGGTAAAAGAGTCCAGGAAGGCTAGAGGGAATCTTTAAGGTGCAAGAGCAAACCATCCCAGAGAGCTGAAAGATGAACCAGCAGAGAAGACGTCTGGCCTGGCTGAACAGAGAGCTTTGACTGGCACTTAGGAAGAAAAGGTTCTTTTGGAAGAAGGGGCCGGCCACTCCTTTAAGCAGACTGTAAGGATCTTATTATGAAATTATGCAGGGACTAGAACTTAATCTGGCTATTGATGTAAAAGACAATGAAACAGGTTTCTATATAACCATTATTTTCCCCTACAACTTATCCTTCTCTACAGCTAACTGAGAAGAGGCTGGAATGATGATTGGAACTGCTTTTTTCTCTAGTAGCAAGAAACAGGACTAGAAGAAATCACTGCAAGTTGTACTGAGAAGGATTAGGCTGGATATTAGGATGAATTTATTTGCTGGAAGGGTTGGTGGACATTGGAACAGGTTGCCCTTGGCAGTGGCAGAGTCACCATCCCTGGAGATACTTAAATAATGAGGGGACCTGTGTTTAGGAACATGATTTACTGGTGAACTGGCAGTACTAGGCTAAAAGTTGAGCTTGATGATCTTAAAAGTCTGTTCTAATCAAAGATATCCAGTGACTGACAACAAAAGGATCTCTAGGGAGAATCTATGTCCTTCACTGGATGTGGACACAAACACTGTGACAAAGGCAAAGGTACCAAATGTGTTCTTTGGCTCAGTTTTTAGTAGTAAGACCAACTGTTCTTGGGGTACACAGCTCGCTGAGGTGTAGAGCAGGGACTGGGAGCAGAATGAAGCCTCTAGAATCCAAGGGACTTTGGTCAGTGACCTGCTACAAGGCGTATAAAGACACCAATCTATGGGGCTGGATGGATCCACTCAGGGGTACTGAAGGAGCAGACAGAACTTCTCTTTGAATTTCAAATTTTGGAAGTAATAAAGCAATGACAGACACTAATGGTTTACAAATTAAAATAGCAGATGTAGTAAATTTTTTTAAATAAAATGAAATAAATAACTTTAAGTGAACTGGTATAGAGACAAATTCTACCATGCTGTTAAGGTAGCAATTCAGCTTATTTTGGTTATCATTCATGAAGCATTGTGGGGAAAAATATTATGTGTGATCTTTTATGGCCTTTTTATGATTGCAGTTATACTGGGATAATAGCAATATTACCCCATATAAATTCACTGCAATATAGGGCTATTCTGTGGATGAATTGGTAATTTGATGATAAACTATTAACAGGAACATGTCTTTTTCAGAAATTGTTGATTTTGTTTAGTATCCTACACCTTAATCAGGCAGCAATTGTCAAGTTGCTTTCATTTTCTGGCTTAGCTAAAATAACTTACTTTGTAATTAAAAAGAAATTATCTCTGCTTTCAACTCAAAATAAAAAAAAGGTATTAGAGTTTGCATGTTTCTTTCCCCAAAGCACATCCTCCTCTGTAAATTCAACTCTAGACTTAGAATAGGTAACAAGTTCCTCAAACATATCAGCCAGAAGTGTTGAAAAAGTTAACTCTGCGAAGGAATAACTAAAAGGCTTGTTAGGTGACTAAATACCAGATTGAAGTCAGAGGCCTGGGCATGCAAAGTATCTTTCCAGATATTGGGATATAGATCGGTTCAGGCTAGCTGTCTTCTTAGACTTGATTGTTGCAAGGAACTGCCTACAAGAAATAGTGACTAAATTTTAGGAGAAAATAACTGATGGCATGGCTCACACCAGAGTCTTTATTTATGAGTAATTCAGATAAAGATTTCCAATGCTTTTTTCCCCTTTTTTCCTAGGACATTGGCAGGTTAGGAAACCAGGCAGAGTAAGCCCACAGATGTGACTGTTGGCAGCGACAGCTGTGTCAGAAGCTAGTAATGCTGCTTCCCAGCCAGCCTGAAGATGTGCGTGAAACACATTAACGGAAAGACTGGACATCCTTCATCGTAAGGAAATATCTACTCCAATTACGGCAAATGCCTGTATAACCTCCCTTGCAGACAATTTGTAGGCAGTTGCATTGAGCCATTTAAAGCCTTAGGGACATCTTAGTTTCAGGTGAATCACAGTTTTAAAAAAAACTGTGTGAAGAATGACTAGACTAAACAAGGATGACAAAAGTTGCTTTACTGCTATGCCTCCAGTATTTGGAGACACAGACCTCACCTATCAAACAGGACATACTACTCAGAGCATCAAGAATGTAATGTGAACTTATTTTACAATAGACATGAGATGCTGAACGTGAACAATCTCAAGTCTTAAGCTTCCACACTTTTAGGATTGGGTTACATTGAAGCTCGGAACCATGTAACACCAGCCTTTCATGTGACAGACCCGTTGGCTTCCCCTATGACAACTCCACTCCCCTGACTTTCCTGCAAAATAATAGTGCCTGTGAGTAGGTGGTGACTGCCCCCCTCACTCAGGAGGAACAGCGCAGTGGTCTGAGTAAAATCAATCTCTGCCAATGGACTCTAATTCTGTCCTAAGGAGTCATAAAAGAGAGTAATAGCAGTGCTGCCTCAGTGATAAAAACACCTATGAGAAAATGCTCAAGACCTCCAAATTTATCTGGCATTTACCAAGGAAAGCCACTTTTAATTACTATTCATTCATGTTGCATCTGAGACAACATGATGTCTCAGGCTAAAGGTTGCAGCAACATAGAAACCGTGCTTTGCTTTGCTGCCACAATGCTTTGGCACTTGAAACGCTGATTGTCTTGATTCAAATGTCATCTGCAATGTGGGTCAAGTGTGAACAGTAGATTCATCTTGGAACTATTCCATCACTTGTTTGTTTCTAATTCTGTTGGCAGAAGATGAAAAGCTGAGCTCCCAAAGGTTTTAGGAGTAGCCATTTGTCTGGAAAAGAAGATTATTGCTTACTCTTGTTTCTCCAAGTTCATTTAAAAATTGTAAGAATTTGACCCAAATTAATCACCGAAGCAAAGAACAAATGCCATCAACTTCAAGTGAGGGTTTATACCAATGATCTACCTCAAGATTCTTTGGGGAAAGGGAATATTTCACTAGTCCTCCTTAGTGCACTGCCTAACAAAAAGTGTTTTCTTTTCAAAATAGGCTTCTAGACACCTTGAGGCAATGACTAGGAAGATTGACTCAACCTTCATACCCACCAAGAGAGGGAATCACAGAATGACAGAATGGTAGGAGTTGGAAGGGACCTCAGAAGATCATCTAGTCCAATCCCCCTGCTAGAGCAGGTTCACCTAGAGAAGATCACACAACAGCATGCCCAGGCAGATTTTGAACATCTCCAGAGAAGAAGACTGCACAGCCTCTCTTGATAAGGCTGAGATTTAGAATTCCTCTCTGGGAAGCTGCAAGAGCTGAGAACACAAACTGGCTACACATCCTTAAGCTGAAATGCAGTCGCTAACAAAATGTTTTGTGGAAATGAAATGTACCATGGGCTGCCTGAATCCTCCCATCTTTTGGAAAAGACACCACAAGGACACGCTTCAGCACTACGCTGTAATAGCCGAAGCTAGCTGGAAATCTGAAATGAAAACCTATTAATTACTTGTTACATCTGTACAAACCCACTGACTTTTAAATTTCTTTCAGTTTTCTGATTTCTCTGAAGCAGGCTGGGTAGAACTACAAGCAGAATCAGGTTTATTTTCTTTAAATACTTAAACTGATTTCCATTCTGGCCTTCAAAAAGCTCCCCGAGGTACAATTTGGTCTTTAAAAAAAACCAAAAAAACCAAAACAGCAGCACATCAGCTTTTTTCTTTATTGCTTATTCGTGTTTCCTACTTTGCAGTAATTCAGCCCTGCAAACAAACAGCCTCTCTCTTCTGTGTTGGTTTGAGTCCCAATTTTGGCAGTTTTGTAAACTAAAGTTTTACACTCCCACCATAGTTAGGATAAATGCATTCCCTAATGGATACTTAACATATCCAATTACTCCATTTTTGAGCTGCAAGTGCTGTTGAAAAATGTCTCCGTTCTTTCATTCCAGGAGCCTTCCAGCTGTAACATTTTCTACTGAATAAAACATTTTCAGTGACTTTGCTCATAAATAATACAGCACAAAGACCAGTGTAGTCCCAATTGTACATAATAGCCTCAGAATTCCACCGAGGGTTTTCCAGTGACATCATAATAAACTGCATGAAAATAGCTGAAGATGCTTTTAAATTATAGTTTGGGTATATTTTATTCTTTTTTACACATGATAATGAAACTCAGGCATTTGTCACAGTAATTTGAACATTTTTCTGGACCCCTTCAAGACTAGAAGGGCTATAATTTCAAAGCAGGATGCAGGGACATATTTTGTGTTTGTAAGGACAAACTGAATGACTGCATCTCTCACTATTATTTATTTTGCATGTACCAATTCCCCTGTTGTTTCTTCACGCTCCTTCGTCAAATGTGAAGCTTTATAAACTTTACAAAAAGAGGAAAAATCTACCTCCCTCAAGATCCCAAGATCAGCGTTGATGCACAATATAATTTTGTTTGCCAATAAATTGTGAAGGGATTATAATTGGGATGACTGAGTGAAACAGTTGGGTTGCATCAAAATACCTCTGCAGCACTCCATGACCTCAAACTCTGTTATTCAGTCCCTAAAGAAAACCATAACTTGATTTTGCTGATAATACAACTCTATCAGGGGAATGATTTGCCCATGTGATTTTAGTCAGTTTTGCATGTCTTAGAATTCTTACCTCTCTAACAGTGTTGAAGTTTTTATCCCCCAAAAGAGATAGAACCACAGACACTTGATTTCAACTGAGAATTAATAAGGGCAGGTAATGTCTATACAATACAGGCCATGTGACCCCAACCTCTCCCTTCCCTTATCCAAGGAGCAGAAAGAAAGTTTATGAAGTGCAAAAGGATGCTCTTAATGAAGTGAGTCAGGAGAAAACCACACAGCAGAAGTGAGGGGCTGCTTCTGCTCTTGGGTCTGATCTTCAGCTTCCTATCACAAAGAAAACTTGGCTGCTATTGCAGTGTTTCCTTGTCTCTGTGCTGTTGAAGCCCAGATTAGTTTCTCAGCATTTATAAAGTCCTCACCAAGAGGAACTGTGTCTTAGTGAGACTGCTGTGACTGGCTAGCATGTAGTGATGCTTGAACTTCACCTATGAATTCACAGAAGGCAAGGCTCCTGCTACCCAGTCTACATTGAAAAACCGTCTAAGACCAGGAGACAGCAAAGAGATTTGGAAAGCAGCTGAATTAGAGGCAGCAAGACCTTAGGTGATAAGGAAGACAGTGACCTCAGTCATCAACCAGTGTGAGAAAACTGATATTGTCTCTAAGCTCAGCATTGATCCTGAGTTAAAGATCAGGTTCTTACCTTTCTGAGGAAGAAATACAACAGAACATGCCTGTCTTCTTTAAAGTCACGCTATCACTTTTGCAAAGAAGGACTAGTGGGAAAGGCTAACGTGATCACACATGTATTTTCATGGACTTTTATCTCAAGATCAAAAACCTGCTATGGGACAATGGCCAGTTGCCCCTTGGAGTGTTTGGTTAGCTAATGCTTTACTGTATCTTCTAACATCTGCTTTGACTCAAGAGGAAGGATTTGGGGCTAGCAGAGGTCACTGGAACAGTGGGAATAAGGAGAACTCAGCATGCAGCTTGCTGAAGGATACTGGAGAACAAAAGCACATAGAGAAAGGGTAGGAGACCTAGAAAGGTTCCTGTGGTATTGAGAGATGAGACATCTGTAAAACAAAGGACTAAAAGGTGTGACAGTTAAACAGTTGACCATAAAAAGGACACGGGAAGACAAAGACATTAATGGTAGGGAGGCAAGAAGTGAAAGAACCAACAGACAGAAAGAGCAGAACAATGTGATCTGTCAATGTAGTAAGAGAGAACCTGGGAGCAGAAGCAGCAAAGATGACTGACTAGTAGGTCAGCTCTTACTGTTTGTTGCTGCTACCACATCTTTGCCTCAGAAAGAAAAGATGAATTCAGCTTTGAGCTCCCCATGCACCTTCTCCATGAGCCCCAAGAAATATTTGCCTCCTCCTGATCAAAATGTCAGAGCACAAGTACTGTGGGATGCATCTGAATAAAAAGCACATCCTGAAAACACACAGCAAGAACTTAAACATCCCCATTTCAAATACTCATACACCAGTTATCTCAAACTCAACTGCTTTCCTTCAAAATACATAAGTGTGCATATATATGTAAAAAGACACGTGCTGTCGCACTAACCTCCCACAGGCAAGTAACTGATTATAAAGGCTAAGTATTTCCAGACTGACAGTGTATGGTATATTGATTTTTTCTTTTAGCTTCCAATGTACTTCTTAGGATAAGAAGAATGTCGTCTCTATCATGCATCTGAGTAGAACACTCATATCCCTCTACATATGTGTGTATAATATATATGCTAGCCCTCTCTTCCCCCAATTCACTCTTTATCCACTTACTGGATGGAGTTCTCAATGCGTGTGACGGTGAGGAAAGCTGCTAGGTTTGCTGTGTAGGAGGAGATGACAATCAAAGCAAAAAGCCACCAAGCTCCCATCATCAGTCGGGTTGCAAGGGTTGTGTACGGAACCTCTCCTCCTGTGGGAAACAAGGAGGACAAGTACAAGTTTTCATTTGGCAGAAAGAAACCCAGACCCTCATCACTCACGGGAACTAAGCCCCAAGGTCAACAGAGTACGGCAAGAGCACACTGAGCAGGACTTGGAGCCACACCTTCTATGCAATGAAAAGTACTGAAGGAAGGCCACGCTGTCAGCACTGTATTTAGTATCTTTTCTGTTGTGCCTTTAATTGCAATTCATTTGCTAGTCCTTTCTGGTAACAGAAAAAGCCTTTGAGGTCTCAGAACAAAACCAGCCACAGTAAATTCTGACAATGTTCTCTCCTTAGAGATGTTATCGACAAGCTTTGATCAAGCTTTGCTTGCATTCTTGAGAACATAAAAAATCCCATTAAAACACAATTACTTTTCACAGTTCTGTAGGCAGGCAGATGCTTGTGAGAGCCATATGTGTGTGTACGACTTGATGCAAGTGAACTTGGACATGCAAACAAAACCCCAACAATCACATTCCCACAGTTGCTCTCCTTTAAAACCCAACTGCCATGTAAACAAAACATTAGCAGCAATTAAACCTACCCGGATGAGCTGCACATCACTGCTTGTGTGACCACAGCCCAGTTCAGCAGACCATGGAAAGCACAGTATTTTAAATAGCTCCTCTCAGAAGACATTCGTTTGGAGTGTTTGGAAGAGCTCTTTCAGTTAAAAACATGAGTTTCACAGATTTTTAGATTAAGGAAAATTCACTAAGATAAAAATACAGTTTTGCCTCTAGTATAAGTTTTGTCACAGCTACAAGTAACGTGTGGAATACCCAGGTGAATGCAGCAAATGGCCATAATCAACTTTAAGTAGTATACTGAAGTATGTTTAGAATCTTCACCCTTTTCCTCTCTCCTTAGGTTCAGCAGTTTGCCACAACATCTGGGACTTGCAAAAGCAGTTTACTACAGATTCCATCATCTGCAAGTACTTTGTGCTGAATCTTTACTTACATAAAAACTCCTTCACATTTCACAGCAAGTAGATTTAAAGTTCCAATACAAGTACAAATAATGTCCAATTCTACATACGTAATCAATGCTTTAATATGAAGGATCACCTTACTGTTTTGTTGAACTATCTATACTGGGATATAACCTCATTAATGTTTATAAAATGGAAAGGGTGGGTGTGAGGAGGATGGAGCCTGGATCCCTCAGTTCAAGAGGGATGTGGAGCTGCTGGAGGGAGTCCAGCATAGAGCAATGAGGATGATGAAGGAAGTGGAGC
>JAOXOE010000405.1:18800188-18814816 GCA_028565055.1 Phoeniculus purpureus | reverse complement strand
CCCCTGCCACAGCAGGATCACCTAGACCAAGTCACACAGGAACATATCCAGGCAGGTTTTAAACATCTCCAGAGGAGACTCCACAACCCCCCGGGCAGCCTGTTCCAATGCTCTGTCACCCTCACTGTGAAGAAGTTCCTTCTCATATCTATGTGGAACCTCCTACGTTCCGGCTAACACCCATTGCCCCTTGTCCTATCACTAGATGACATTGAGAAGAGCCTGGCTCCATCCTCCTGACACCCCTCACATATTTATATCTCACTCTTTTCTCCCCATTCAGTGCCAAATGGCCAGAAATCTTGAAGGAACAAACAAACTGCGAATGTTTTTTTACAAACACCTTGTGCGCAGGCTGACACGTAAGAAACTTCTAGTTTTATGATTCCCAGAGCCTGCACACTGCTGTCTAAAGATGAAGCCTGAGCATATTTCTTCTCCTTAAAGAAGCGTCTGTCCAAAGCAAGTATCAACTTTAGCAAATTCATGAATGAACTGCGCAAACATAACAACCCCAAAGTTTGCTGCAATGAACTGATCCTTGGGGATCTAGTCAGTGGCTGAGAAAAGACGCTTAGAATTAGGAATAACCTCTGCCCTTCTGTGCATTCAGCCTGGGAGCTGAGGTTGTAATGCGCTCGTTCTAAGAAGGGATAAAATCACGCTGGTTTTGTGGGACATATGGAAAACTCTGAATTAGGAAGAATTAAAATACAGCTCTGCTTTTTACAAATGAGACAGTTCACAAAGTTAAATGATTTCCACAGCTACTCGTGCATGATGATACAAGATTTGAATAGCAGCTTTATGAGTTTTAATGAAGGCAGAAGGTGTTCAACACCTTCTGAACCACTGCTGTGTTCACAGTATTGGCACAAACACGAGTGCTTTCCAGTAGGACTGAGTTGCTCAGTACATGCAGCTTAGAATTCTGCAAAACAATACCAAACCCCCTCTCCATATGGTGGTTTTGATTCCTGGCTATTGTGTCCCAACTTTTCCAATGGCTATTACACACAAATATCCTTTATGTAATAGATACCCCTATTACATTTTCTTTCCTTGGCTCCCACCAACAGTTTCTAGAAAGAATGTGCTGTTACTCACTTAAATTGGACAATTCAACAATAGTGGAGGGAATAACAGAGAGGAACCACAATCCCTCAAAGTGATAATAACCTGCAGAGATATTTCACTGCTCATTTTTTAACCAAAACCTGACATTTCTCATTATTTCATAGCACAGACTGCCTAATCCAGAAGTATATCTATCACAAGTAATTCAGATACAGAACAGACACTGCAATCATTTTTACTAGTACTAGCCAAAAATGAACTGTATCTCAATGACCACTGATCAAATCTCTCCTAAAGATACAGCAGTAGACCTGCATTGAAAACTTCCAATTATTGGGATGAAAACAGGCAGTTGTCGATCCAAAGAAAGTGTTTAGGGAAGAAAGTGTCTCTGTTTGACTCCATTTATTACTCTCCAATAGCCCACATCTGTCAAATAACAACAGTATTGTGCATCTTATTTAACACGTAAAAATCCTCCAGAAAGCATCATGAATTTATCAAGCAGAGACAACAGCAACTGCGGCGCGAAATGCTCACAATAAAATCACAATCCATGGGAAACGCACTGCAGGCTGGCTTTTGCTGGAGACTCAGAAACATCCCATGTTCTGCTAGAAGATTCAGGACCCAGGTGAAGAGCACTAACCAGTTTGTGTTTTTCATCGCACAGCTCTAAGCTGAAAGCAGGTTCTTGGTGGCGGTCAAAAGGACCACCTCTGACCATAAGAAAAAGAAGAAAAACTAGAAATAAAAGAGGAAAAATAGACTTTGCTCTACTTTTACCAAGGCTGTCCTGGTTTGTGGGTTTTTTTTTTTCAATGAAGTGTGGTAAATCTCAATGGCACCATAGAAGAAATTCAAGAATCCTGTAAGTGTCCTACTACAATGACTAATCGTAGAACAAACATCATGTTATTATAATCAGCTACATCTCTGCTACAATTTGCATTTATTATTCTCCGGGTTTGCAAAGAATAGAGACTTGCTTGAAAGAACTGTAAGCTTTAGTTTACAACAATGGCATTTCCTCCTGTGATGAAGGCACATGGGTGTGAGAAAAGGGAATGGAATGGAGCTCTCTCTATTAAAAAAAAGTTGAAAAACCAAATGAAGGGAGGTTTTTTGGTGGTTTATTTTTTTTCCCTTAACTGCAGTAATACCTTCACATCAGGCCTTTTCCTACATGAACGAACACATTGATGTCAGTACATTGCTGCTGAACTACATGATTGGGACTTTTCTATCAAAGGCCACCTTCAGTTTGAGAGTAAAATCAAACAGAAGCAGTAACACTCCTGTATTTATTATTTTGGCCGTGGTTTCATTAAAAATTCTTTGCCGTGTTGTGGGTCGAAGGGCATAGCTGATGGGGAACAGCACACCAAGGCAGCTAGGAATGCATCACCTAGGCATGAATGATGACAGAGGTTGGAGTGTAACGGTGACTAACAGCCATCGACATGATGGAGCTGCAAACAAGCAAGTGCTGTGCCAGAATGTGCTGATCAGGGTATCTGTGATTCAGATCGTGGAAGATACAGGCATGATCTCACCTGACACAATCTGCACGACTGCCCTTACACATCTTCAAGAAACCAGAAGCAGTGCAGATAAGAGAAACAGGGATGAACAGGAGAAAAGAGGCTGTATCTCAGGAGAATAAAAGCCTTTCTGACATGCATGAAAATGAGAACCAAGGGAGACTGAAGGTAGAAACAGTGGCAGAGAACAGCAATATGAGGGAAAAGCAGACTGTTACACACTGACTGTGTAGAACTCTGGATTGTAGAGAATGCTCTAGGAGTAACATGAAGGAGGAAGTGTTTCCCAGCAGGAAACAACAGACCTCCCAGGGGAAAACACTCAAGTGAACAAAAATCCCCCAGACTAGTATTGAGATGGTGCTTGATGAAGTTACGAAAGGACTCATAAGATGTGCTTGCCTATCAAAGCGGGATAATGGATTCAGTGACCCAGAAGATTCCTTTGACTCTTATGGTCATATAACAGCAATAAAATAAATTGCCTGTAGCTTTGCCACTCGGGTCTTCTATCAAACAAATGAAGATCTTGGACTGAAGACCTAAAAGAAGCACCACAGAGCAACAGTGATGGGTTCTGGCATGCCCCACTTGTGGTCTCCCAATGGCAAGGGAGACATGTGGTGGATGAAGAACATCAGACCTCTCATCTCACTGATCCTCTCTTTCTCTACTGTGCTCTCCTCCTGCCAGCACCCCTTGGTGCCTGGGGAACCTTGTGTGGGGCACCCAGCTTGTCCAGCTGCAAACCCTCTACCTAGCTCTCCGTATAGCCAAAATGTGACAGGGGTCTCTACCCAAAGACTATACAAAGGCAATCTGGATCACCTAAAGGAAAGCAACTTCTGGAGACACTTCTGCAGTGCACAGCTGCCAATGAGAAAATTGTTTAGCTTTCAATGGCCCAGACTAAGTGGTCCCTCCAAATAAAAACATCTATATAATACCAATGAACCATCAACTTTATTAATGCCAACCAGCTCTACTGAAAGTATTATTCCAAGTGAGCATATAAATAGCTGACTAAATGCAAAGTTATTTCAGAGCTCCACAGGGGATATTAATAATGATAACTTCACTCTGGTGAGACCCTGAGGACTCTACTCCAAAGTTAAGATTTCTTTATTAAAAACACACTCAAGGCTTCCTGGTCCAGCAGAGTTTTATTTACAGCAGCCCAGTTTTAGTACTGAGGGCTTCTAACACTATTACTTTGGCTTTATTATTAATGGGGAAAAGACATAATAGATAGCTGAGGGTCAAATCCAAGTGTTTGATGGATGGGTTGTTCAGAGACCACCCCTCCTATCTGTGAGGCTATTACACTCTGTGCTAACATGCAATACTGGGGAATACTTTCCTTCCTCTCACTCATTACATGCCCACAAAGGAATATAAGATGAACTTCCATTTCACCAGCCCTCTAAATATCTGTAATCTCAAACATCTCAGCAAACCCCTAGTGCCTTTTGCTGGTAATAACCCTTGATATTCCACGTCAGCACTACTATGAAATAGAAGCACGTTACGGGAAAATGCCTTCCAACAATGTCAACACTGTTGGCCTCTCACATGAAATCAATCATTACAGAATTAGTTTTCTTTTGGCTTGGCCATCAAGTCCTCTGTAGCATGAAAACTGCCAAAGGTTTTATAATGGCTCCTGTCACCGAGCGTCCAACCGCCTCAGAAACATGTACAGTTGACTTCAGCCATTGCCTTACCCATAATTTCATTCTAAATAAACCCGAGCCCATAAAAGCCAGAGAAGAAAAATTCCCCCTTTATTATCATATCGAACGTGTCATGTTCTTGAAATAAACCAGCATCATGAGGCTTTAATCCTCTTTCAAATTCCCCTAAATGCCATCAATCAGAAAACTGTCAGCTCAAGTGTGACAAGAAATCTGTTTCCATTCCCCCGAGACCCCGGTGAAATGAGTATTATTAGCGCGTTTTTTCCTTTAGAGGAGTTCATTACAAAAGAGCGAGGTGCTGAGAAATGGTCACCAGCAGAAGATCAATACCGATACATCCCTTGTTGAGAAGCTTTAAACCCCTACCCAACAGGCAGCAAAAACCACTGTGGTTTTCCAAGGTACAGGGTTAAGAAAGGTGCTGGAAAAGCGGCCATGCGACTTGGGCAGGGCTGTGAAGAGCCTCCCTGCAGAAAAGCCAAGCCACCTACGTGACAACGTGCATGGAAAGACTCCTTTTTCTCTCCATTATGAAAGACAGGCTTTATGTTTACAGGTTTTTTTTCTCAGGTTGCAGTTTGTCTATCAATTTGTGGCTATTTGCAAGGATTTCAACTTCTTCAGTTCATACAAATAAAATTCCCATGGGGTACGTTTAGTGGGTAGAGAGGTTTAGTAGCTGAGGGTATGAAGCCTTCTAGCTTGTATTTCTCATAGAATCATCTGGTAAACAACCCCATAAGTCAATTAGTGGCAATGGTGTGCTCTTGTCATGCATGGATCTTCTTCAAGCTTAGGCAAAGGAGTTTTCAGACTTAGTTCTGCTTCATAAGAAAATAACAAAATCAAACCAGTCATGTTTGAAGGGTCGAAAGGGAGGGCCAATGTTCAAAAGTACTGAGATGGAAACACCAGCTCATGGGCCTTATCTACAATATAACACAGTTGGGTGATGAAAGAGATGCAGGTTCCCCCCTACTTCTGCAGTCTTTCTCCCCTGGTGCATCGAAGTTCAGACTAAGCATCATGGAGAAGCTAAGGGATGTTAATGACAGTCCAAGTTCTTTTCAGACATGTCCTGGGGCTAATGTGTCAACCATTTCCTAGAACAAAATGGCCACATCAGGCCGGCCAGACATAGGATTAGTGCAGCAACTTAAAGAATGACTTAATAGAGAATGATCCATTTCCTTCATCAATCATTTCAAATGTCACTGTGATTCTTAAAAACCAAAGCAATAATACTCATTTAAAAGCTGATGTGACACACAGGCTATTGACTGAAGTCAAACACTTCATCAGCTCCTACAGCCCCAGACATTTTGGGTCACCAAGCAATATTAGTAACTGATATTGCGTACTTGTTTGAAATGCTACTTCTCCTCCTGGCCATCACCTTTCCCCTGCTCCTCCTAGCAGACAATTTGCAACCATCTGACAATAACTACCATGACACCTGATGTTGGTCCCAAGAGTATTAATGACAAAGCTGCCAGCAAAATTCAATAAGCAGGGTAATGAAGTAGAACAGATCACAGGAAGTTAGTTGTGGGTTCATGGTATGGACAATGAGTAATCTGGAGGATTTCCTGGGTATCTCAAGGCTATTCTTGGGGTGTCCTGGGTATTCCAAGGCTATCCATGGAATTAAACAAGGGCAAGTGTAGAGTCTGGCATCTGGGCAAGAACTACCCCAGGTAGCAGTCTAGGTTGTGGACTGAGCTGTTGGAGAGCAGTGTAGGACAAAGGGACATGGGGGTTCTGGTGGCCAGCAGGATGGCCATAAGCCAGCAATGTGCCCTTGTGGCCAAGAAGGCCAACGCCATCCTGAGGTGGATCAGAAAGGAGGTGGTTAGTAGATCAAGAAAGGTTCTCCTCCCCCTCTACTTTGCCCTGGTGAGACCACATCTAGATTACCGTGTCCAGTTAGGGGCCCCTAAGGACACACAACTGCTGGAGAGAGTCCAGTGCAGAATCACGAAGATGATGGAGTAGAACACCTCCCTTATGAGGAAACGCTTAGGGAATTGGGTCTCTTTAGCTTGGAGAAATGAAGACTGAGGGGTGGCCTCATTAATGTTTATAACTATGTGAAGGTTGGGTGTCAAGAGGATGGAGCCAGGCTCTTCTCAGTGTCATTCAATGATAGGAAAAAGGGCAGTGGGTCTAAGTTGGAACATAGGAGGTTCCACAACAATATGAGAAGGAACTTCTTCACAGTGAAGGTGACAGAGCACTGGAACAGGGAGGGTTGTGGAGTCTCCTCTGGAGACGTTTAAAACTTGTCTGGATACGTTCCTGTGTGACTTGATCTAGGTGATCCTGCTGTGGCAAGGGGATTGGACTGGATGATCTTTTGAGGTCACTTGCAATCCCTAAAGTTCTGTGATTCTGTGATCCACAGCCCAGGATGGAGCATTCACATGTGCTGCCGAGGGTGACCTAAATGCCTCAAATAAGATGGGGAGATGCTGCAACAGAACCAGACTACACGTTTGGAGGAAAAAGGCTGGTGGCAGGAGAAGAACAGCTGAAGTGAGCAGATCGGCAGACAGCAGGATGGAAAGGCCGTTACAACACCTGGTCTACAAAGGATCTCACACTGATGTAGGAAAAGCTGAAGGAAGATTTTCAGAGCACAAATTGGGCACTGTCTTTGAATGCATTTTCAACTTCCTAAGCTTTTAGCTTAGTGGTCTTCCCAGTCTTCTTGCAAAATAATCATCTGAAGACAAAAATCTAACATACTACGACACAACTGAGAAGAAAAGAAATAAGCACAACTTGTTTTTATCTACTCAAGCTCTGATAACTCAGGAAAAGCCTTAATTATAAGCATAAGTTAACTGCAGGACATCATTACAGGGCTGATTTAGAGTTATCCAACTGAATTAATTGCATCCCTTACCTTCAGGTTTCTTTGATGTGGAACCTTAATTTGGACTTTCCTCGTTTAATGATGACCGAATCTAGGATTATTATAAGCATTCTTCCATATTTCTTTCTATCAAATGGGTTTCTAATTTCACCTTTAACAAAGATTTCAGTTTAAGGATTCCTAATGACATTAAAGTACCCGGCTCACACTAGCTAATTTAGCTAACTACGGCGTTATCACGGAGCAGATGGGCTAATGCGGGAGAAATGCTGCACTAGGAGCTGCAGTTCTGATTGACAAGGCCTTGAGCAATCACCTCATCATTTTGTAATTTGTTCCCTATTTTGAGCTAAAAAACAACCCCTGGATATCACACTTCAACTACAAATTACTCCTTTTCACCAAAACCAAGTCCAACGAATTGTCTGAAAATGTCGCTTAAGGAAGTCTCTCAGGAGCTCAAGTTCAGAGTGGGAAATAAACCTCCAGTCAGGGAACAATTCTCCAGAAAAGCAAACTGCCGCAGAAACTTCTTGCTAGCCTGCTGTCTGTGGCTCAAGGCAGGCACTGCTAATGCCCCAAGTCAAAAGCACAGCAGACAGCCAACAAGAACCGCAGAAATAAGCGCCTTTCCGCCCAGATGCAATGTTTTCACCAGTGCTGGCAGGAGAGCAAAAGGCTCATGGAGTCCAGCATCAGGTCTATGGAGAAAAGGGCTTTGGTTTGTAGGCGGCACAGCAGGTACTGCCATAGCCATGAACAGTAAATCATCAGTTTCACCCGCAAGCACCACAAACGGAACTTTTCCTCCAGACAGGAGTAAACTGCCTCGTATATCCAAACTGCTGAATAAAGATACCGCACTGTTCATGCAGAGATAACCTGCTCCCTTACTACTGACATTCAGCTCTGTGATAATGCCAGCTAAAAAGCACCAGACACGTATTGCTCATCTGAAGGGCTCTAAGTTTTTACCAAAGAACTGATCCTGGCTTCTACTTTTGCCTCAGTCTGGAGGATTCTCGTGTGTGTGCAGTGCCTGTGGAGGATGAGAAACCTTCTCTGTGAGTAAGCAAATCTACAGAACTGAACCTGAAATGCAGCACCATGAGAATCATCTTGAATTGCAATAGGCTGAAGGAAGCACAGCGTGATGTGCTCCCGCTCCTGCCAGCCCGGGACGGAGGTCTCCCGGTGTGATCGCTTACCCAGGCTTTATTCCCGACACAAGCAAAAAGATGATGACAGTTCAGCCCAGTGAACAAGCTGCTCGTGCTTCCAAAAGGGGGAAAAATGGAAATAAGAAATCCATTCTCCTTCACAATGAGCAGCAGCACAGATCCCAAACACCGCTTTGGGTTTTGAGACTCCAAGAGGGCAAGTGCTTACAGCCCTGTCTGCACCTCCCGGAGCCAGCCTCTGCCCAGCCATGGTACCGGCTGAGCCCCTGCACCCTCCTCCTGTGGTGTCACCTCCAGAGCCCCACTGAGGATGGGCTGTTCCTGTTCAGCAGCACAAAGGAAAGCAGGTTTCTACCCAACACTGAAGCAGCGAAAAGGGTCTGCGTTAACTAAAGCCGCGGTAAGAAAGTGCTCTGGGCAGGAAAACGTAAACAGCTGGTGGTGCCAAGGCACCACCTAATTTGAAATAAAGCCAGCAGGAGAGAGAAGAAGGATGCTGTGCCTGCACGCTGCCTGGGGCCGTGTCTGCAGCCTCCCTCTGCTCAGCTATTGCAGTTCTCGGTGCAATCAGAGACTGCTGCTTCTAACCTCAGCCCTTGAAAAATTCCACAATGCCGAAACCACCCTGTATTCCTTCGCACAAAAAGGCCTCCACGTGAGCTGCTGAAGCCATGTGGAGAAATAAAGGAAGAAAAGCTGGGAAAACGTGCAGAACAGGGGTGGTGGGGAAGCGACGCCCTTGCTAGCTGGCTGAGTGGTTTGTAGAGTTACCTGGGATGTGTCATTCATCCCCCCCAGCTTAGTTTCCCACTGCCAGCCGCAGTGACAACCCCTTTGCTTGTAAAGCAGAAGCAGGGGGCTTTGTCACGGTTGTACCTCTGTGCCCTGCTGCCCGCCCAGCCACACACACAGACATTTAAGTTCCAGGGTGAGACTAAAAAACAAATGCTGCTGCCAGTACAGCAACCTACAGATACAACCATGGTTGTATTTGTTCTTGTGTTAAACACCTGTCAGGAGTTATTGCTAAACCCCCTTGTTTTCAAGAGGTCTTATATATTTAACCTGGAGCAAGGCTGCTGCTCTCAAAGAACTGAAAAATGAGTGTTGTAAAAATGAGTTTCTAATTTAAAAGGGTCACGAAGAAGATCAACAAACCTTTATTTCCTCTGGGTTTTAACTATGCTTCATTTTCAATTGCTTTTCTTCTATGGATTTTACCATTTCCTCCAGATTTATAGAAAATGTTGTAAGGATGCAGGGGAATTTGATGCTGTAGGTGGATATAAATTCCCTGTTTCATGGGAATGTTAATCTTGAGCCTTACTTCTAAGTTATGCCAAAGACATATTTATAGGATTAAATTCTCCCATCAGCTAAACCAGTATAAATCTGGCATAGTTCCATGATTTGAAGATCCACTGCTAATTAACTAAAGTCCTCCCAAACCCAAGGACATTAATACATCCAAACAATATTAAAAATAGACAGCATACTTCTCAGATAACTCAAGGCTTAGTTCTGCATGTTGCTTTAGGAATATTCCAAGAAACCCCCCCAAAATCAGCCCTGGGCGAGCAACTTTCAGTCTCTGCTCTCAAGGCTACAAGTCCATGCCTTATTACTCTGCTGTTTTTCTCTATAAACGTTAAAGAGGTTTGATTTTCTGCGTGAGTTATTTGGTTATTATTGGAAAACATAATTTTTTAAATTAAAAAATACAAAGAAACTCAAAACAACAGCTTCTCTATCTTATGGGCTTTCTGTAGGAAGACGAAGGGCAATGAGGCTGGTGAGAGGTCTAGAAAACAGACCCTATGAAGAGTGGCTGAGGGAAGTGGGGTTATTTGGTCTACAGAAGAGGAGGCTGAGAGGAGACCTTATTGCTCTCTACAGCTACCTAAGAGGAGGTTGTAGCAAGGCTGGTGCTGGTCTCTTCTCCCAAATTACTAATGATAGGACGAGGCGAAATGGCCTCAAGTTGCATCAGGCGAGGTTTAGATTGGATCTTAGGAAGAAGTTCTTTACTGAGAAGGTGGTTGGGCACTGGAACAGGCTGCCTAGGCAGGTGGTGGAGTCACCATCCCTGGAGGTGTTTAAAAAACAAATAGGCACCCGAGGCCATGGTCTAGGGGTTAGGGAGATGATGGGATGAAAGTTGGGCTGGATGATCCTGGAGGTCCTTTCCAGCCATGATGATTCTATGATGTCTTTGGAGACACACTGATGATCTTCTTGGTCATGTTTAGGCATCTCATTTACGAAACTGCACCCAATACTTTTACTTTGCCCTTTCATGCTTGTTACTAGTTGGAATCTCTCTGCTTTGGTGGGAGCTGCTGCAGTATGCAGTTACACAGTAGTAAGTATATGGGGGGGAAAGGAATTCAAACACACAATAAGCATAAAAGGATCATTGCCTTTCCAAAGAACTGGGCTTCCCCCTAGATTTAGCCCTAAACTGTAAGGACTTTTACAGTGAACTAGGAAAGCCCTTGCATGCTATTAAGCACACACAAGAGAGACTTGTGCTCTGAAGCCATGACAAATTACTCCCACTAGGATTTATTCAAGAGTGTAAGCACTCTCCTGGGCTGGGCCAAACCCCCCTGTTATATTGTGCTGTGACTGTAGTGGGCTGATTATTAAAATCTTTCTATTGAGAGTGATCATTAAGAGGCATACGATAGAGTATTTGATTGAGTCCAAGCATGACATACTTTATCGGTGCGCTACCAGGCAGCAGCAGCAAGGAGTCATTTGAACTTGCTGTTCAAATACCTTGCGTGTGAACTTAGAAAATCCGCTTTTTTTCTGATTAATTCTGTTGTATTTTAAAACCTTATTATAAATCCTGCCTTGCTTTCCTGCCCTCCTGTCTTTGTCTTTTTTTTTTGGCCATAAAGTATCTATTTCTGTTCATTTACTCTAAATTTATTCTCTTTTATTTATTGAGCAATGTCAATATTCTGCTTCTCTACACGACTTCCCCCTTAGTCAGGAGCTGCATCCTGTAATAACAGCAATCAAGGCAGTTCATTCTGACAAATATATGTCAGAAGAAGACTGCAGTGACTTTGAAATATTGAAAGTGACTGATAATATAATGTGTGAAGCAGAATAAATGCATACAAATGGAAGTTTTAGCTGAGCAGTCAAAGTACAAACTAAGTACAGTGCCGGAGCTCTGCACTGAAAGCTCCTTGTGCAGCTGGTTACGATGGCAATTTACTAAATGCTCTTTGCAAAACAGCTTTATGAAGAAAGTGGAAACCACAGTTTTTCCTTGGCCATATTATCCTTTTTCTGGTTGCGGTTAGTCACAGAGAAGGAGGAAGTCATGTTGCAGTAAAAAACCTGGGTCTGGAAGGCACTTCATTTTCAGAATGAAAATAGTTGTCAAAACTATGACAGCTGGAATCAGCCCTGCTTTATTTTGGGCTAGCCTGACCCAGCTGGCACCAAAGCAGCCCATAGAGCGCGTTGTGCAAACAGGAGTCCCCAACTTATCCAACTGGTCTATGTTAGCAAATGCTTCGGTGTGTTTCGACCCCTCAAAAGCTACAGAGCCATGTACTAGGGACCATGTCCATGAAACATTTCAAGAGCAGTATGTACCAGACTGGCACAGCCTAGATAGGTTGGGGATTTGGAGAGAGGACATTAAGACCTCATGATACCTCATCCTCAGAGCATTTTTTTCCTCAGGGCTGTTGAGCTTCCATACATTCAGACAGTAAAGCCTTCCCCACTCCATGCTGACCTCACAACTAACCCAATCCTTTCTAGATAATGCACGCAGACATACTGGTGACTCTGCTGGAGACACTGTCAGACTCCTCCTCCCAGTTTGCACCTGGTTTCTCCAAAGAGTAGCCTACTCACAGGCTGCTCTGAGACACAGCAGAAAGCTTCTCTGCATGGAGCAGAGCAAGAAGGAAGGCTCCATTGACCCAAATCCTGTAATCATTGACAAGCACTAAGCTGCTACCTTTTCTTGGTGCCTCTCGTCTCACTCTCTCTGTCCCTGCAACCAGCTTGCTTCTTCCTCACATCCTACTTCAGCATGGAAAGACACCTCTTCTGTGAACCCTGCTACCACTTTTCCTTGGCTCCATGTTCTGGAGACCTTCCACACACACTTTTTTCCTTTCCCTGTCTCTAAGCTTTACTGAAGTCACCAAGCAAGGCCAGCATCTTCCTTTGCCCACTGATGATTCAAGGATGGGTAACAAACAGCAGATAGGAAAATTGCTGCAGAATGGGGTAGTCGTTGTCGTAATGATGCTATGGACAGAGGCAAAACTCTTAGCTCAGGTACAGCTAAGTCCCTCAGCTGCCACAGCATCAGCTTCTTGACTGACCAGAGCACATTTCAGCATTGGGCACAAGCTTTACTTGCAGGCAAAGGCCCTTCAGTTTTATTTGGAAAAAAGGACTAGCTGAAAACTGGCTTTATGGTCCAGCTAAAGGTTAATTACCTTTTAAGACAACAAAATGGGTTAGGAAAGATCTATTATTCTCTCCTGTTTTGCTGCTTTTGCTCTTTTTAACTGAAATAGGTTGACCAGTGTTTTGAGCAACTTAGGTCAAGAGCCAGGAACCTTTGGTAGGTAGTGCTGGTACAGGTTAGGTGAGATAAATCCTTCTTTGTGTTTATTGTAGTTCTGTCAGCAAGAGACCTGCATGGCTGGATCCCTACTATTTCCGGGGAAAGCTCCAAACTCATTTCCCACCCCAATTTAAAGGCAGCACTGCTGCCCAGCTGAGTCAGAGCAAGTAGTTAAACCTGTTCCTCTCAGGAGTGACAAACACAGACGTAAGAGAAGGCAGCCAGAAAACAAAAACCGAGCTGTAGAGAAGAGCATTAACTGCAACCCTCATCTCTTTAGGAATTCAGTAAAAGGCAACTTCTTGGAGGGAAGGCGCTTGCTGAGACTTTTCTACTTACTTCTTTTTGCTGTCATCCGATTTATGACCAAGCAGTTTCAATTTCTGCAGCCATGCAGTTACTCACTCAATAAAACTTTAAAGCACATGAACTACTCCGCTTACAAGACATGTTGCTTCACTACAGCTGGATGAGCAACATCGCTTGCACCGTCCGTGCTGCACACGTACTGCTGGGTCATTTTACACAGCAAGTCTGAGGTGCCTAAGGCTTCAGATGTGGAGAGATGGTAGTAAGAAATAGCTTGCAAAGTGATATCTACTGGCAGGGCAACACATGACAGTTAGGACTTTGTTCTTTGGTGTAGTTTGTGGGTAACGATGGGGAATTAACGTGCATAAAGAGTTTGTTTGGCTTGCCTTTCTGAAATGGTGCCTTTTTGGAAAGTGAGCATCAGTTAGGAAAAAGAGAAGCCTGCTTTTTTTATCACTGTACCTCTTCCCAAGTGTGTAGCAGTTCCCTCACCACAGCATCATCCAGATGCAGAGATGCTTCCCATGAAGAGGCCAGCAGGCAGCTCTCTGATTCTCATAGGTCTGTGCTGTATGAGTGTAAGAAGATCTAATGCCTTTCATTTACGATTTTCTTTCTTACGTTTCACACAGTGCTGCTACTTCAGGATCCTTTCACTTACTCTCCCATCAATTAATATTATACTTTCTTTTAAAAGCCCACTAATCTGGTCACTGTCTTTATATGTTGACATTAATTAATTTTCCATTATGTGCCTGTTATAAACTTCAGACCTGCTGCAGAAGCTTTTAACCCAACCCATCAGCTACTATTACAGTAGATTAACAAGCTGATAAAGTCTGTCTTTCTGTAGGCATTTCTATCTCTTTCAACTTCATTTGTGGAGTGGGTGAAGAAACACAGGGATGGAATGTTGGATTAGTTAAGCAGGGTAGGGCCTGGTCTGTACTTGGATGGGAGACAGTCTGGGTACACCAGGTGCTGTTGGCTTACCTCGCTCCAGCAGTGGTGTTGGACTTAGATGATCTTTCGAGGTCCCTTCCAACCTGTAACATTCTGTGATTCTGCAATCATGAATTTGCTGTGAGACCTACAAGCAACCATCAGGAATCAACAGAACCATTTTTTCTACTCTTGCAAAGTACTGTGTGGAAGCCAGAGTCTGTCTGTGGTCCTACACAGTCCTCGTGCACAAGTGAGATGGAAATCATAGAATCATTAGGGTTTGGAAGGGACCTCGAAAGATCATGTAGTCCAATCCCCCTGCCACAGCAGGATCACCTAGACCAAGTCACACAGGAACACATCCAGGCGGGTTTTAAACGTC
>JAOXOE010000405.1:18788515-18799138 GCA_028565055.1 Phoeniculus purpureus | reverse complement strand
CCCTGGGCAACCCATTCCAGGCTCTCACCACTCTCACGGTGAAGAACTTCCTCCTCACATCCAGTCTAAATCTACCATCTCCACCGAAGGATGCTAATATTTAAATATCACTTTGAAGATCCACAGATAAGAAGAGCTATATATGTGCAAATTTTTATGCTTCTTTCTGCTTTCCTAAAGCTTGAAGATATAATAATACACTGGAATGCTGAAACTTGGTTACAAAATAAAATTGTACTTGGAAATGTCAGGCCTTCACAGACCAGTGATGCAGAAGCTGCTAGAGGCAGTGTATCAGAAGAATATGCAGCCCAGCCTCTCCAGGTACTGCACAAAGCGACAAAGAAGATAATCGCTTACCAGAACCGGCTGCGACCGTTCCCCCCACGCACAGAGAGCTAGAACAAACGTATAAATGATGTCAGAAGCAGTATCTAAGGGGCGGCTTGGATACATCCACCTTGACTTGGAGAGCAGTGGCGCTGGGGATCAAGAACGCTCATCTGTGCAGGCACGGGCCATGCCACTGGGTTTAGCTACAGGAATACTGAGTAATAAACTCACAGCCTGTGAAAGTCCCCTGTGTCTTCAAAGTTTTGCACTCAGGCTCACAGGGGTAATTCTCTGAAGAGGACGGCTTAGCACCTTGACTGGCACCTGGGATGTCTAACAGCTAGAAGCATTTCTTAGAAAGACTGCAGGAAGAAATTTTTCTCCTTTGTTCTGCGTGGAGACTCCGAACATTACAGGGGCAGAGATGTTTCTTCAGCAGAGCTAGCCCGAATATGGCCGGAATATTGAAGTAGTCAGAAAATAAATGCCTGTAGTGCTAACTGTAATACCTAAACCATACAGATGTTTCCATGACATTAACTTTAGTTGATCCTGTGAACCCTTTCTGTCATTGCTGTGTCAGCACAAAATGCAGCCAAACGACTCCCACCATAGAACATATTCAAAGAATTCAGGCTTTTTCTGTTCGTGCCATATGTGTGAGCAGGCAGAGTGCTTTCTGACTCTGCATATTGACTGCTTTTACCCGCTACCTCATTCTGTGCACATAAGGCAAAGGCAACAGTCCGAAGGAAGCACATCCATAAGACATAGCGGTTCGTGTTCGTTACGGCAACCATGCAACACAAATTCTGTTACAGCAACTGTACGATTTGTTATTCACATCAAACACAATCCATTAGAAACCATATTGAGAGGGCCCGTTCATATTAAAGAAGAGTCATGAGATTAGCCCACACCTTCTCCTGAAAGCCAGGCTACAGGCTACTAGACTTGCAAAACGTTTGGTTGGTTTTGTTAGATTTCACACTCCCCCGATTTAGGAATCAATATGGGAGTGAAGCACAGATACTGTAAAGGCACAATACATACAATACATTTAATTTTTCCAATCCTAGGAGAAACCAGAAGCATTTCATAGAATCATAGAATCATTAGGGATTGGAAGGGACCTCGAAAGACCATGCAGTCCAATCCCTCTGCCACAGCACCACCGCCTAGACAAAGTCACACAGGAACACATCCATTTCTAGAGATCTCACTTTTATAGCCCAAGAGATAACAGAATCATTTTGGTTGGAAGATACCTTCAAGATTACCAAGTCCAACCATTAATCCAGCACTGCCAGGTCATCACACTAAGCCGTGTTCCTCAGTACCACAGCTACATGTCTTTCAAATGCTTTCAGGCATGGTGACTCCACCACTTTCCTGGGCAGCCTGTTCCAATGTTTGACAACTCTTTCAATGAAGAAACTTTTCCAGATATCCAATCTAAACCTCTTCTGGTGCAACCTGAGGCTGCTTCCTCTTGTCCTGTTGCTTGTGACTTGGGAGAAGAGACTGACACCTCATCACAACCTCCATTCAGGTAGTTGTAGACAGTGATAACTGTCTTTAGTATTTGGTGTAATCTATTAGTATGTACACTTTTGTGTACTAAGTTGGGGGGGTCTTTTCTCTGAAACACCAAATGTTCTTGTTCATCCCCTTCAACTTTCTCATTAGTGTCCAATTTTACTTTTTTCCTCTTTCAGAAAAGGCTTCTGTAGTGGGAATGCTGCCCTCTATAGCAAATAAACCGACTCTTCCCCCATTTACCACCTAATGAAGTTCAGGCTATCTCATTAGCGTTCTCCAAAAGAAACATGAACAATTCAAATACGAGCAACCCGAAATACTTCTAATACAGTTTCTAGAAGAGTGAATAATCCTTTTTCTCTGAGGAAATGACTGCCCATGTAAAAAATGAAGCGGACTGCAGGTGGATGTTTTCCCTTTACAGAAAATTAAAGTATAAGAGGAGCCCAGTGCTGAGACAGACCTTCCCTTAGGAGCAGCTCCTCCTTCTGCAAGCCCTTACCTTTGTGAGAAAACGTCTCGGTAGGGGCTGCCGTGCTGAAGCGCGATACCATATCCTCTGTCTGCAACAGTGTTCCCCACCGTGTAAAAAGAGCAGTCTGCATCGTTGATGGCCACGTACTCCAGTACCGCTGCGTCCCATACAAAGGCATAGTTCCCATATTTCACCTGCAGTAAACAGAGGAATAGCTTAAGCTATGGACTGCCAAGTCCAAAAAGAGGTCAGTTCACCTAAAAGTGCAGCACTTTCAGCACAGTTTGTTCTTCAAAGAAAGTTTGGGTTCCCAATACCTGTCAGCACAAGAGGTGCACTGCCACTGGGGCCATGTGGTGCTTTGGCCGAGCACCTCACCACAAATGGATCAAATGTGATTTGAGAGCAGTGTGATGTCAGTGGAAAAGCACCATACAGGAAAATTATTCCCTCTTCAGGGAACAACAAAAACATCAGGGTCCTTCTATCAATCCTGAATTCCACTCCCAAATTCCCCCCGAGCAGCACAAAAACCCCTGACATTTAGAGGGAAGGTAGATATGCATGTTGGGAGACACCGGGTTGGTAGGCATGGCCATCCGGGTGGAAGACCCCGTGCAGGATGGTCCACGTTTCAGTCACACCTCAGGCTGTGATAGACATCATGAACATCCATTTATCTTTGGGGCTCAGTGCATGATTGCAGGCAAGATCAAGCCAACTAGACCTCTTGGGATTATTTTTCCTCAGCATGAAGGATTTTTGCATCTCTTCAAAGAGTCCTGTACACTGAGCTCATGTCAGCCATTTTAGCTGCTTGACTAAGAGAAATCCAAACAAACTCACTACATTGAAAGGCTTTTAAAGTACTTCACTATCCATTCACATTTGAAACAAATCTGGATTTTGCTTTTCATTTAAACATGTGGGATGCATACAAGATGGCAGCATTCATTCAGAAGCAAGCTTATCAAAACAAGCAATCTCAGCATGCCATTTGGATGAGGCTTTGACAAGGTAGATTATGCTTTTAAAGCCTTTTAACACATAACAGCTACTAAAGCGAGCCACACTGGCTGCTTGCTCACAAGATGTAGCACACGAGGAACGGCTGCGATCGGGACACATTGCTTTTCATGCATAACCAATCTGAATTAGATGCTGCAGGCCTGGATAGAGAATATTTCCTATTTCCATTTGCAGGCATGGTATGGGGAGGATTGTTCAGATTTTGGAGCAGAAAAGAGCTATATTATGTGTGAACTCCACACAACCGGTAGGATAAAGAAAAGTCTTTTCAGACTAGACACGCACAGATGCAGGCCTGGGACATTTTGCATCTTCAGACTCTAAAAATGCCAAGACTAGAGTGATGGGCTTCTTTCCCCTCAGCAGAGGTCTAGGTCTGTCTGAACAGTCAGGGAATGAGGCACAGAAGTGATCTTGCTGTTAACAAACAGTAGAACTTGTATGCTTGTTTTACAAGCACTGCAGCTCACAGAGCTTTCCCTACCTTGGGTTATTCTGATCTTCCTAAGGCTACCAGCTGGCTAAGGAACAGATAGCATGACTGAGAAAAAAAGCCCTTCCTAGGAGCATATAAAAGGACAACGACAGCCTGAAAAGTATCACGATGTACAGAGAGCAAGGGAGGGTGACAGAGACCAAAGCAGAATATCAGAAGCAGAGGAAGAATTAATTCTGAAAGGGATCAGATGGACTTTCTGAAAAAGGAATTAAGGACAAGTGGGATTCAAAAGACAAGCGCTTTTACATGTGGGGAGATAACCTTTTAGGTGATGGCAAGAGCACAGGGTTATGTTTTGACACCTGCTTTTGTCCTAACCCACCCTTTTAACACTGTACTGTATTGAATTCATCTAAGTGCTTGTAAAGAGACTTATCAGCTGTGCAGGCGGTCAGGAAAAATCCTCTTGATTTGGCTGCCTTGCTGTAAAACAACTCACAGCGAGACTATATAAAAGTGGTAAAAGCACTTACTGTCAATTGTATCTGTGATGAAGTGGTAGATCTTTAGAGCAGACCCGATAATATCAGACTTTAGGTTCCCACAAAGATACTACTTTTCATAGTTAAGATCACAGTGAGCTTCACTTAAAGTGCATGGGGCAGGAAAGACACTGAAGAAGGGGCAGGAAAGAGACTAAAGAGCCAGAAGGGATCATCCCAGCCATCTACCTTCAACAGAGGACTGCTCCATGCAATAAAATACATGCTTCTTTAGCATTTTTGCCCTATCCATTTACAAGTCTAGGGAAGTTAAATCCATGGAGCAAACCTGAGATGCAATTGTTATGCTAGCAATCACTCTCTTTATGGAACTGCTCCTTAGTCTAACAGTTTTCATTGCTATTCAGTACATTTGTTTTTACTGCTTAAAAAAAGCCCCACCCAAGCCTTATTTAATTCCTCATTAGTTTTAACTTTTGCAGTTCTAAATACTCTCACTTTGGAGCTGACACTTTTCAATTGCTGATGAACCTTTCTGTTGCTCAGCTGAGCTGGATACAGCTTTCTTTACATCTTTCCCTACAAATCTATCAGCTCAGTCCTCCTGTCAGCAGTGACGATACTCTTGAACAGTCTCCAATTCTTAACTTTTATATGTGAGAAAAACACCTGCCTTGCTAACAGAGAGTCAGTTATCTGGCAGCTCAAGAGGCATATGACTCCCTTTTCAGCATACGCTTCTTCTGACTAACCCGTCTGCCCATGGGTCTTTCACACAGCTTAAGACTGGTTTTAGTCTTAACCACCTAAAGCATAGCACATCTGGAACACTACTGATGTTGTACAGACCTGCACTTAGCAGTAAGGGGTAGCTATACTGTGAGAAAGGAGGATGATGCTCTGTGGCAAAGGAGAAGGGAATTTCAGAACAAAATGTTGATTAAAACCCTACCTCCTTCTCTCTCTTCATTTATAAAAAAGGAAGCACATATTTTGTAGCTTTCCAATAGCAAAGCTGAAGATTTCCACTTCCACTCAAAATGAACAGAGTATATTCTGGCTCTGCATTATAAGAAAAAGCTAAGGAGCTTACAGGCGGTTAATTATGGAGGCTAAAAGAAAGGGAAAGCTCCTTGGAAAAAGAAATGGTTCTCTGTAATTTAAATATAATTTGCTACTCACAGAAGATCTGCATCCCTGGTTCTACATTTCCACATCATTATACTGGCAATTTATGTTGAGATAATAAAATTTCAGGACGGGTGCAAATCTGAACGGTGTTCACACACGAGCACACAGCCCAGAATCGCCAGGGAAGTGTTTGCAGGACAGCAGATCAGTATTGTTCAGCAGTAACCCCAGTCCACCAGGTCAGGGAGAACTGCCACTTGAGCCTTCATCCTCACAGCATCCCACCTAACAGCATGGCAGAGGCTAAAAAGATTAGGTATCTGATTACTATTGCCACAGGAAAAAAATGTTGCAGGTAAAATTGAACCTGTTGTTCATTTGTCAGGGTATTTCGAAGTCAGCTGGTCATTAAGTGAAACCGGGAGATACAGTACCAGGCAGAAATGCTTGACTTGACTTCAAGGTTTTGTGAGCAATTCCAGAGGACTTACAGTAAAAAAAGATGCTAAGCTGCACAGACGGCAAAACTATGTCTGCAAGGCTGTTGTATGTCTCTCTGCACATGTATGAGGTTTTTAACTTGCTGAAGCCCTGCCTTGATCCTGCTCTGGCAGGGGGATTGGACTAGATGATCTTTCAAGGTCCCTTCCAATCCCTAATGTTCTGTGGTTCTGTGATTTACATATCAGTTACTCTGACGACTCCCCCAAAAGGGTGTTGAGACATATGAGGAAAGCATTTAAAGCTTTGCATACCCACACATTGTATGCCAACACCGATGCCAATAGTATCTCTTCTTACAGCTAACCTGCTCAGGCAGAGTACGCTAAAAAATATATGTGCGTCCAACTCCTGCATTCTAAAAACATATTTCTATGTCTAGAAAATCTTAGAAAGAACATAACTGTAATTAAACAACAAGCAACTACTGCAACTTTTCATACAGCATAATCTCTTTGCTGTATTTTAAATTCTTCTTTAAAAGAAATACAAGGAATCCTCATGAAAGAGAAGATGCACAAAATAGGCTGCAGGTTAAACAGAACTGGCACTGCTTTATCCTGCAGAAGTCTCCTAAAGATTTCTTCAGATCTACCTGTTTCTTGTGCTGCCTGTGATAAAAGACCCACAAATTTTAAAGCCAGGAAAACCTTAAGTTTCAAGTGATGCCATGCCATAATTCTGAAAATTATTAGACAATGCTGACGAAGCACATTTTCTGAACACCTTGTGCCTGCACCTTGGTGACCCAGAAGTGGTGCTTTCTGTATTAATTTCTATCACAAGTCAAGCACCTTCCTTTTGCTATGACTGCTGCGCACTTCTCCTTGCCTACAAAACTGTCACCTGTATCTCAGCCACAAAGACAGGAGCAGAAGCAGACTATTTCACAGCACAGGGGAAGCTACAGACTCCAGCTCTGACCTAAACCCAGTCACAGACACTGATTAATACCTCCATACAGTGCTTTGAGGGTCACGTTCTCCAGTATGGACTAATCCACTGCTCTGACTTCAATGAGGGGAAACACCATCTGATGTTGCTAGCCCTGTGCCTTTCCCTGCTAGCCCCGTGCCTTTCAGAGATCTGAGACTTTGGCACATATAAACACAGAACTTACTGTTTCCACTAGTCTTTGCACATTGGGCAAGCAAGCACCAGCTGCAGCCTGCAGAGGGCTGTGCTCTGCTATCCAAAACGGCCTCGCCAGGGCTGCTATTGCATGAAGAATGAAGACGAGAGAACAAAAATGAATGAAAATTTGCAAACACATGAGTGGGAGCTAATATACATAATGTGGGTATTGTACTCTGAAACGGGAAGAGGCAAAAATAAAATCTGTGGTAGAATCTTAAATCAACATTTTTACGTTATCAGATGTTGCCAAACAGCTCGATGGTTTTCACAGCAAAGGGGTTTTACCAGCAGAAGGGAATGGAAACACACTGATCTCCATAATTCTCTTGCACGAGGCCTGACAAGCTGCTGTTTATCAAAATGAAGCAGAAGTCAGATCTTCTGCCTTTAGATAAATTCTCATTTGCTAATTTGATTTAATCCAGGGACAAATGTTTTAAATCTGGCTTGCATTCACAACGGGGCACAATTCCAGCTAACTTCTATTTGGAGCCCAGCAAAGAAAATCTCACACGTCAGCTTTGCTGAATCACAGAACCCTTTAGGTTGAAAGGTACCTGAAAGACCATCTAGTTCCAACCCCCTGCCATGGGCAGGGACAACTCCTACCGATAAACAAAACCTACTAATTTACAGGTCTCTCAAAACCAAACTCTCTAGTTCAGCAGTACAATTGTGGAGCCTCTTGCCCCACACTTCCTTGCAAGCCAGCAGGAGTGGCTGATCTGCAGAACTTAAGAGTGAAATGGAGCTGTGCAATCTGGTAGGTAGATCATGAATCTGACCGACAGCTCTCTGCAGCGCACGAGGAGAGCTGGACTCCCATGTTGGTACTAGAGGACAGAATAAAACTTCCTAGATGCATAAAACTCTATTCACTCACCAAAGCAAGCAGCTAATGAAATAACAACAACAGCAACAACCATAATAACCTTCAGTATGCAATTTTGCAGGCCTATAGAAAAATATTTCAATATAAGAGGAATTCTTTGACAAACACTGAAACTTATTCTTTGTACTGAACCAAACAGAAAAGTGCAGGTTAATTTCTAACAGTGTTGTTGAGCCTGTGTCCAGCAGTGAAGAGCAGCAGGAAATGAAACACTGGGGAGTGTAGAGGAAGAAAGAAGAGGTTAGAAATCCCAGCCTCATCGCCTCTCCAGCATGAAGCTTATCTTTCATTACACTGTCATATCAGCTTCAATGGTATGTCTATGCGCCCCAGATAAAACTTCATCAGGAAAGGCATCAATTCCTCATATGCAGCCTGCCACCAACTTCTTGAGAAAAGCCTCACGCTTTCTTGTTACGCTGGGCAGATGTTGAATAATTCATCTAGATTTAGAAGAACTTACTCATGCATGAGAGCTCCATAATGAGAAGGCACCTTTGTGTGTCAATAATCTAAGCCAGGACACTTCGTGATAGAGTTTTTCCAGTGCTTAGTGCCTTTGCATTTTGCAAGGAAGAAAATAACAGGCGGAACAAAACACAAGTACAATTTCCGAGGGTGGTGGGAGACTGGACCTAGCTGCTTCTTGAAGTAATCCCAGCAAAGCACTAAAAAAGAGAGCAGGTTATGCTGACCACTGATGTGCACCTGAAACACAGCGACATGTAACATTAATTTGGGATGGGAGCAAAAGAGGTGAAAACCACCACAAATATACCTCAGCAAAGCAGATCTTTGAAAGGTAAGGAAGCTTTCTTCTCAATGCCAGCTTCTCATTCATTTTATTACAACTAAGAGCTGCACATAGACACGGAGACTATTTTAACAGTATCCCTAGTGAAGGTCATGAAGAAATTGTATGAGGCTACTCCAGGTTTCAAACTCCTTTGGTAGCCAAACGGACCTCTCGACAATGAGGCAAATTTAATTCGCTAAAGTGACTCCCCTCACTCTGTATTCTTGTGTCAGCTAATCCCTAATAAAACAACATTTACATGAGGAAATGTACACAGATCAATACTCTTTAGTTGGGTGAAAAAAGCAAAATTCTGTGTATTTAAGTAGTGTGAAGAAGATAGACACAAGTGCATTTAGGGATTCCACATGCCTCCTTAAATGAAATCAATCCAGGGCACTAACTAGAGTGCTCTTGTCCCCGTTCTTTGGAAGAGAAGCAGAGTCAATCCGATTTCAATTCTTGGGCAGCACTGCTTATTCAAAGAAATACTTATTGAATACCAACTGCCAGGATAGAAAAATCATCAAAAGTCAAAAAAAACCCTACTCATTGCAACCATTTGTCATCTGAAGACGCACTTTAACCGTGAGAAAATTCTTTGCTGAACTACCAAAGTTACTGAAAAATCCTCCAGTAAAAGCTGATTTGAAATAATAGTTTAATTTAGAAACTTATTTTAAAGAAAAAAGACTTCAAGTGTTCATATTCTCTGTACAAGAGCTCTGATCACTTTCAAAGTGGCAATAGGATTCAGGATGTCCCACTACTCATGCAAAAAAATTTCACTAACTTCTTCTGAACCACTTTACGCTTCCCTCTCTGCTAAGCATCTCCAGCCCAGGTTGGATGGGCACTGCATATCTATGCACATTATCTTGAATGTCCAAAATTAAAGCTTTCCAGCCTCTCTTTTCTCCCCTCGGACAGGGCATCACACAATTTAGCAATCCCACTCATTTGGGTACTTTGCAGGAGATAAACTTGGGGTGGGGCTTGAAGGAAGAACTTTACACAATAAAGCCTCAGGGCTTCCACATCAGTGTGCTTTCATATAGACTTGAGTGGTCTTGAAAGCTACTTTTTCCTCTGGAAAACCTGCACAAACCCATCAATCTTATTCTCTGGCAGTGAATCCTCCCCATAAGTGCAGCATTTCGTGAGCAGACTGATATTTGACCCTAACCCCTTAAAGTTTCTACCTTTCAGTTATACCTGGCACCCCCTTTCCCTGAGCATTCAGTGAGGGCTACCACAGGGTGTCTCTAGCTGAGCAATCCTTTCAGACTGTAGGTCGAGGCTGCTGCACAGGCTCGTGCGACAGACAGTTTACAGCAGAGCACTGGAAAATCTCCACAGAGAAATTTCTACCCTATGCTGTTTTCAGCTAAAGAAACCATTTTAAGCCAGGTCAGGTCTTCTGCAGGCAGGTCAGTCCCTTCTGAGCACAGGACCCAGAAGGCAGGTGCTGCACAAGTCAGTGCTAATGTATCTCCAGGGCAGTGCACTGTTAAGAGTCATTTTCCCTCTAACACATGGGTTGCTAAGGCCACCACACTGGTCCTTGTCACTGGCTTGGTCAGGCTTTTGGAGACCCTGCTGCTGAATGCATTTTAATTCCCAAAGAGGAGAAGGCTTACAGCGACCTTCCAATACCTGAAAGGGGTCTGTCAGAAGGCTGGGAAGAGATATTCAATAGAGCAGGGAGGCCATACCTTGAGGACTGGGTCCAGTTTTGGGCACCTCAGTACAAGATGCTGGAGCAAGAGCAGAGGAGGGCAACGAAGCTGGTGAAGGGCCTGGAGAATAAATCTTATGAGGAGAGATTGAGAGAGTTGGGGCTGT
>JAOXOE010000405.1:18762716-18783432 GCA_028565055.1 Phoeniculus purpureus | reverse complement strand
CCTGTTCCAGTGCTCTGTCACCCTCACTGTGAAGAAGTTCCTTCTCATATTTATGTGGAACCTCCTACGTTCCAGCTTACACCCATTGCCCCTTGTCCTATCACTAGATGACACTGAGAAGAGCCTGGCTCCATCATCTTGTCACCCACCCTTCACATATTTATATATAAATTATATATAGACATTATAATTATAGAAGAGACACCCCTCCGTCTCCTCTTCTCCAAGCTAAAGACACCCAGCTCCCTTAGCCTGTCCTCATAAGGGAGGTGCTCCACTTCCTTCATCATCCTTGTTGCTCTACGCTGGACTGCCTCCAGCAGCTCCACATCCCTCTTGAACATCCAGGCGGGTTTTAAACTCTACAACTGCCCTGGGCAGCCTGTTCCAGTGGTCCATCATTCTCACTGTAAAGAAGTTCCTTCTGATGCTTATATGGAACCTCCTACATTTCTAACTAATAGAAAATCTTTCATGGTCCCCTTCCTTGCCCATGGAATTATTTCAAAACTTAATTACCAGTGTTTGAAAGACAAACACACACCAACAAAAGCACTCTTCAAGCTTCAACTCAGGACTGAACTCATCTGGCTTCAGTTTACAACCTTTAGACTTTCCTGTGCTTTTATTTCCTAGATTAGAGCACTCTGATAGCAAAGTGATCACCCTGTCATCACATCACAACCGATCACCTCTTTGCCCTTTCTTTTGGTAGGCTGAATAGTTTGAGCTTCAAACATCTTTCATGATAAGTTGTGTTTCTCGGATCCCAGAGTGCTTTTAGAGCTTGGAGTTTTTACGATGTATATCTACATGAAATGAGTTTGGTATTAATGACCAACAGTAATCTCTCCACTGCGCACACAGAAGCCTGCTCAGTAGTGTCTAACTTACACAGCCAGTTCTCAGCATTTCTCCTCTCTAAATAATTTACTTTAGGAGCTGTTTGTGATAGAAACAAGTAATTTAATGTCTAACAAAATACTTCCTCTAGCCTAGAAGAAAATCCTTTGTTTCAGACTTAAGCATCTAAGAACTTTCATTTTTTTAAAGTGAAATGGAGGACAACTAGATTTCAAAAAAACCCAACTGAAAGGAAAAACTGTTGTTAAGATTTTACTGTCAATATTTACCATTTGTTTTGGGCCAAGTGTCTGAAAGAAAAGGAGTTTATGTCACCACCCTGGAATATTTTATCTCCTATTGCCTCCTAGCTCCTGTTTTATCTCCTATCTCCTCCCTAAAGTAGTCTCAACAGTTTCACAGTCTCTGTGAAAGCTAATGTGGGTTAAGGCAACCTTCAAAACCGAGACCTGGTGACTACACAGGTCTTGTTTGCACACAGTTTATTCCACTGCAGAGTGAGCCAAGTTCAGTCAGAGCGCGGTACTCATCTTTCCGAGAAATAATCACTACGTGCATGGTTATTTAGATGAAGGTGACAAGCTGAATTCGGGGTTCTAGTACAAGCCAAAAGAAAAGGGGAGAACTCTACAGAACTCACAGAATCACAGAATAATCATGGTTGGAAAGGACCTCCTAGGTCACCGAGTCCAACCATACCCACAACAACAAAAATCTAAATCTGTGTGACTTGGTCTGGGTGATCCTGCTGTGGCAGGGGGATTGGACTAGATGATCTTTCAAGGTCCCTTCCAATCCCTAATGATTCTATGAGTCTATAAATACCTGATTGATCAACAAATATGGAAGCACCCTCCATATGCCTGCTGCTACAGCATGTTGCTGGAGGCTGCTCATTGCAGCGTTAAGCTGGCCCTGAGCAGGCACAGCTGGCAGCGAGGGGAGCAAAAGAATCTTCCTGTTTGACACATGAAAACCAGAGATCTGCAAATTTTTGAAACTATGACCACTGGAACCAGCGATGTCGTTTTAATTTGCAGAGAGCTAATCGAAGAGCAGCCAATGCTGGGGTAAACCAAGACACCTCGCTGAACTAGCTACTGTCAGAGCAATGCTGTCATACACAGTGCGACTGTTCGAGAAAACAGCCTTAGCATTGCTTTCTGAAAGGGAAACAAACGCAACAAAGGTTCTCAGCCACGGGAAGAGCAGTAACAACATTAATGTCACTTGAAAAGATGGTCCCAGCGCTTTGCTGATGCTTGTGAATCACCAAGTTCTTCTGCAATATGACTGCTGTGTTTGGAAATTGCATTTCCCCGATCATTCATACTATTCTAGCCATTCTGCCAGTTCTGCCTGCTTCTTAAAGAGCCACCCCATCTCCAATAAAGTGTGAACATGAGCCTTGGGTGTGCTTTTCTTCTGCTTTCATTACAGGAAGGGAAAAATACGGTTGCAGGTGCCTGCTCTGAGCAAGAGCAGCTGTCATTCCCGAAGAGCAGCTCTGCAGTGTGACCACGAGCTGCTGATGGAACTGTTATGTTTGTAAAGAGGTCCCCTCTGGGAGACATCTTCACTGGTCATTAGGTTCTGACAGAGAGGGATGTTTTATCTGCAAAATAAGGAAGAACAGACGAGAAGACCTTTGGCCATTTTACCCCTGTGAAAGCAGTTCAGCTGCACGTGAAGTGCGTTTGGAGAAAGCCCTGTTTCTCCAGGAGGACCATGCCAGGACAAGCCTTGTTTCTCATATACAGGGGATTTCTATACAGGCCGGAAGTGATGACCATACACACAAACAAAATAAGCAGAAGGAAAGCTGTCTTGGTCCGTAGTTTTCCCTACAGTCTTAGACAAGAAACCATTGGACTTTCCACAGGAAAAGAAGACTAGACAAAAATTAATAGATGAGCGATGGCCTGGAAGTGGGTTTTGTGCCCCAGCACCAGAAACACAAAAGGAAGACAGCATTTAGCTTTTCATCCCAGCTGCTTTTACTTTTGTTCCTGAAATGATGCCCTCTCACCAACAGAAGCTGTTAACAAGGGGAAAGAAAGAGAGGAGCCGGGGAAGATGGAGATCAGCATCATAGAATGGTCTGGGTTGGAAACCACCTTAAAGATCATTTAGTTCCAGCTCCTCTGCTGTGGGCAGGGAAACCTCTCTCTCACTAGACCAGGTTGCTCAAGGCTCCCTCCAACCTGGCCTTGAACACTTCCAGGGAGGGGGCATCCACGACTTCCCTGAGCAGCCTTTTCCAGTGCCTCATCACCCTCACTGTAACGAACATCTTCCTAATCTAAATCTCTCCTCTTCTAGCTTAAAGCCATTTCCCCTCATCCTATCACTACAAACTCTTGTAAAAAGCCCTTCTCCAGTTTTCTTACAGGCCCCTTTCAGGTACTGAAAGGCTGCTATAAGGTCTCCCTGGAGCCTCCTCTTTTCCAGCCTGAAGCTGGCTTCTCTAGGCTGAGATGGCTTGCTTCAGTTGGGGCAGGATTTAAAGGTATAAAATCTGGAACTGGAGCACTTAGAGACTGCTGAGGAGACTGCTTGAATCATCAAACAACGAAAAGCCCTCTTATTTTTTTCTCCCTCTGGCTCTACTCTGTCCTTTGGGATCTAGCTCCCACAGGAACAAAACAGTTGTGCCAAACAGTCCTGCTATCTTCCTGTGCAGCTCTTTCCACCCGTGCTGCCGGCCCCAGCTGAGAGGGACAACCGTCTGAGACAGCGACAGAGGGGAAGCTATGCTCCACTTTGCCATTAAGTTATTTGTCTCATTATATAACACGCGTGGGTTTTGTTTTCTATCCCCACCCTCTCATCTTAGAGCTGCTCCTTTCCTGTGGGAGAGCTCCGTCTTCTGTAAGAGAGATCCACCCTTGCAAAAAGGAAAAACGAGTGGAGAACTTTCAGAATACCAGAGCAGCTCAAATGCTGACAATGACGAATCCTTCCAAATGAATTTTAAGTGAAATAGAGGCGGCCACCCAGAATATTTCAAAGCATGAAAAATTGTGAATAATAAACAATATGGGTTCTGTTCTACTAGCAAATCTCGTCACATAAAGCACATAATCTGTCCTGTGAATCATCCTTGATGCTGGCTAGCAGACTTTATGTTGAGAGCACAGTGTCTGCGCTGTCTATAAATACTGCCATGGCCAGTAAACTCAAGGCAATGGTAAGGGGGCTGTAAAACTACTGAGGGTACCATGCACTGCAGTGGTTGTAAAAAAAAAGCCATAAAAGAAAAAGGATCTTTTATTAAATCCTTTGTTTGTGAGGAACTTTGCATTTTAATGAGGTATTTAGCAACCAGGAGAACTTTCCAAAAGCATCAGTCTCTCTGCCTACAGATCAGATCTGGAGCATCGTGAAGTCCTAAAATGACTTCATCAGAGATGTGAGGGCTCATCCCCATCTGAAGAAGTAGGACATCCAGTGTTCAGCTTGTCAGCCCTTCTTCTCTAGTCTTTTACAGCTTTTATCACACTTGATGCAAGGGGGACGCTGAGATGCAGCAAAAAGCCTAAAGCAGCCTGTGCTGTTACAGTTGCTCTCACAGCAAATGGAAACCCCATTTTTCGAGCCTGCTCTCTATGCACACGATGCCCAGAATCGGTGTGAGGCTTCACTGCAGGTGCGAGAGCAGGGACCGTTCCCCTGTCACAGTGCACAGCGTGAAAGGCCACTCTTGCTCATGAAGCAGCTACTGCTGAGCTGCAACTCACTCTCGTGACACTCTTAACACCTCAGGGTCTGCTGATAGGCCACTTCAGTCTGCTGGTACCAATCCATCCGTAGTGAGTATGGCAAAGCCCTGTGTGCTTCTCATTCGCAGGGAATTCAAGTGAGAGTGCAGATGGCTAAGTCTGCCTGCAGTTTTATAAGTTCTCAGCTCAGACCAAACCTCCATCTCCTCGTTCAAAAACCCTTGGGTTCAAACATGTAGATGTTTGGGGAAAAAAATATTGCTTCTAAAAGCTCAACACACAACTGGAAAAGCTGAGCATGGACCTCATAGACTGATACCTAGAAAGCTACACAAGGGGCAGACAGAACCAGGGTGGGGTGTCCCTGCCCATGGCAGGGGGGTTGGAACTGGATGATCCTGTGGTCCCTTCCAGCCCTGTCTGATTGTATGATTCTATAATTCTATAAAGCCTGTGTTGTAGGTGTTTAGAACTTGTAGAAAACAATATGGACGTGTTCCCGTGTGACTTAGCCTGGGTGATCCTGCTCTGGCACGGGGATTGGACTAGATGATCTTTTGAGGTCCCTTCCGATCCCTAATGATTCTGTGATTCTATGAACTAAGCCCCATCCTTTTCATTTATTCCAGGCAGCTAAAGACAGTGGCATCACGAGAAGACTGTGTGTGGCCTGATTGTTGTGTTGTGGTTTAGTACCAGTGCTGATAACCAGGCTTTTATGATTCCTCTCCAGCAGTGGGAAGCATCTCAGAGAGCTCTGGGGTATCCATTACAATCATGGGTTTCTGAAGAGCATTCATCTTATGACATGAGAGAGGAATTTGGTCTTGACCTCTCAACTGTTTTCTGGTCTAAAGGACCTTCAATGCCCTGGCCAGGGTGGAGGCAGCTTGCGTGAAAAGGCAGGAATTATAAAATTGGGTAGAACTGCCTTCAATCCACGTGTCAGGACTGACAGAGTTATGACCAAATTGAGGGAACTTTAATAGGGGAAAGCCAGGTGCGGCATCCTCTCAGACTAGACAGACAGATGTTGATTACTTCAACAGAACAAAAATAAATCTATTGCTCACTGAATAAATTAGTATTTGTCATTTAACATCCATCAGCACGTGCAGTCATACCGGGAGATTAAGGATGACTCTTGCGTAATGCCAAACGAGTGCTCTGGGACTTGTTTTAACACATCACAGGTTGAGAATTTGGCCCTAAGAGCACTACTATTTCCTTTAGGAATTGCACATTAACAGAAACCCAGCAAAGCCCTTCATGCAACGCTGTAAAACGCGTCTAAAACAAACCTCATCTCACCCACAGAGAGGTTTAATCCTTGGATAATTCAACACTTCTCATTCCTGTTTAAAAAATCCTTCAGATTGACATAAATTCAATCTGTATCATCTTTTCTATTACAACACAATCTCTTTTTATTAGGACATGCACAGCCTAGTCAAACAGAAATGTTTACTTAAACTAGTCAATCTCTGTGTGTTCTGTACGAAGCCAGCAGATCGCATCTAATGAACCCTTCTGCTTTCCTGGCCATGCTGCTTGGATGGGATCTAACTGAGTACAGTGGAATTTAAGTAAAAAGCTCAGGAGGGGAAGAAACCACACACTGTTCACCTTCTATCAGCCAGTAACATTTCTGATCTGACCTGCGCTCATCCCACAAGTACTGCTGTACCTGCACTGAGGGGCAGGAGGGCACACTGCTCCCACCCAAACGAGATTTGTGGAATCACGCTATAGGATAGAAGAGCAGTGTTTGCTCCTGCAGGCACGGTAACGCAATTTCCAAGCTCTAATTGGATGATGTGGTTTGCACCGTCTCCAGAACCCCTTGATGGAATTACATCTGCCTGATAAATTACATAGTTTGCAGAACTGCATTTTGCACAATGCATGGAATCCCATGTCCTAAAGTCTCAATGGGTATTATCTACATTCTGCTCCTGACATCCCAAGAGAGACTTAAAAGACAATGAACCACCCCTTTGCTTGGACGTGAAGCAGAAGGGGAACAGCCACGAGCCGATGGGAGCCTGCTCCTTGCCTAAAGGACTATTCACAGAGCCCAGTTCATTCTCCCATACTGGGCTAAGGGCAGAGGCAGGAGGTAGCAGGGAAGTGGGACATCTGCAGCTGTCTACAACTCATTTGCTTCCTACAGAAAAGCAGCACAAACCCACAGAGCACCAGCTACCAGGTTTCCATAGGCCCAGTGTCTTTCAAGATGTCTTTATTAAAGAACCCCAGCACTCTTTTACAGCTGAAATTGTAACACACTGCAAAAAAAGTGGGAATGAAGCAGGATGAACTTGTGGGTTTTTCTGATGCCTTTAAGTAGAGGATGGAGCATATGCCAAGGGAGCAGGTTCCAGTCTGGGAATGCAGACAGAGCTGAAAAATAACCTATATATAGCTACAGTAGACCTAATGGCAGCCTAAGCCCCTGAGAACTGATGAAAAAACAGGTTCTGCCTTCCTCTATCTATCCCATGACTAACAGAGAATATGCAATGAGGCTGGACAGGGAATAAATGAATGAGAAAATGGTCATTTACTATACTTATTTAATTAGTTCTTTCAGCTTCTAATGGTAATGTGGCAGAATATGAGACTGAACAGAACAAGGTAGCTGCCTATGGCATAATTAGGTCTTTTAAGGCAGAGGAGAAAGGCATCAGTCTCTGCATAGGCTGGCAGAGAAGGGAACTTCGGTGAGCATCTAATTTCCATAGCTGGAAACATGCAGCTTCTTTAATTAATGTGTGGTGATAAAGCATTTTGGGGTTTGCTCTAGTTGTTTTGATTTGAATTTTTAAATAAACCACAACTGTTATCGGTCAGAGGAAAAGTACCTTTTGGGTAATCTTTACCCCAGGCCAAAATGGGGGGGCATATTTTGGGGGCCTCAGATAAGAGATTATCTGAGGTTTTAACACCCTAACACTTGTGAAGCAAGAGAAGGAGTAGGAATAGGACAGGAAGGAGTGGAGGTCACCAGAAGGAAGGACCACGCCAAACTTATCCTCCTCCTTCTCCCCTTCAGAGCCATAAATAACCACACTGGATTCTGACTGAGTGACCCGATGCTGGCTGCTCTCCCTTTTCTAATGTACATAGCAAGGGGCATCTTAACACACAGCTCTACCCTGTACCGCTGCTACTCCTCATCCCAGTGGAAACCTGGGGAGAACAAGCACCTTTGGAGAGCCTGCTCAAGACACTGCTGGACACGCTCTGCTAATTTGGTTACCAGAAGTTGTAACACAGAAGTGGAGTAAGATAAAAAGCCAACCTTGCAGAAGAACCCTTGCAGATTCGGGTGACAACTTCAACACCCGTACCACAGAACCACAGAACATTAGGGATTGGAAGGGACCTTGAAAGATCATCTAGTCCAATCCCCCTGCCACAGCAGGATCACCTAGACCAAGTCACACAAGAACATATCCAGGTGGGTTTTACACATCTCCAGAGAAGGAGACTCCACAACTCCCCTGGGCAGCCTGTTCCAGTGCTCCGTCACCCTCATACTTCTCATATTTACAGGGAACCTTGGGAGCAAGCATGCTCTTGAAAATTCTAGTGGCAGTAAAGAAGCAGCCCTAACTAAAATTCTTCAACTGAAAGTAGCATTTTGGGCCAAACATTACCAGCCAAAGCGCACAAGCACACGCACATACACGCAGCCCCAGGTGAACCCTATTTTAATACCTGTAGCATTAACACCCAGAGACTCAGATAGATTGATTTTTTAATGGCTCTTCAAAGAATCCTGCCCCAAATATCTCTTTACTGAGACTTGCATCAGGCTCTACAGTACTGTGCCAAGCTTCCCAACAGTGTCGGTGCCCGCCTGCACTGTACATCACAGCCTGGCAGAACTCATTCCCTTAGAGTAATCAGAGTTTTGCTCTAACCTATGCTCCTGTGAGATGTAGGACAAGCATTAACTTAAGTGCACCTCTCTTCATTTAACAGCTTGATTTAGGGCACAGTAAATGCACACAAGCACAGCTCAGGATCATACCTGGTAAGAAGCTGCTGTGATTGAAGTTGATAAATACCTACCAGCTGATTTTAGTTGGAATTTGTACTGAACTACCCCATGGAACAGTAAAATTAGTATCTACGAAAACACCTCTAGAACGACTCCACGCTGTTTCAAAGGGTTGCATAAAAATAACTTACAGCATCGTATGGAGAATTCCTGCCAGGACACCAAAACCCGCCTGGAAAGCAGCATTAAGAAACTGGCTTGATGTTGCTGACACACTATTTATTCCTAATTCAATAACAATGACATTTTTTTTAGAAAACACCCGATTTTGAAAAAAAACAAAGTAAATCACCTTTGGAGGAGAAAGAATTGATAACAACACTACAAAACAGACGGTATGTCTGGCAGAAAACAGTATCTGAAGTCACTGCCATCCCTTTAATCGTACCGGTTAAGCTGGAACAGAGATGTTGTGGTTGTCTGAGACTTATTCCCCCGGAGAAACAAGAACTTACATTAACATTAGACTGGGCAGCGTACCTTCTGTGCTTCTCTCTGGAAGAAAATAGTCACCCACCTTCCCAGCGATGCTCCTGGGACTAGGAGCAGCTCTTCTCTCTTTCAGATGGGTTTTACTTACAACAACATATTCACTGTCACATAGAACTGTAAGATCATTAAGGTCGGAAAAGACCTTTAAGATCATCAAGTCCAGCCAGTAACCTAACTCCACCAAGCCCACCACTAAGCCACGTCCCTGAGCTCCAGACCTACCTGTAGCAAAGGGAAAAAAATGGTAGTGGGTTTTTCTGTCAGATCCAAAGCAATCATTTAAAATTGCTGTGCCTAGCATCCCTTTCACAAACAGAGTACGTGAACAACAGTAGGAACTGTTGTTTCCAGATGTCTATGCATGTATATCAGAAAGCAGAATACCGGAGTTCGCCACAAGCAGAACCTTAGCAGCTTACTGTTCTGTTAAAACAGGGGTTTGCTAGATGAATGAATGGATTTTGTTTACAATTTTCATTCGGTTTCTTTATTCTAAAAAATACTTGGGGGAGAATGGCGTAATATCAGCAAACTGAAAGGATAAATTTCATTGTGATCATCATGTTACCTCTAGTTTTTACCATCAGTTTCTTAAAATGATAATGTGTATTATACAAAAATAATTATATCTAGCACATGTAAATATGTTTTTAAAATATATATAACAATCGTTATTTACCATCAACAGAGATGGCTGCTTCAGGGTTGGTGTATGGAATTTAGTGTAGAGTTCTGATCTAACCTGAATCAATAAGCCTGGATGCCTGGCAGCAGCTTTCTGAATAGAAAGCATCGATCTCAACCCTGTAGGGTGGTACAGGACCCCTAAACCTATTATTCTGTGAAAGGGGTTTGGCCCATAGGTCTCAGGCAGAGTGTCCATTTCGTCTGTCCTTCCTTCCTTTTCCTGCACTTGCTGCCTGCTAGAGCCTGGCAGTGCATGTGATGTGGCTGTTCAATAGACTAAAGTATGAAAAATAGTTAATAATGACTTTTTCTCACCACGGTTAGCATGCATGAAATGAATGAGGCTTCCTGCACTAGGGATAAATCTATAACTGAATGTCAAAAACTATAACTCTCTCTGAAGGTAGCTTATTAAGAATTTGCTATGGTTCATTTTACAGTGACACTTCCATATTCAGGAGTGTCAGAGTACAGAGGAGCAGCCTGGGATCAATTCATTCTGACACTGGAAAAAAAGAGGAGAGAGATTAAAAAAGAAAGAGGGAAAGGAGGGAGAGCAGAGCTGGTATCTAACAAAGCATCTGGACTCATTCAAAGAGAACGCAGACTCAAGATTCACTAATGAGCCCCCCAGTCCCAATCAGACAGGCTCTGCGACACAATCAGGGTGATTATAGCGCACTGAAGGAACGCGTAGCAGTCCTAAGGCGGCCCCGCTTGCTTCAACAGCATGACACAGCTCTTCCTCCCAAATCACGTATTAAAGCTCTACAGAAAAAACAGCGGAAGAGTGAAACCCCCAGAACGCACGCGCCACAAAAGAGCGGCACCAAGGCTCTTGGGGGAAGGTACGCTGATGACTAAAGCAACCCCAGGTTTCTGATACAGAGTGTTTTCAAAAGCAATGCAAGGCTTGTTGAAAGGCAATAGCAAAATATAGATGAGTCTGTACAAACATCAATCTGCAAACTGAAAGAGGGCAAGAACATAGGTGTGGGGTTAACAATAAATAAATATTAAAAAGAAAGAAAATACATCAGTTCTAGGCTAAAAAGTCCTACAGGTGAAAACTTCCCCTCTGCAAAATGACCTTACTGTGGCAGTGTGCCCTCCTCAGCAAAACACTGATGGGGGAAGCTTCAACGCCATTGGGAAGGGAACTGTCTCTGTACTGCCACCTCCAACACACGAACTGGACTACTGTTTGTCATCATCTTCTGGTGGAAATTGAGGTGTGAGTGTTTTCCGCCTCCAGAGAAGCTTTCAGACCTCTCTAAAGCAGAAGAATTGTGATGGAGGTGAGACGCAGCTTAGGAAGCCGTGCTCAATCCTTTCGCTACCTCCAAACTGCTGCAGAGGAAAATGGTGACAAGGGGAACTATGACAAGCCACGAGTCCCTGCTGTGTCAGCAGGACCTCCTTGGCAACCTGTGCCAACAGATGCAAGGACCTGAAGGCGTTTATTTCTTTATAAAATTTGGTTTCACAACAGCTGTCTGATGGCTGAGATGGGGCACGCACCAACCAACCTGTGGCTATTGGCTCACTGATAAGGATTAAGGTGCGTCCCAGGAGCTGTGTGATACAAAAGTTTGATGCCACCTTGTTTGCACTGAAGCTCTTGGAGCGAGCTTTGAACCAACATATCTCAGATTTGTTCAGCTCTCAGACTTCTCCAGTTCTGCATCGGTTTCCCTACTTATGAATCTTATTTCCAGCTTTTTCTCCCGAGCTGTTGTTATGGTTGGAATCCCTGCCTTTGTAAACAGTAACAGAATAAATAACCAGCCATCCCCCAGTCCCTTTTATCTTTTGGAGGTATTTGAAATGCCACATCAGAAAAACAGCCTGTCTTCTAATGGGGTGAAAGTACCAGCCCCCCCCGACCTGTGCATCCTTCATGGAAGTTGGTCTGTAAGAGCCTGCTTATGGGAAAGAAAACTACTGCCTGGCTCAGAGCTTCCGTATGGGCAGAGTCTCACCTCCACAGCTCTGGGTTGGTGCATCAGTGAGGCTGGATGTGGTCTAGAAAGCAGAGATGGGGGGAGGCCCCTAAAGAAACACGTCTGGGGAGAAAGTTATGGGTCTCTTCTCATCTCCTCTTAAAAAAAACCTGCAAACAAATGTAAGTAGAAGAAAAGGCTCCCGAGGTCTCAGAATATAAAGTGTGGTCAAGGCTGTGAGAAATTACCTGTGATTTCTAACGAGTGGCTTTTCACTTCTCTCTGTCAGAGAAGATGCCTCAAACTCATCACAGGGGCATTACCTGGGTTGGGGAGTGGGGAGAGAACAGCTCAAACACCAGCCACTTTGGCTGTTTATTTCTCCCTGTGAAAATGAGCAAAATCTGATGCTAAAGAGTTACCTGACACTGATGAGGCACTGCTCCTACATCCAGTGCCAGTTTCTCAGGTGCTTTGTGCTGTTTATTAATGGAGAGAAAAAATTAAGCTAGTTAGAGTATTCTCAAGGATGAGGAAGCCAACACCTCTCCTCCACAGATACACAGAGATCATCTGAAGAAAGTTATTGTAAAAAAGATGTTTAAACACATTGCTAAGGAATCTCCTGATTCCCAGAGTGAATCCATGTGCTCTTATGGAGGATGCTGGCAGTTCTAGTGTGCAAGTGGCCCATCCTTATACGCTTCCCATGTTTATTCTTATAGGAGGACATGAACTCTGAGTTCCCATTTGATATTACATGGCCCTGCTCATTTGTTCTGTGATCCTCAGTGGCTGGAGCTGGCTGATGGGCCATCAAAAGCAATGTGAAGGGCAGTGCTGGTTAGGGGATTGTCTCAAGTCCTATGATTGTTGTAAAACTCTTCCCAAGTGCATCCTGCAGGGCTCAGCATCGACTGTCCCCAAGCTTTGGCCCTGAGCCTGATGAAGTGCTTGGGGAAGGACCACTGTGGTTTAAACTAGTGTGAATGAGAGCACTTCTAATGCCTTAATGCAGAGTAAGAGGCTTCTTCAGTAACTCCAGAGGATGATTCACATCAGCAAAGTTAATAACGCTTTGGGACAAAGCTGAGAAAGATTAGACACTTAATTTCAAAACTCTTTCCACTTGCTCTTTTTTTATGATAGCACTTTTGTGCATTCTAAGCACAGAGAAACATGATAAATCAGTCAAATAATTATTTAAAAGTGTGCTCCCTCCAACAGGGAAGGGAGGAGATTTCTTCTGGAAACTTCTGCACACAAGATGGTCACTTTTGCAATGGAGCAAATGGAGAAGCTCTCTCTTCTCCTCTCATCTGACCTGATTTTCTGCCTGATTTCTTCTGCCTGTTGTAGAAGAGCTACTTTCTTAGTCACAGAGAAGAGATAGCACCTCTCACCCCAAAAGGCTCCCATTTTAATAATATTAGCATTAACTAGCAGGGGAAAAAAAAAAGGTATTCTAATGACAGCACTAATTACTTGCAGAGATCTCAATACCTTCAAAGCATGCAAGGGAACAGAGCGATGCATAACTGCGTGCCTTTTATCCACTCCAGCATTACTCCATGTTCATCAGGTATTGTCTGGAATTAAACTGCACGGTGCTTATAACCCAGAGCCTAATTGTTTAAAAGAATGGAAGCCACAACCTCAGCTTTCTGTGATGGAAGGAAGTTTGATTCTCTCATCAGAAGAACAAACCACGTTTAGCTGAGCATGTTTACTGTTTATCTCGTTACTGGAAGGAGCACTGTACGTCGCAGTTGCGTGCCTGTTTTTCAGAGGGGCTGTGGATAAGTACAGTTTATTAAACCCTGCTGAGACAATCTGTTGTATCTGTCTGTTTTAATGTTGTTAGAAGTCCGTTAGGCATGTACCATACTTGTTAGCTGCATATACACTAATTTAATGTATTGATGGGCTGTCAGCACAAATACCTAATGAATATTAAAACACAAACTCAGATACAGAAATGCAAAGCAGAGCCAGCATGTGGTCAACGTTTTGAGAGACAGGCAGAGAAAGGGAAAGACCAGAGTTCAGGGTAAATGACAGTAAACACTCACAAAATGAACCTGAAAACAAATCACTATCAGCCTCCCAGGAAGGATGGAGGAAAATAATAATTAATGGTCTCAAAATCATGGGCTTTGAATATATAGTGTGAACCTTGTCTTCTGCCAGTTGATTTCAATATAAATGAAACAAAGGACCACTAGAAGACCAGTATGCCAGTAAGACAAAGAGAACAAGAGAAAACTGAATAAAGACACTGTACCAGGGGAGGGAGGGGAGAGGGAGAAAACTCCCACTGTCTCTTTCACAGTGCTAATTTCCTGATGAACAATGGCTCTAAAAATGGATAGATAGCAGTTGATACTTTGCACGCTCCACACAATATAGTCTTTCAGCAAATGCATGTACATACAAATCTCCCCTGCTTCAAGTGAATGTGGCAGGAGTTTGCTGGGCATGTTTCCCCCTATTAGATCATATTCAGAGCTGCAGCCAGCTGCTTGGTAGAGATTCTAAGCCTTGTGCACCATTGAGCCAGAGCCTTAGAGACACTCTGTCTCTCTTTCACCAGGTTTGAAGTAAAAAGCGAATTACAAAGAGAAAGCCCTTGTGCCAGAGAAGAAAATATCAAACCACTGCCTGCATGGAGGCAGCAGGGTAAAGGCATGTGAGCAGCCACAGGTCTGATGGAACTAGGAGAAACAGCTCACGTTGTGCAGGATCTGCCTGGAGTTTGATCAGCTGCTTCCTTCTCCCTGTCCTACCTCTCTGAAGCACCTTGAGGGTGACAGGGAACTGGTGCATCTACCAGTTGTAGACAAAGGAAAAAGAAAACAGTTAAACAGCAGGAGAGCAGAAGACAACTTATAGTGGGATCCCACCTGGGAACAACTTGCCAGTGCAGAAGGGGCACCACGAAGGGCCAGAATTAGCTACCATTGGAGTTGGTGCCTCCTTCACAGCTGTTAAGCCTACAGGGACCTCCTGCTCCTACCCTGGGTGGGTGGTGACCCACTGCCACCTGCCCAGTAGTGACTGTAGGGATCTGAATTGTCCCCAGGATGAGGGGACTGCAATGCAGACGCTATGTGCTCATCAGTGTGCAGGGACACGTGGAGGTGTTGGGAAATCTCTGCCTCCGCAGGCAGCAAGCTATATGCAAAGCAGAGGAGAGCTCCGTCCACAGTCTTTAGTGGTCAGTTTTGATTTGGAGGTGAGTGATGTTTTTCAGCAGAGATTTTAGTGCAAGAGACAATGCAGGGGGGAAACCTGCAGATTTATCCATGGCAGAGCCTTCCTAGTTTGCAGCCAACAGCTATGTTTGCTGATGTGGAGGAGAAAGTGTCTTCATGGCTCAAATGTGAGAAGGCTCATCAAAATTGCAAGCATTACATAAATGCCCCATGGAAAGACAGGCAGCAAGCACTTGAAATGAAAAGGAAAATCAGTGAAATGGTAAAATCATGTTGAGAAACAGAATCCCACGTTCTATTATCTGTACACTTTCCTGGTAGTGTTGGCCACAAAAGATTTAATCCTGATCTTCCGATTTAAATGCAATCTGATCTGATAAAATACCTCACCTTATTGCTTGAGCTAGAAGGGTAAAGATATAAATTCCTTTAACAACTCTCTTTCCCCTTCACTACTCCACTTCCGCACTGCTCCCTCTTCCTCTTCAAACAACTTCAAATATCCCCCAATGAAGATATGAGATGTGGAAAACGCTCTGCTTCCCTGATCATTTGGCCTTGGGCTGCTTCATCTGCAGCTCAGGACAGCAGTCACAGTGGTGGCCTTCAGACGTCTGCCTGAGGAACTGCAGCTGCATGGCAGACTGGGGTAGTAAAGCAGAGGAGGATAGACTAATCGTAGCTTAGCAGAGAGGTTCCTCACCGTACAGGTAAGTGATCTCTGAGCGAAGCAGTGTGGGTAGGTACATTCCTGGTAGAAGAAAAGAACAACCTGCTGGGAAACGTCAGGAAGAAATGACTTTTTGGTCCACTGTCAGATGTTGGGTAGAGGAGGGAAAGCGCAGCTACTGAGACCAGGCGAGAAGGAAGAGCATGCATTCTGAACCCACGGGGACATACAGTTCTGGGATGGTGAAGAGCTACAGTTTCCACTCGTTAGAGCTTTCTTACACCCAGAAGTGTATTGTGGAGAATTTGGTGCAAAGCCACCGCCAGACTTCTAGGGAAGAAGAGTGGGATCTGGACAAGCACTACTGCCTGAGTCCAACCAATTTGTAAGTCGCTGCTCTTCTAATTTCCAGGGTTCTTTATTTGCTTTCTGCCATCAGAATAAGGCCTGGTACACAAAGGTAGATGTCAAGCAAACATTCAGCTCGGTTTAATATGATAGAGTGTAAATAACACAGACTCTACATTTGACTCTCACTAAATAAGACTGCATTACTCCTGTCTCCTGTGGCTTTTCTTCATTGCTTCTGGCAGGAAAACACAGAAAGGCAGGAAATCGCTCACTCGAAGGTAGAGCCTTTGCTTCTGTAATAACTCACTAAAGGCCTAATCCTGTCGGGTTTGAGAAACTTTGCTGGGACAAAAGATGTTTGATTTAATCAAGTGTTAAGGTCACATGCGAAACAAGAAATAAGGAAAGCAAAGACCCGATAAAATAGAACTCTTCCACCAAGAAGCTGAAGGCAAGAAAAAGAAGTAGCCTAACTGATGTCTTCATGGATGAACAGCTAGAAATATTTGCTGTGCCCAGGAAATGACTGAACATCAGAAATCACCCATCAAAACGGAAAATGACTTCTGGTGCTGGAAGTGGACAAAACCGTAAAACACTTGGCTGCTCAGCAGTGGCACAGCTGTGAAAAAGTGTTAATTTCCCTGAAACTAGGTTGGGGAGGAGGAACCCGGGCTCAGCAACACGTGCCCCCCAAGTCGGGAGGGCAGCAGGTGCTGCCAGCTGGTGTGGCCTTGGGGGAGCCAATCTAGAGGGAGGCGAGGCCAGGACACAGCAGGGACATGCAGAGTGAGCGTCAGAATAAACCCCTGCTCCGCTGACGCAGACCCAGTGAGCTTGAGGGAGGTGTTAGCGTGCCCACTTGGAGTGAAACATCTCCGAGTTCAAGCAGTCACTCAGGCATCCATGATCCAGGCAACTGACCTCCTAATTACTCACCCATTTTTCTTTCTTAGTTGTCTTAACAGCAGCAATGGAAGCTTGGCTAGACTACCAGATGCAAGCTCAGGTTCCTAGCAGTGTCACTCCTGCCACTTGCCTTGCCTTGCTGTACAAAGGATCTCTTTGGTTGAAAGAGACCTTTAAGTCCCCAGGTCCAACCATTAACCTAGCACCGACAGATCACCACTGCACCACTGCCCTCAGCACTGCATTTACGTGTCCTTTAAACACCTTCAGGGATCATGGCTCCACCACTGCCCTGAGCAGCCTGTCCAAAGACTGCAGACTTGAGCATCATCCACTGAGAGTCTTCTAAACAGCTCTTTTTGCATTGCTCTGATCTTGCAGCGTTCGTTAGAGGTCCAGAAAATAAGCTAGGCGCTGGCCCTGTCTTTGGAGGGACCGAGGAACCAGAAATGTATTGCAACTAAATTCCACATGTAAAGCGACGTAGCGTTGGTTCCAATCAAGGCATCACTTGTCAGAAATTAAGGGAAGGCCATCATTAGACCTCATTTCAGCTGGTTCGAAATCAGTAATTAACTTCTCAGAGAAAGCAGATGTTTTGTAGGGGATCAGAGATGACATTTTTGTGAGGGCTGTACTTTTTGAGCCAAAAGAGGCTGCACATTGACAGTAAACATTATGCCAACAAAGCTCAGTGGATTGGAAGAATCTTTCACCCAAATTGAGGATGGTTTTCAGCGATGGGGAGATTAAAGCTCAAGTAAGACAGCACATTGAAACTGCGGTGAGCAGAGCATTAGTTCTGTGAGAAGTGTTCCTATGGACCGCTACCAGAAGTGACAGTGATCAGCTCTGCCCTGAACTGCTGAGGAGTCTTGATCTGGGAAGAAGAAAGCAGGGAATTAGACAAAATGATATCAGCCTGCCACAACCTTTGTGTTACGGGACTTCCAGGGCTCTAGCTCATGGGTCCTTTGCTCTTGCTGGAATCTTATGTGGATCAGACCAAGGAGCAATTTACGGGCTATAAAATTTCCGGCAGACCTCGCTGGGTGAGTTCTACCAGTCACAGGTGTGGAAAGGCTGCGTTTGCCTGCAACTCCAGCACCCACAGAATCACAGAACTGAGGGACTGGAAGGGACCTTGAAAGATCATCTAGTCCAGTCCCCCTGCCACAGCAGGAGCACCTAGATCAAGCCACACAGGAACACATCCAGGCAGGTCTTAAACACCTCCAGAGAAGGAGATTCCACAACCCACCCTGGGCAGCCCCTTCCAGTGCTCTGTCACCTTCACTGTGAAGAAGTTCCTCCTCAGATTTATGTGGAATCTCCTATGTTTGTGTTTACACCCAGTGCCCCTTGTCCTATCATTAGATGACACTGAGCAGAGCTGGCTCCATCCTCCTGACACCCACCCTTCACATATTTATAGACATTAATGAGGTCACCCCTCAGTCTCCTCCAAGCTAAAGAGACCCAGCTCCCTCAGCCTTTCCTCACAAGGGAGATGTTCCACTCCCTTCATCACCTTTGTGGCTCTGCACTGGACTCTCTCCAGCACTTGTGTGTCCTTCTGGAACTGAGGGGCCCAGAACTGGACACAATATTCCAGATGCAGTCTCACCAAGGCAGAGTAGAGGGGAGGAGAACCTCTCTTGATCTACTAACCACCCTGATTTTAATCCACCCCAGGGTGCCACTGGACTTCTGGGCCCAGCTGCTTTTATGCAGGTTGGTTAACTGCTCCTTGTTCACTTTGTAAAAAAAGCTGGGAATTTGTGAAATGAAAGGTTTGTCTTATTCCACGCTGGAAAATGCTTAATACAGGCAAAAACCCAGCAAGCTCTGTAAAACGCTGCAACTCCTTTAAAGCAGCACATCTGTGCACACAAGCAAGACTATGAGAATGCAGGTGACACTCATCAATCACGCCAAGCCATCGTGCACACAGGAAGAAGAAAGCAGGCTGCCACTTTGGTGTTCAGCCAGTCTGTGATGGACACCATACAAACGGGTAGTGCTCAGCTATCACAAACTAGAGAGTGGTTGCCTAACAGACCACTGCTGCAGAATGCAAAACTCTGAAACGTGGGTAAACCAAGCAAGACAAACGTGTGCCACAGGAGAGTGAGTTTTTTCTTAGTAATGACTACATAAAATACTTGACTCATTCTGTCTCGAAAAACCCCAGCCAGCAGAAGCATGGGGAAGCACAGGGGGCAGATGAAGCACTTGGGAGAGGCAGAAGACATACCTGCTTACTCAGGAAAATGAACTAAACGATCTAACAAGCCCCTGCTCCTGTGCTGAAGGCAGGATTTGCTTCAGTTTGCAGAGCAGCATCTGCCCCCCAAGCAGAAGGGTTAGGGGGGTCATGCAAAGGGGTCAAAACATGCAGACATGCTAAACTGCACCCTCACGTTGTCTTGGAGGATCTCAGCTGCCACACCTTTATCTGAGCACAAGAGTAGCCTTTGCCACTCCAGCTAAGAATGAAGCCATTAGCTTTTTTCTTGTAAAATAAATTTAATGCAGCTGGGAAAATCAATTTGATTTTGTCTTGTACTAAACTGGGATTTACTTGTGGACACAGATCATTAGGTAAAGTAGAATGAAAAGGACTGGGAACGAACAACCTGTTTAACAGAGCAGCACCACTACCTGTACGGAATAACAGCAAAAAGATGATGCAGAGTATTGAAGGGGGGCGGACGACACTCCGTGTTCATCTCATCACGCCAGCACAGTCCAGCTACTCTGAAATTTGTTTATGTAAATCAGAAAGACAGAGCCAGCACACTGTGGCAACATGCAATTTGATGAGAGAAAATGGAATTCCACAGAGCAGTGATGCTCAGTACCGTCCCCAGTGCAGACCTGTGGCACACTCTTTATTATAATCTCTGTTATGCAGGGCTTTGAAATGTGGCCATAAAAGAATTGCTTCATAATAAGCCTTGGCACACAGCACGAGAAGATCTTGGTCCAGAAAGAGGGTTGTTGATTTCCTTTCTTCGCCCTGTGCACGCTAAATCCTAAATTCACTTACAAAATGAAAACAAATAAATACATTTTCATTAAAGATGAATTGAGCTCGACAGCTCGTCCTGTTTTACACGCAAAAGAGAGAAAAGAGGGTTGCTCCTCATTTAGAAGTATAGTGCCTTCATGGGCCCCAACGGCAGCTGGAACCTAAGCAATGAAGCTGAGTAGCTCTGCACAGTGATTTAATTGCTTAGGGCATTTTAACAAGTTCCGTAGAGTTTGCTTTCTCACGGCTCCCTATTACACTTCATCTAAATATATAAGCAGACCCAGCCTAAGGCTGCAGAAGAAGCCTGTAAAGCTACAAGTTTTGTATTTGCCCTGCATCATGTTGGTCATTCAGCCCAAACAGACCGTACAAAACCAGGGTGAAAGAAGGAATTTCCAAGGGACAGACCTGCTCCAAAGATCTCTCATGGTAGTACTAGCCTTAGAATCATAGCATGGTTTAGGTTGGAAGGGACCATCTAGTTCCAAGCCCCCTGCCATGGGCAGGGACAGCTCTCACTAGAGCAGGTTGCCCAAAGCCCTCCAAAACAGGGGCTTTTTGCAGAATCACAGAACATTAGGGATTGGAAGGGACCTCGAAAGATCATCTAATCCAATCTTCCTGCCACAGCAGGATCACCTAGGCCAAGTCACACAGGAATATATCCAGGCAGGTTTTAAACATCTCCAGAGGAGACTCCACAACCCCCTGGGCAGCCTGTTCCAATGCTCTGTCACCCTCACTGTGAAGAAGTTCC
>JAOXOE010000405.1:18735417-18762616 GCA_028565055.1 Phoeniculus purpureus | reverse complement strand
GTCCGATCTCTGCACGTGTCAGAATCCACCAAGACGGTCTCGCTGCAGCTGCAGCCCCTTGCGTGGCGGGCGGCACGCGCGGTCCCGCCCCGCCCGGAGAGGCGCGCGCCTGGCGGCCGCCCCACACGCGGCAGTGCGGAGGGGGTGTTGTGTGCGAGGTGTGTCGGGGAGAACCCCGACAGCGTGTCCCCCGCACCCCCCGGCAGCAGGAACCAGTCCCTGCCCGCTCCGGGACTTGCCCGCCACTGCCGAGAGAAACGTCTGGGCCGGTGCCGGGCATCGTGGGGTCCGTCGGTGCCTCCGGCGCTCCCTGAGTGCGGGGCTGCTGCCACGTTACCGCGCGCACTCCTGTGCTTTAGGCGTTAAAACCATCAAACCTGCCCTCTCCATCCCGATGAACGGTGCCACCTGCCAGCTAAGCCCCAGCCCGCCGGCGTTCCCTTCCGTTTCCAGGCACCCAGAGGTCTGGAGGGCCCACACTGTTCTCTCCTCCGTGGGGTTATGCCTGCCCATCCCTGTTTCGAGCACCGGGTGCGGTGGCCACAGGCCAAAGTAGGGAGGTTTGCCAAGCCTGAGCCACCGACACAGGTTTCCAGGAACCCAGCGAGCACACAGGCTCGATGAGATGAGTGATGACAGGGCTCCCGGTCAGTGGGCTACAAGCCTGTTGTTCTGTAACAGCAAGCCCAGTCCTCCAGCCTGCAAGCCACCCGCTTTCCAAGGCCACCTGGCCAAGACCTCAGGCATGGAGAGGACTGGTGTCCCAGTAGTGTCCTGTCAGGATGTGGGGTGACTGGTGCCCAAGAGGGGCTCTGACCTATGGGCATCCAACACTGGCCCAACAGCTCAGTACATCCCTCAGCCAGCCAGCGCAGCCAAGCCCAGCCAAGCCCCATGGCCGTCTGCTTTTTTATCAAGCGTGCGTTTGGTGAGAACGCACTTCGAAACTGGAGGCGTGTGAGACTGAGACTCTCTCGACAGTTTGCCTGTGAAACAGCACACACAACAATCACCACCGCTCAGACGGGTAAAAAACACCTCGCTGAACCCCACCGCGTGTGCCCACAGCTCCTGTGTGCATCGCCATCGTCAAAGGGTGGCTCGTGTCAGCGCCGGGTTTGGCTCTGCTCTCCCAGAATAAGATAAATGTAAGTGATGTAGAACTCCTGGGGCTGGCTGAACTCATTTTGTATTCAACACTGCTCGGCCCTTTTCTCTTGCCTTTCTCCCTCTCTTTGTATGTTCAAGCCTACTTGAGTTTCTTTTTTTCTTTTGTAGAAGTTGGTTCTTTTGAAGCAGTTCGAGGCACGCCCTGCTGCAAAGGGAACTTCACGGGAGTCGGAAACGCAGGCACACGGGCCTGAAACACTTACTGTACAATAGCAAGAATGTAGGAAGCCTTGGAAATGAATCTGCTCCCTCTAAGAGAGCGTCAAAAGCTTTCAGAGAGAACCAAACTGAACTTATCCCAGTATCTTTATGCAGATTTCCTCCCTGCCCTGCCCCCGCTCCTCCATTCCCCTCTGGCCCAGCCTGGTTAAGGGCTGAGCAGCAGCTCAGGGTCAGGCACATACTAGTGTTACCGAAAAACACGTTACCAGAGTGGGGAGAACAAACCTGAAAAAAAGCTTCCTCTATCATTACAGCCAGAGACGTTCCCAAGGCACTCAAAGCACAAGGGTCAGCCCTCAATTGTACTCAGCAGTCTAATTGCTCATTCAATTCCATTTCAAAAATCAGCTGGTGGCTCTGCAGGCATCACTACTAGATAGGAAGTATTTTAGTCCTTCTCTTCCCTTGCCCCTCCACATGTTCTCCTGTTTCCCCTCCCCCCTTTTGAAAAGCAGGGGGAATCCTTGCCGTGCCTCCACTGGCTTCTGATCTGCTCTTGGGGCAGTTAAACGCACAAGTGGATAGTGACAAAGCTGCGAGTGCCACTCACCGAGGTCAAGTCATCCTCGCTGAACCCCAACCACAACTTGCCTCCAGCAGGAGGTGGGAAGGTCGATTCCTGCCCACCCAGTGTCCGACCTGCACTCTGGAATGGCAAACCCCATCTAGAAGTTACTACAGTGAGCTACAACAAACAGAAAAAGACAAGGCACAGGCTAGTAATTTTCAGTCTCCTCTTCTGTAGCATCAGAATACTCACCCACAGAAAAGTGTTCATACTGACATCATCTAAAGCACGAGAGCTTGCTGCACAACCCTCCTCTGCTTAAAGTCTTTCCTATGATCAGTGCCTGAAGCTTTACAGTCAAACACATTTCAATTAAACATCAGAAGTGATGACTGCACTTGTGCAACAGCCCAGGCACCCAGGACATCATCACAGACTCTGGCGCTGGTGAAACCTGCCTCTTTCCACTCGTGAGTAATTAGGACCACGTGCCGCTGAAACACACGTACCCTCACTTCTGCAGAGCAATCCTCCTGGGCAGATCATTACAACCCCTTGACTGAGTTTGCTTCAACTCTTTGAGGGTCCGTAAAACTAATTCCCATTTCTTGGCAATGTTCACCCCAGTAAAGATCAAGTGCAGATCTACACTGTGGGGCTAACGCTGCAGACACTTTCTGCTGTGTACAGTTAATCCTAGTGCGAGTACTGCCTCCGAGAGAAACGCAAAGCACCGCTACCACAATACTTGCCTACCTCCTGGGGCTGTAAAGCACAGAGAATTTGGCTTTGTGATATATTTGGAAATCTTATCTATAGAGTTTATCCCTACCTAGCACTTTGCCCTTTTAATTAAATGGCTAGAACTGGTCACTAACAAGGTAATGAATGCACATATTTTACAAATACCAAGCTCCATACTCAAGGAAGCATCATGAATAGTAACAACAATTTTCCTTTGGTTGCTTTGCTTTAATCACTGACTTGTTTTTAACCACTCCGCTTGGCAAGGAGTTGCCACTTAAATTGCTCAATTCAGCCCCACCAAAGCTCTGAAAGCTGAGGCACTTCTCACCAGAAAAACAAAACCAACTGTGGTTAGCAGGACCACAGTGCAGGGGCTCAAACAGCTGTTGCCATGGCCCCAGATGATCAGAGGACCTGCTCTGGAAGGAGGCAGGTAGTTTCTTCCTGTCCTGAATCCAGAATTCCGACTGCAGAGGTCTGCATTCACTTGGTTATTACTGCTGACAGGAACTGTAACCTGGAGAGCTGGCGACAGGTCAGACAGGTCGCTTTTGGGTTAGGATCTGCATTAGCAAAGGCTAAGTTATTAGAGGAAGAAGAGTTAATGACTTAAAAATAATTACACCCTGCAGAGAATTGGAAGTTTGGCCCTGTAGTGCAAGACAGCAGTAATGCATCGGCAACACGAGCATCACACCCGAAGGATCAGCTTGTGCCACAGGCTTTACACCTTCCCCACACCCAAGCTCCTCCTGTCTTTAACACCGAGTTGCTCCAGCGGTTGCATGCCCTCCGCAGCAGGAAGAATTCTATGGGGTCTGTATGTGCTCACATGCACCACCCACAGGTCCATCACTCTTGACCTGAGGAGCAACAGAATGCTAGTAAGTGCTCCTGCTTAAGCCACTGCATGCTAGAAAATGCTTTCAAAACAAGTGGAGTCTAGTACCATTCATAAGGCGCTTACTTATTACTGATGTTGGGATGGGGGCTGGACTTGATGATCCTGGACGTCCTTTCCAGCCATGATGATTCTATGATTCAATAGTTTACTAACATAAATCACTTAACCAAGAAAACAACCATCAGCAGTTTTACAGCATAAACCACTTAATCTAGTTTAAGGTTGGGGAATTAACATCCATCGATCCAGACAATTAGCTTCAAATCATCTGGTCAGCTCTGCTTGCTCTCAGCCATCTCTTGCACAGGAACTCAGTGAGTGCAGGTATCAGGGCACATAGAATTGCTGGAATTAGATTGTTGTAACATCACTGTAGCACTCCCTCTCCTGCTGTCACTGCAGCCACTGTACAGAGCAGAGTCACGCAGGTTTGCTCTGGGTCTACCATGATTCTCATCACAGCCTTGAACTCCCTGACAGCAAAGAGCAGAGCAGCTTCTGAGAACAATGAATTTTCAGCACAACACAGCATCAACACAACTTTCACCTGCGAAAAGCTGCGAAGAGCAAAGCCTCTTGAAGATACTTTCATCTGTTCGACTACCTTGTAAATTAGGATGATTTAAGAATTTTTAAATACTTGCTAAAAAAGCAGAGCCAGGGTAACGATTGTTCTCACGGGACTAAGACGGATATACATCCCCAGAAGAGAAAGACTCAAAAAACCTCTGAAACAAATCCTGCCTATGACAAAAATTTAGCACTTCAAGAGCATCCCCTAAGCTTTAGGGGATTCTGACCTGAGCAGATTCTGGTGTGTGAGCCAACACACAGCTCCAGCAGAGTGCTGTGCACAGTGCCTGCAGTAGGTGTGGATTCAGTAACAGCAATGCCCAGCTGCAGCTCTTGGGAAGCAGCTCTCCAGCAGCACATTTGCACAGTGCTGCATGTGGTGAGACTTGTACCTCTGGCATATCCCTAAGCTGCAGACGTGGTTGCTCTGCAGCCAGAGGGGACCTGCTATGGTTTGTGAGCATTTCACTTGTACAGAGTTCAAAAACATCCTCATTGCCTGGAAAAGTTTCAGGAACTCCTACAGGGTGAAGCCACCCTAGAGGACTTTTGCTGCAGGCCTGTGTCACCAGCACAAGGAGATGGCTTACTGGGAAGGCAAGTGATGCCCAGCAAGAGCCGACTTGGTAACCAAAGGCCTGGTGTCTCCAGGGATCCCAGTGCCCTGCTGCAGCCCCCTGTGATGGCCAGCTGGGCATTTCTCTCCTTCCTCACCCAGCAAGACGGGGCTCCCCGGCTCGGGGCACCTGCTTTGGTGGCACCATTTGCCAGTCGGGCTGACAGAGCCCAAGCCGCACAACCGCAGGAGCCTCTCCAAAGCCTCCCCCGCCTGAGCCGGCGGTGAAGCCCACCGAGCCGTGCCCGTCCTCCCCCCCGAGCCCCTCGGGTGGGGTGTGCGCGCCGGGGCCGCCCTGCTGCCGGCAACAGGTTGAATATTGTAGGTGTGGGCGATTAAAGTGTCGCCGGCACAATGGCGGTCTGTGTCCCATTCGCCACGCCCGGGCTCCTCTTTGGAAAGCGCACACAAGCAGTGACACGGCGCTGGCCCCCGCCATTATCCCGGCGGCATAGCGGCGCGGCCCGGGCTCGTCTCCCGGGAAATGGGGCTCCCCCGGCCGCCGCGGGACCACCGCGGCCGGGCACGGCTCCGCTCGACCCGCCTCGATGGCTGTTGCCCCCCACCCTCCAGGTGCCACTCGGGGGAAGGCGGCAGGCGCTCGACTACTGTGGTGGGGGAACCAAACAAGCCGCGGAAGGAGGTTCAGGGAGCACCCGCCGCCCCCGGGGAAAGCATCCCGAGCGCCGCAGCCGCCGCCGTGCGGGACCAGGAGCCGCGGTGGTACCGCAGCGCCACCGCCCGGGCAGACTGGGGCGGTCCCCACCGCAAACACATCTCCACTCCTTCCCCGCTGCACCCGCACTCGTCACGGCTGCTATCCCAGCTCCTTCCCCGCTGCATCCCCACTCCTCACACGTGCTGTCTAAACTCCTTCCCCGCTGCCCGCCGTTCCCCGCCTCGGCCGCTCAGCTGAGGCAGGCTGAGGTCCCGTCGAGCCCCGGTGCCGGTGTGCAGCGGTCTCCCCGGTGGAAGGGAAACGCCTCGAATCCAGGTTTGGTCCCGCACAATGTGCGGAGCTGGTGAAACACCGAATGGCTTTGGGTTCCCCCTGACAAGCAGCATCTGCTCGGGCCAGAGCACCTCGACCCCTCCCTTCGGGCAGAAGGACACCTGTGAGCAGCAAGGAGCCACGTGGAGCAGAGCGTAAATGGTTTATCCGGGGCAGATGTGCACGGATGATCCAAGCCAGGCTGAGACAAGGACGAAATCAGCCCCTTCGGTTTGTTTGTCACTAACAGAAGTGCTGAACCAGGCAATGGTAGTTTTGTTTAATAGCTTGAAGCCATAAAGGAAAAACATAACGCAGCTAGGTGCTGTGCAATTAGTCTTCCCACTCCAGCAGCAGAGTAACAAGAGCTGATGATCATAGCATCACAGATGATCAAGGGACCTCCAAAGGTCATCCAGTCCGACCTCCCTGCAACAGGGCCATCACTCATCAGACCAGGTTGCCCAGGGCCCCATCCAGCATGACCTTGCTGTATACCGTGAGCAGTAACCACTGCTTTTGAAGGGAAGATGCTTCTACATGTTCCTATTTATGGAATAAATATTCAGACATATTCTGGAAATAAGTTTCCCCTTTTCAAACAGCTCAGATGGTAACGGGCCTCACACACATACGATTGGGCCAGTGCTGATCAGGTGCTACAGCAAGGCTTCAAAACTGTAGAGCACAGTGACATTAGTTAGGAGGTAATAATAAATACGCCTTTAAAAAGTTAGATTTTGGGATGTATCAGCTCTGTGTCATGCTATCTTTAATCCTGATGTCAGAAAACCAAAGCTCCCTGTGCCCCACACAAGCTGTATCTCTGCATACAAGCTACATCTATGATACCCTAACAGGACTTTTAAAATCATACAAATCTGAGCAATAGCAGATAGTACTTAGAAAGGTCTGTAAAAGTCAGAAGAAGACGACACACCATTCCAGCATGGCCTGAGCTGTAGTTCATACAGGAGCTTCTTTGTAACACTACATCAATTTCCTGCTGTACAGAGTGTCAGGCGGCAGAGGCTGCTCCTCAGAACCGTGTCAGACACTAGGACTAGCAAGTAACCATGTTATTAGCTTTGCTCATGGTATTTGCTTTCTCTCCCTTGTTCCCCCGTGTGTAAGCAAAACGATTAATTAGTAACAAGATGGGTCAGCCACCATTACTCTTACTGCAGCCCTCGATGCACATGAGGAGAAGGCGAGCCCAAACCAGACCTCTCCGCTGTGTATGTGAAGCAGCATCACCCTGGCTGATGGCAGGAGGCTGGGCTCACCTGTGGTGGTGGAGCTACAGTGCATTTATAGAGGTGCCCACTCCCCCTTTTCTTTTCCCTGGTGCTCCACAAGGACAGGAACTCAGCTGGCAGATCAAAGCCAATATTACACAAATGACCCACGAGAAGGGTGGTTTGTTGTTTTATTTCCCAGCAGTGCATTTTAATTTCTAGCAGTCGCATGAGATTTACCACCTCTGCACCAGACTCCCAGGCAAAACGCTTGCTGCAGCATCTTCTGGCTGGCTGCCTCTGGCTGCGCCTTGTGGGGAGGGAGGGACCCTCTGCAGCTGAGTAAGAGGAGTAAGGGTCACCTCTCAGCTTTACTTTGAGTGGGAATGGGACACAAACATCCTTTCCTTTCCTTTTTTCAGAAGGGATGAAAATTTACCAGTCACTGAAAGGAAAGTTGGCCTTACTTGTGGTTGTAGGAGTAGTCACCTGCAGGAGCGGTGAGCTGTCATGTCATGATGGAGGGGTGTCCTGTGCTTGCTGGGCTGCAGGTAGCTTTCATTTTCCACTGCTACGGCAGCTACTGAGCCCAGGAAACTGCACCAGGGCTTACGCAGTCACTGCATCTGTTCATGCATCACTTGCTTTGGCCAGTGTGACCAGCACCTTTGGGGAAAGTCTCTCTTGTGGGTGGTTAAGCTGGAGTACAAAAGCCTCTTGTCTTGATGCACGGTACTTTCCAGCTGCTGGTGGGCTCACACACCTCTTCTGCTGCAAACTAGGGAGAAACTTGTGACACATACCTTACGAACCTCAGTGATGTCCGTAACAGCCTCTTTGTAATGAAGGTAATAAAGAACTGAAGTGACTAGTGGGGAAGAAGGAGCAGTGATGACATCGTGTCTCTGCCCTTTTCCCACCACCAACTCACCTGTGTGGTGTAACCTCCTCCTTGGCTCCTTGCTTCTCTCTCTCTTGCCCCAGTATCCTCAGCTAAAAGTCCTTCTCTGAGCAGTCAGGAACGAAACATTCGCTTTTCTCCTTAGGGGCAGTGAGTTATTTCTGAGATGCTGAATTCCTGCTTCTGCCTCAAAACTCCTGTGTGACCAGTAGTGCACTAGTTAAGGACTGGACAGATTAGCTCTCCAGCTGTGATATTTTTCTTCCTTCTGATGCCTATTATAGAAATAAATCCCGCAGTACACGCAGGCTGTCGCACCGCTGCGATGAATGGCACGGGGAGGCAGACTTTGTTAAGTCTTGACAGACAGACAGTATAGTTGTTTTTATAACTAAACCTCTTGCAGGGTGGTTTTACTTCGCTGAAGTCATGGTTTCTGTACTTTTGGGCATTGGCAGAGTTTTTTGGCTAGGACTCTGCTGAGTTGTGAATCATTTTGCCTGCACCAACCTTCCTCTGAAGGCTCCAATTTCTGACTTTACACGTGACACCCAAATCTACACCCTGGTGCTTCCATGCTCCATCACCCAGTGCTCTCAACACAGCCTTAAACAGTCCATTATATCTTTCAGTCTTTGCAGAGGCCTGTGGATGGGAGGGGACAGGATGAACCCACTCAGTGCTGTGTTTCTTGGCTCAGGAGCTGATGGAATTCTTTTGGAAATGAGTCCCATTGTCCAATCCAATTCTCTCTGGGACACTACGCTGTCACAAAAGTTGCCTTTGGAGGTCTAGGATGGTGTTTCAGGCAGCAGCAGGATTTACAGGGAACGTTTCCAGCCAGGCTGTAGTGACTTCTACCATGGTGAGCGTCCAGCGCTTGCCTTGGCGTGGACAATGGTCCGATGTAGTCAGTTTGGTCAGGCCGTGCCACAGGGAAAACCCAGCCCCTGCCCTCTGTTCCAAGGAGATTTTACTTTCGTGGCTTGCCTGATCACAGCACGTGTTTCACATTCATGGGTAACCTGTGTGAGTGCCTCCACAGTCAGGTCCACCCCTTGAACATCAGCCCATCTGTATGTTATGTGTCTCCTCCTAGACATCCTGATGCTTTGGTGGCACGCTGAGCTACAAATGCCTCACCCTCACATTCCCAGTCCATGTCCACCAGAGCCACTTCAATGTTGGCAGCCTTGTCTACCTGTTCATTGCTCTGATGTTCTTCAGTGGCACGGCTTCTGTGCATGTGAGCACTGTGACGCGGTGCCTGCAGAGTCATGTTTCCTACTCGAGTGGCAATGTCCTGCCACAGTGCAGCAGCCCAGATGGGTTTACCCCTCTGTGGACAACTGGTCTTCTTCCACTGCTGAAGTGACCCCCCAGAGGGCATTGGCCACCATCTGGGAGTCAATATAAAGGTAGAGCACTGGCCACTTTTCTCATTCAGCAAGCGTTAGGGCTCTGCAAATTGACTTCACTCATCTTCCTCATCAGTGGTCTCAACAACTTTTCATGTGGGGTCTCCACACAGCAACTTTCCACTTCTGATGGTTTCCTACCAGAGGACAGGATCCATCAGGAACCAAAGCACAGTGCTGCTTGCCCTCTGGTAACTCACTGTATGGTGGTGCCTCTGGGGCATGAACCACCTCCTCAGGAGATGCTCCAAAACCTCTGCCTTGGAGCCAGTCCATGATCTCTTCCAGGATTCATGGATGGTTGGGGTTCCCCAGTCGAGATCACTGCTTAATCAATTCGTATAACCATTTACTCCGTGTAGCACTGGTTGCATGGTGTGTGGAGGATGTTCCCTCTCAACATCTAGTGTAGCACGGGCAACCAAGAGGAGAGCCAGAGACTCCAGGTGAGACCATGCTCCCCAGCGACAGTGTACAGCACATTTTACACTAGTGGTCCTGTCCCAAGTGCTGTTGCTCCAGCTACTTCCCTTTGATCTGCTTGGAGGTTTGTTGTTGCCCAGGGCCCCACTCAAAATGATTCTTCTTTTGTGTTACTCAGTAGAGAAGGCTTACAAGCTGACTGTAGCCTGGGATATTCTCCAGAGCCCCACAAGGTCTAGGAAAGCTTACGTACCCTCGTTAGTTGGCAGAGACAAGTTGCTATCTTGTTGTGTCCATTGGCACATGAGGGCGATCACCCTGCCATTTCATACCCAGAAAAGTGAATCTCTTGTGCAGGTCCTTTGACCTTGCTTCCCTTTATGCCAAAACCAGCCCTCAGAAGGATGTGAAGGATCAGGTAAAATCTGAGCCCAGGTGCCCAGTTACTAACTAAGCTGTTAGAGGATGACACTGGCTCATCTCCACTTACCTTTCTCCACATGGCCTGTGTGCACAGGACATCCTCTGGATCTTTGGCAGCCTTGTTACTGTCCAGATCACTGTAGACTAATTCCAGGACGGCTAATTCTCTCACATATTGGGTGCCTTCATCTGTAGTAGTTCACAGGAAGATCTCATGATCTTCCCAGGAAATGGGAAGATCATGAGATCTTCCTTGACCAGGTATCTTGTCTTCACACCTGAGAGGTGCCATCTCCAGAGACTGATGGGCTGATTCTTTTCCAATTCCTTTCTCTGTTGCAGAGTTTCTGGCAAAGGACCCCAGTTGTTTGGCTTCTCTGCCTTCTAGCTGCTGACTGTTAGTCCACTATTGCAGCACTGGAACAGCCAGGCAGCAATGAGCTCACCTGGCTGGAAGCTGGAATCTGTCCTCATATCTCAGTTCTGCTAAGATCAGGTAGTTTCTGCTTCTTGTTTAACTTCTCTCACTTCTTGTGATTTCTTAGTTGAAGGTGCAGCTTCTTGATCATCCTCTTCCTCTCCTTCCTCTTTCCTTACTAATCAATGACATGGATCTATTGACCTTCTTGTCTGCCACTTGGTCTTCATGACTAGGGCAACCGCTGTATTTGTTTGGGTCCCTGATACTATCAAGGTATCTTCTGGTGAAGATAGTTTTGGTACCCACCTTAATCACAGAATCACAGAATGTTAGGAGTTGGAAGGGGCCTCGACAGATCATCCAGTCCAACTACCTCCCCTCCTCCCCACCAGAGCAGGACCACCTAGATCAGGCCACTCACGAATGTGTCCAACTGAGCTTTGATTGTCTCCAGAGAAAGAGACTCCACAACCTCTCTGGGCAGCCTGTTCCAGTGATCTGTCATCCTCACAGTGAAAAAGTGTTTCCTGGTGTTTATATGGAACCTCCTCTGCTCCAGCTTGTACTCATTGCCTCTTGTCTTGGACACTACTGAGGTAAGTCTGGATCTGTCTTCCTGACCCTTTCCTCCAAGCTGAAGAGACCCAGCTCCCTCAGCCATTCCTCACAAGGCAGATGTTCCACTCCCTTAATCACCCTTGTGGCTCTGCACTGGGCTCTTTCCAGCAGTTCCCTGTCCCTTCTGGAACTGAGGGGTCCAGAACTGGGCCAAAGCCACTCCTTCACTCCCTGTTCTTGTATAGACAGGGGAAAGGAATCTATGATGACAGGCTGGTGGATAAAGACAGCAACAGTTTAATAAAACAGAAGAGCAAAATTTGCACGTGGAAGCAAAGGCAACCAGCAAAGATTCTTCTCTCCTCCCCGTCAGCAGAAGGTGTTTAGCTGCTGTTCTAGGAAGCAGGGCTCCCATACATGTAGTGATTACTCCGGAGGACGACACACCATTGATGAATGCCCCCTCCTTCCTTCTTTCCCCTTGCTCTTATATCTGAGCTGACACTATGTGGTCTGGAATAGCCATTTGGTCAGTTTGGGCTAGCTGGCCCATCCCACCCCTCAGCCCTCCTCAGCTGGGGAAGGTGTTAGGAAACAAAAAACCCCACAGCCTTGGTGCTGTGTCAGTCCTGCTCATCATTAGCCAAAACACCGGTGTGGTATCAACGCCCCTCCAGCCGCCACCCCAAACACAGCACCCTGAGAGATGTCCTGCGGAGCATCAGCTCCGTCCCACAACAGCCAGGACACAGACTTTGGATGCTGCAAGTGGAGCCATCGTGGCTGACGGCACTGCAGAGCATTTTGCACAGCTGACTACAACCTGGGTCACCTAGTTTAACATGTTAATGCCCCTTCAGTCACGGTGCAGCAGAACCCCTCGGGAGAGGACACCCTGCCACAGACCACAAACCCCACAGCGCTCAGCAACTGAACAGGGGGAAGCGCAAGTTTAGAAAACAATTTATTAGACAAATTATTTAGACAAATTATACACAGAAAGCTCTGCCACTTGTAACTGAGGCCTCCAAAAAGTGTTTTGTATATCTGTAGAATAGGCAACACATCAAAATAGGCCTATTTTAAATATTGTACATGGTTAACAGGTTCTTTTTGTAAGAGCTAAAATCACTGCAACATCTGGTACGTCCCTACGTAGCTTGTTGGAAAGGAATTCTCTTTTTAGGCTTTTTTTTTTGTGTTTTGTTTTACTCAGAAGTGTGGATGAGTTGATGAACGTTACAAGGAGGAAGCAAGTTGTGCATGCTTTCAGGTACCTGCTACCCTGGAAACAAAATGGCCCTTCGCACGATAAGAATTTGTTCTGCCTTACACAGTAGACAATATTTGAAGATTTAGTACAAAAACAGTGACAGTACAAGATGCTCCCCGAGAACAGAATTAGCATCAAAATAGAATAGATCTGAAGAATATACCTTTTAATTGATCCTAAAGCAAATCACGTAGGCTGATTCCTATTAATCCTAGCCAAAGAATGAGTTAGGTTAAATTAAGTGTATGGCTGCGTTAAAAACAAACCCAAAACAAACTCACAGGAGGAACTGCTTGCTTTCTACTTAACAGCACGTTTTAGTTTTAAGGATTACAAATTGAAAGCTCTTCCTATGTTTCTAACAGTGTTACCTTAAAAAGCTGGTGCCAAAGTGGGCACTGGTTTTGCTCTCACTGCTGTTCTTTCTCTTGTTCTATACAGTTGGCACTAATGTAAAAAAAAATACGTAGCTCTTCTAACTCTAACTTAACAGATAAAGGGTTAAAATGAGCGCTGCTTCACTTTTTCTTTTTCTCCTTAAAAACCACACACGATTAAGGCCACATCTGTATTTCTCAAGGGCTTTTTTTTTTCCCTCTCCACCATCATTGTGTCGATCCACTGTTGTGATTTGGAAGATCGTTTCTTAGCCTTTGACCTACGTTTAAACTCCACTAGAGCTATGTTAGTCGTTCGTGAACGTGGATCCCGCCGCACGAGAAAGTTCCGCTTGTCTAGTTTAATTAAAATCATCAAGGTTAGCCTTACAGAATGCTCAGTAGCCAACGCAAAACCTAACGGAAGGAGTTACATCTAGGCACAAACGCTGACTTGCCCCAGACGTCCTAATAGAAAAGTATAAAATACGCTCTGTTGGCAAACGATGCAAAGTCAGAATAACATTAAAGCAACCTGTCTTTTCGAAACGAAAAGACCCCCTGCACTGTACATCTTTCCTGTATACAACACGTGTTTTACTAAAGCTTCATTACATGAATCGCGATAGCAACGGCTGCCACTTTATAGCTATATATACATGTATATATATACATACCTGGGGGGATTATGTATATATATATGTATGAGATACTAGTTTATTTAACACAACAGAGGCTTCTGCCGCCATATGATACAGTTTACTGTACATAAGAAAACCTTTGAACACTGTACAATCACATAAAGGTCACATGCACTGTTGCAGTGCAAAAGTAGACCGAACTGTAGTCTTTACTGGCATAGTAATGGCTTTTTTGTAATCCTACAAAATTGCATTCTCTTCTTATGGGGGCCTGAACGGTCTTGTAACTGAATTAGTTTTGCTTGCCTTGCTTTTTTTTTTTTTGGATTTTTTTCTTGCATTTTGCCTTTTTTTTTGTTTGTTTACGTTTTTCCATTTTTTAAACTGCAGGGTTTGCCTTTGGTCCACGGTTAAAAGGACGCACAGCAGTGGAGCGCTGACTGGATGCAGCAGAATACGTGAAAAGGACTTAAGTTATTGCAGTTAGAGTAAAAAAAGGCGGTGGGGGAGGAGGAGCGAATGCCCTTCTTTAAAGTGATCCTCAGGGGCTTTTCTACGCAGGAATCGCTGCAAGTTTCCTATATTTAAAGTATATGAGAAGCCTGAAGTAACCAAAACCTAATGTGGTGATCAACCGAAGGATAAGTGGTTCAAGCGGTAAAGAGACAGAGGAGACCAGGCTGAGAAAGCAGAGGAGAGGAGGAGGAAGAGTTGTTACTCATAAACTCGATTCTTAAATAAAATTAAAATAAAAAAAAACCCACCAAACCAAAAGCAGAAAGGAACCCCCATACAAATTCAATACAATCCCTCCAAACCAAGCAAAACCAAACTAAGGAAAAGGAAGAAGGTTACATCCATGTTAGTCCCACAATATTACAGCTGCTCCTTGCAAAGGGAGTCCTAAAAAAGAAACAGTGAAGAAACTTGGTCTGATGCTCAGATGGAGGTGCCTCGGTCTGGGTCACTCCCGATATTCAGCCCCAGGGTAGGAGTTGGTTGGTAAGGGATCGATGACATTGTTTTGATGGGGCTTCTGAAAAAGCCACCGTTGGGTGCCCTGTGCCTGAAAGGGCCAGTTCGGTGCTCGGGCACACTGCCGAAGGAGAAACCCGAGGCGGCTTTAGCAGACAGCGTGCGGCTCAGAGTCTGGATCTGTTCTGGTATGAAGGTGGTTGTGGTGATGTGAGTGTTTCTGAAGTCACTGATTTGCTCCAGTGCTTGACGTGTGGGCAACGTGTCAATGTCCAGTGGGGTTAAGTCAATCGATGAGGTGGAGAACTGTTTATGGGGGCTGTCGTCGTCTGTGCAGAGGCTGTTCACGCGCCTGTGGAGGTGCTCCAGGTCAATCTCCTTGTCATCCTGGGGAACAAGAGAAACAAGAGGCATGGCTCACCATCACCATTTGTGTGGGGTCCAAGCTTCACAGCACGATCAAAACTGCTCAGGAAGCACAACACATCATTAACTAGAGCTGGCTCTCCAGCATCTCCGAACGTGACCAGAAAACACCTCCACCGCCTGAGGCTGGGTGGGTTAAACCAAGACTTACACCACAGCTACCTTCAAATCCTAAACTAGGACAATGAAACTCCGTCAGGAAAAGCCACACTCAGAGCTAGGTGGGCTGGACTAGCAACAGCTGAATAGCAGTAAACTCTGTGCAGTGAAAGCAAAGCATCGCTTCAAATGCCTGGGATGATGCCAGCTCAACCCTGCAGTAAGGACAAAATTTGGATGTCAACGTGGAGGGCTCTGAGGGATCAAGTTGCTGTCTTTGTCAGAGCCCATCTCAGGAGGGCTTAAGGAAGGGCTAAAACAATCTCAGGTGCTTTTTGCCTTTAGAGTATAAATTGTGGTGTAGAAAAGCTGAACTTGCAGACAAAACCACAAGCGCTGGTGCCTCTCTGACGTGACACAGACAGCAGGAATTTTACCTTACAGAGAGATTCCTTCTCCCCTTCCCTACAAAGAGGCAATTCCGTTGATTCTGGTGGAATTAAGCTCTTGTGGGTGAGAAAAGGCGGCGGCCTGGGATATTTACTGTATCATCCCTTCCCTTACCTCCATTCTCTTTTCCTTCTTAAATCTGTCCTCTCAAACAACTCAACTGCACAGGCTGGTTTGAGATAATCGAGGATTTAAATGCACAGAAGATAAAAGAAGGAGGAGGAAGCCCTGGGTGATACAGTAAATCACCTGGATTGTACACAGATAGTTCAGCTTAACTCAAAGCAGCACTAAGTAAACACGCACAGGGGTATTCTCTCAGTCTAGGTAGCACAGCTCATTCAGAACAAAAATCGATTTCAACTAACCTTAAAATTTACCTTAATCTCTGTGAAATCTACTGGCTCTTCCAGGCCACTAGAAATATCTCACTCTCTAGGACCTCACAGAGGATAATTAGGCAGCCGAAAGATGTGCACTGATGACTTCCAGCCTTGATTACTGCAATTCAATGACTGGCTTGATCCAGAGCTCCCTGAATCAATGGCAAAGCTCCTAGTATAGTGAATGGGCTTGAGATCCCTCCTTTGCCTAGGAATGAAGTCAAGCACTCTGAACATGTCCACACCTAGAACAAACTGCACGAGTTCATCTACTTAGCAAAACGAATCACCAAATATTTGCACTGGTACTATGCACAGCTGGAAGGAGGATGAGAGGCCAGCTCCCCACCTGAGAATTTACCCTCCTGGGGCAGGGACAGAGAGAAAAAACAGGGGAAATAGGGCAGGGAATGGGGCATCTCCCAGGGACTGGATGACTGCTGGTTTCAGCTCATAATGGGGAGGGGCAGGGAAAGAAAATGCAGGCTTGGCTTTCTGTCTGTAGTTTATTCACATGTGGACACAGACATGGATGGACATAACAACCACACAGGTGACACCAAAACCAAACACATTCACCAAACGCTCTCTCCTAACAACTTGGGAGCTGCATGTTGATGCAGGAGAACTGGGGCCACATTGGAAGCTAAAGAAATACACATTGATGCTTTGACACTAGCGACTGTGTCTCAGAGGGACAGTCCTACCCATTGCTCCTGTTTTTTTGGGATTGTTTTTTGTTGGCTTTTTTTTAAAGGGGTTTTTTTGTTATTGTTGTTTGTTTTTAAGTTCTGAAAAACACACAAACACTTTGTAATTTAAAATGGCAATAGGGAAGCAATTGGAATTCCTTAACTTCTGGGTCACTCACATATTACTATATTACTGCAAACTGCTCAAAATACTCCTCTCTTAACAGAGATGCATTTGGGACTAGGGTCAGACCAGTGGAAATATATAAGCGGTGATACTCTCCCATGCTCAGCCCACAACCCAATCTCCACCCAATCGATACACCAAAATGAGACCCACTCACAGTAAGATTGTGCATATCTCCATTATATGATCTTTCCTCTTCTCTCTTGTGTGATCAGTAGTGAAATATTCAGCAGTTTTCACATTTAAATTATCATCAGGCTTCAGAGTCAACATCCCATTGAGATTACTGGGGCGGTTCATACTCCTCTCAGAGCTACTGTTTAAGGCTGTCTGCAGACTGAGGCAGACATCACTGAATGGATTACTTCTGGTACACGACCGAAAAATTATCTTCACAACCATAAGACAATTTTTTTCAGTATAAATGCTTGCATTCTGGAGCACAAGATGGCAGCCACCAGGAAAAAGGGTTGGCTTGCTGACCACAAACTGGCCCAATCTGACCCCCGACTCTGGACTAGTGGCCTGGAAGAGCCAATGGATTTCATGGAAGCTAAAATGAATTTTAAGAAAGTTAGTTAAGATGCATTTCTTTGCTGAATGACCCCCACATCATCCAGGATAGCGGGGACATTCAGCACATAACGTCCACGTTAAACTCAGTTTTGAGCCAAGCTTTTAAATTTAGTGTTGAGATGCAATTTGAATTTGAATTGCTAGCGGTGATGTTGCAAAGACCGAGGAGACCAAATCATACCATTTGTGGAAGGTAGACACTCGAATTTGTTAGTGTTCGAAATTTCAAATAGGAAATTTCGTAATTATATAAAATACCCAGGTTGGGTTTTTTTTAAATTTTCCTTTATTATTTATTTCTGCACCAGATATAAACATGGAGTTCTGGAAGTCTGGGTAAGCATCGCTTAGTAAATTTTAGGTTATCTTAATAATTTGCCATTTGAAACTACACGGATTCCATTCCTGAGAAACCAAATTTAAAGACTACAGAGTCTTTGATTTTGTTTTTTTCTTCTTTAAATAAAGGTCTGGTCCAGATCTTGAACAGAAAAAAGCTTGGGAATTAAAACAGGCAAGAAAAGTTTAAACGTATTCTCACATCGGTGTCAATGCTGTCTAATCAGGTAGTGTCATTAATCCTGCCTGATTACACAGCATTCGATTAGTAGGAATAGACACAATGGAGAAACTGCAGAGCAGGTGAGACCACTGCACACAAATTAACAGCAATACCCCACAAGCTACACAGATGTGGCTAAGCTACACAGATAGAAAAGCTGTAACTGACAGTGCTGCAGTAAGGCTTGTCTTTAGGCTTAGCTTTGGGCGCCTCTGCCAAGGACATTTGAATAGCTTTCTTGTTTTCCTCGTGTTTTGTAGAGCTAAGGACTTAATTATGAAGGTATGACATTTGTTGTAAGGCTCAGATGGCTGCTAAAGGTACAGGAGATGGCCACGGGAAGGAAAGCATCACACGCGTAGGCGTAGAAGCAAACTCATCTCTGGTGTAAAACCACGCAATCTCCCTGTGGTCTCTGTCCTAGACTTTCTGAAACAAGCCTGCAAGTAGATGTCAGAATTAAGCCTGGCTCGAATCTGAAAAATCCAATGTACTCTTGCTTCCCTAGACTTCAGATCAAATAACGAGAGCTGAAGTTCATGGAAGTCTCAAGAGGTTACCACATCTGAAAACGGGGACAAGCTTATTTAAGAAGCTAACTGCTGATTAAAGGGCTAAACTTGGCAAATTATTTTGAAAGACTCAGCCACTGAGCTTAGGGGGATTATTATTATTGAAAAATATCAAGCAGCAGCAAATAAACCTTTGAACTCCGCGGTGAGAAGCAGCTCTCGCCAACGGGAACAATTAACTGGGTAGTGATGTATTAATAATGTACTATTCTACAGGTAACAGCGGTGTTTTACTCAGAATAGTGGCATATTTATACATCAGCAACACGCTCCTCTTTTTAGACTCAAGCTTTTCTAGAGAGAATAACTAAAGAGACTTCAGAGGAACAACATTTACCTTAAAAAAATAGGAAGCTAAGGAAATTTCTCTGATTCCCTACCCTCTCTAATGTTATAAAGTCAAGGCAGCAATCTTCAAGGTGCATGAAAATTCTCCAGAAGAAATGGAGGGTCTAATACCTCTTTTGATGGAACCCGGGAGCCTTTCCTTTTATTCCACCACGTTTCCAACATTGCAATGAAACAGGAGAGGACAATCCCAGCAGCGAGGATGCAGAAAACACCTGCAAAACTTTTTATGTCCAGAGCACCTCCTTTCTGTTTGCTATCCACAGATGAGTAAAGATCACACTGACCATTCTTCGGCCACCACTTATGCTTCAGTATATCCATGTCGCCGTTCTGCTGCAGCTCCAGAATCCTTGAGGAGAAAGCACAGAGTCAGGCATTACAGAGGAGCAGTGGAGGTGGCACCTGAGAAGGCGAGGAGGTAATACAACTACTTGCAATGTTTCCACATGTATGGGAAAGCCAAGCAGCAGATTAATCCAGATGGTCTGGTTTAGTCTGAAAAGAAAGCTGGAACATGGGGTTGCCTATAGGACTGAGCATACGGCTAGCTGCGCTCCACTCTAGATACCTGAAAGCACATACCAGTCTCTCTTCCTGTCTTCTAAGACCTGAAATGAAAACACTTCACTTAAGAAGCCATAACTCCTTCCCTAGCTTTCACTACAGGCTGGGCCAATTGACTCTTGCAGTGCATTTGATATCTGATAATAAATACTGTGCATTTTAATTGCTGGGAAAGAGACAAGGCAATAATAAAAATAATGTTCCACCACCTGACTGCAAAGTGATCTTAATCAGGTAACCCGCTCGCTGCGCTGCGGGGAGAGCAGAACCATCTTAGCTGCAGCCAGTGATGAGCTAAACTAATTGTGCTCAATGGGAGTGGGCAACCTGCTGCTAAGTGATTTCCATAGGACGGTTCTTTGCTGTGGAATTCACTTGTCCTTGTGCCTACATACCCAGCCCACCAGCAGAGATTTACTGGGCAGCTTGCAAGGTCAGTGAATTTAGCTCAAATCCCAGTGGGATGAACAGTTTGAGAAATGAGAATTTTGTTTGGAATAAGATTTTCATATTTAGTTCATTAATTCCTGAGGAGAGTGTTTTTGTTTGGTTTGTTTTAACCATCCAGAAGTGACTACAGGAGCAGCTGGGTGCATCTGGTTACCCTAAATAAAAATCTCAATGATTACACTGAAAAAGTATAAAACAGGGGGGGGTGTTTTCTCTCATGTGATGAATTTGTTTTTTGTTTCCGTGCTGGAATGCAAACAATTACTTGTGCAATCATTTGACACAGCATGCAGAGAACCCAAGTGCACATGAACCAGCAGAGGGCTGGGATGCAGTTCCCAGAGACTGCAGTGCATCGGAGGGTGAAGACAAACTGTCCCACTGACTCAGTGCTATCGTAACAGCTAAAAGCAGTGGTCTGCCTCCACCTCAGGCAAGTGCAGTACTAGTATATATATTAATTATTAATATATTCATTATTAAATTATATTAAAGGGGATTCAAATGCACCTCAGCAGCACAGGGCACCTGCTCTATACAGAGATCACTTGGTCTCTAAGGCACCTTTGACAGGTAAGTGTGAAAATGAAGCCACTAAGTTTTCTCTGGTACATCCAAACGACCACATACTTGTGCTGTAGATGTCACACGGCTGTCAGTAGCTTAAATCCCAGCAGAGCTCTGGCGTGAGCTACTGCTCTCCTACTTAGGAGTACCTGCCACGGCTGAGTTCAGAGCGAAACTTCTTGCCCAACCCTGTGCTGTGCCCTTGCGGTAAAGGCTGAAGGTGATGTGTTTGGCTTTGGAGATGCCAGCATCACCTTGCTCGTGCTGGTGTTTATAGAGAGTGGGACAAATTCCGTACAGTGCCTGCTGTGAGTACCTTGCTCAAGGTCCAGCAAGCCAGGTCAGAGCTGCCTGGGCTCTTGAATTGTCCCAAACTCCATGTCAGTTTAGGGACCCCACTCCGAGGGGCGCCGAGAGACAACTCTGCTCTGTTGCAAGAGCCCACACAGCTCTTAGGAGACATCAGCGTCGAGAGGCGCTCCAGAGGCACAGGGACCACAAGCAGGATTGCTCTAACTGCTGCTTACAACTGGCTGTTGGGAGGGTGTAGGGCAGACGGAGCCAGACCCAGGGACAGAAAGAGATGGAACTGTGATAAAACGGAACGTGAGCAATTCTGACCAGGTAAAAGGAAAATAGAAGACATCGAAGACTAGAGCAGAGAATTTGCAGCACCTCCACCCCTGGTCTCAAAGGTCCACTGAGCAAGGCCCAGAGCAACGTGACCCAACTGGACCTGCTTCAAGCAGAGTGCTGGGCTGCAGACTGGCTGGGCTCCATCGGTCCCGTCTCACTTGTGCAAACACAGTCCACCCACCACTCTCTATCCTGCACACAGTGCCCATAGGGAGAACTCACTGTAACTCTGCTTCTCATGGCATCCCGCACGAGGACTCACCTACGCGAGCATTTTGGCCCAAATATTCCAATCTGTTGGGTTAGCAGAGGCGGCAGATGGTCGGCATAAAGAGACCCTTTTGTATAAGTTCTTGTGGAGCAGTAGAAAATTAATCATCTATTTTTCATCTGGCATATGTGGCTTTATGTTTAGACTACGTGCACGAGGCAACACTGTGGGGTTGATTTCTGCCAGCAGCTCTAATCCCTGAGCAGGGCTATTTTCTCTTTTATTCAGCCAGTAACAGAATGAACCATCGAAATGATTGCTCTATTCTCATTAATTAAATGATCCTTCACTTGTCAGGGTAATTCCTGATTACACAAGACATCTTTTCAACAACAGGCATTTGCATAAAGACAGCGAACTCTAACTTGTTCCTTAACAGAGATTTATTTCTAATTGTACTTCTGCTAATTATTGGCAATTTTCTTTATGGAGGTAACATATAAGTTCAATTATTTAAAGGAAAACATAAGAAGAAGCAGAAACCAGGGGCAGAAATTGTCTCATCACACAGGAAAGCTTGAGAAACGGTGAGTTTATAATAAAGCTTGCAAAACTACAGATGAAAACAGATGCTGAGAGATAAAATACATACAAAGAGAAATTACAGGAGCACAGAGAACTAACTGTATTCACTTCAGAAACAGAAAAAGGGAGGCAGGGGGATTGGACTAGATGATCTTTCCAGGTCCCTTCCAATCCCTAATGATTCTATGATCCCGTTTCTATTAGACTTAGTTTTCACTAATTCAATTTCACTTTGAATTCGTCTGCTTGTGGAACCAAATTAACACTAAATATATTAAGAAGGTTTAACGCTGCCAACCTAGTTATGAAACCTCCTATGTTCAAAAAATAGTACTTTTACTGAAATTCCATGAGGAGCAAGATGAAGAAGGGAGGCTTCGTGCCAGCGTGCAGGCACCGCTCTGCTTGGGTGCTGCGGGGGCTTCCCACACGATGGCACTCTTGCCATAAAAATAGCTGCTTGGGCTGGCTGCAGCTCCTTCCTGGTGGGTGCTCTCGCACACTCTAATCAACGACCTGTTGGGTGGCAGACACTACAATCAGTGTGACATTTGATTTTTTTCAAATTTAATAAATTACTGAAATAATAACGCCTTCACTAAATGCTCTGAATGACAACGATGTGCTAAATGCTGCTCTCACAGCAAGTGCCTCTTCTCACAAGTCACAGGGTTTTACAACTGAACTTTTCCTCGTTAGTCCTGGCTCCCTTGGGCTTGTTGTACTGGCATGGAGTAGTATTGAACCACACAAGCTGGTGGTAAGAGCAGTGGAAAGTAGTAAATATGGTGCGTTAGCTCCACTGTGCAGTCTTAAAAACCTTACAAAAGCAGCCTATACATTGAAATAATCCATGTGAAAAGGATGACCTTTAAAGCTTCCTTACAGACAGGGTGCAGGTCTTAATACGTTTTGCTCCAGCAGGAGAACCATGACAGCAACAGTTCTCAAGGCAATGCCATGCAGTTCCTAAGCTGCACAAGTGTCTGTATGCACTTCAACAAATTTGGCTCTGCTTTCACTGTGCCAAGTGATATCTAGTGGATAGAAGCACAGACCCCCAAACTGACTGTGCTTTCCAAATCTGATAGGGATGTGAGCAAATCCTACTGCATCAGTGGGAATAGGGTTGGGTTCAGCTTGGTAAGTGAAGCCATGCTGACTGTCCCTAATGACCCTCCTGTCCTTGATGTGCCTGGAAACGGCATCTAGGACAAATTGTTCCATCACCTTTGCTGGGATGGAGGTGAGGCTGACCGGTCTATAGTTACCTGGGTCCTCCTTCTTTCTCTTTTTGAAGACTGGAGTTACATTTGCTATCCTCCAGTCCCTAGACACCTCTCCTGATCCCCACGACTTAGAAAAGATGATGGAGAGTGGCTTAGCAATGCCTCACTAAGATCCGATGAGTCTTCAGTATTTGACCTTATCCTTGGGGCCTTGCAAGAGCTGCACAGTGATGCTCAAAGCCTTTTTGATGTTATCCCCAGCACCAACAAATACTGTCAATCCCCAGCTGCCCAACAAGTCATATTTGTGTCATATTACAGCCACTATGAAGCTGCTGAGGAAAGTGAAGGATGTGTCTGTATTCACCTACAGGGGGGGAATATTCCTGTATTATTTTGTCTTGCTCAAAGACCAAATAAAAAGAGATAGGGAATGGCCAGAAATGAAGCTCAAAAGTGTTCAGAGAGCTGGTGGAAAGGTGTTCATGCAGCACCAGCTGCACTATCCACTTAGCTGTCTCTAGACCTAAGCATAGAATTCAGTGGGACAACAGATCAAGGGAAAAGACAGCCCAGAGGTGAAGGAGGCATGATACGTGGCAGCGCAGAAGTATTTGTCCCACGCTGGAAGAAAGAAGGGAGCAGTGCCAGCAGACTGAGGCAGTGTTGTGAGAGCTTGCAAGATGAGCAAAGCACCTGGAGACAGAGAGATCATTGCTATTCCAGTCCTCCGTTCAACTACAGCTCTCGGTATCTGTAAACAGAAAGGCTGGTTTTGAAGAGCCTGTTTTCTCTGTGAGGTTTTGGGGTTTTTTAACTCCAGCATTTTAATGAGCTGCCAATCATAGGCTCCATGAGAGAAAATTTTTCACACCAGCCAAATGCAGTTTGAGCTGCCAGATCAGATGAAGCTGTGCTCCCTCTCCACTAGTTCCCACCACTCAACGCAGAGAAGGGGTGTCCTAGGGTCCAGCTCTGAAGGCTTTTTTCTGGCAAGGACTCCAAGCAGATTTAAACCCAACTAACTTGTGCCCCATGAGGGTTGGCAGATGGTTGCTTTCCAATCTGCCCTTCAGCAGCGCTGGGTGTCACACCACTGTTGGTATGAAGTCAGTGTGCAAAGAGGGATAAGCATCTCACTTTTGGGATATGGTAGAAGAAGCAGTAGTAAGCCAGACCTGCTGTTCAGCATTCAGGATTTGCACATCAAACAGTATTGAAAGAAGCAGCTGACCTCCTGTTTTGCTCAGCAACAAACCATTAGCTTCAGAAGATGCAGCACTCATGACTTGGATCCCAGAAATTCATTCAAATTAGCAAACTTCTTGAAACTGTTAAATGCAAAATCTCAGCTAGAGAAGGCTGCATTTAAACAGCATCTGCACTAACGATATGTTAACAAAGTTATTACAGAACCGTGGTAGAGTCTTCTAAGGGTGGCTCTATAGTAGTTGTATTCAGGCTGCATTGTTTTGCTAAATACCAACATTCAGAAACCTAGATAAGACATAATCAAGTTATTCAAGATCTGCTTACTTCAGTACAGAAAAAGTTGAGGCGAGCCTCCCTGGCCTTTCATCATGCAGATCTTTCCTGCTCAGGAGAATCACAGAACGTTAGGGATGGGAAGGAACCTCGAACAATCACCCAGTCCAGTGCCCCTGCCACAGCAGGATCACTTAGATCACACAGGAACATGACCAGGCAGGTTTTAAATGTCTCCAGAAAAGATGAGTCCACAACCCCCTCCGAGCAGGCAGTTCTAGGGCTCTGTCACCCTCACTGGGAAGAAGTTCCTCCTCATATTTATGTGGTACCTCCTACGTTCCAGCTTACACCCCTTGTCCTATCATTGCATGACACTGAGAAGAGCCTGGCCCCATCCTCCTGACACCTGCCCTTTCCACATTTATTAACATTAATGAGGTCACTCCTCAGTCTCCTTTCTTCCAACCTAATGAGACCCATCTCCCTCAGCCTTTCCTCACCAGGGAAATGTTCCACTCCCTTCATCATCTTTGTGGCTCTGTGCTGGACTCTCTCAAGCAAGAAAGTGGAGATTAAAGTATTAGTACCTGTTTGTAATCCCAGATGCCAAGAGAACATCTACAGAGAGTCACATAAATATCACAAGTTCATTAAGCTCAGTGCTGTTATGGTAAACACCAGATTAATTCATTACAGCAAGTCATGGAACACCGCCAGCCTTATTAAAGCCAAGAAATGTGCTGTCAAGGTATATTGGTTCCCGTGAACTATGCATATTCCAGTCCTCTTTTAGAAAGTTACTGGAAGTCTGACAGTTACTAAGCTTTATAAAAAATTCAGTACTTCACGGCCGCATGAATGCCTGGGGCCTAATGTTCTCCTTGCTGTCATTAGCATAAAACAGAAGCAGGTTCCATGCACACAAAGGTAGGGAGGGCTCGCTGAGCCTGCAGAAGAACCAAGTGGACTTTGATGCACTCCCTACAGCCAGGACAGCTCTGCACCTCCATTCCTCAGCTTGCACTGGGACAGTGTTGCTGACTGTGGAGCTCAGAGTCAGTGTGGGCAGCACAAAAGATCAGCTCTAACGTTGCACACGATTCCTGACATTATACTTTGCTCGAGTTGTCCGCTACACGAACGCTAGTGCGACTCCGCAGGCATTCCTACATGACACGTTGACTGCACAGGAGATGGTGTCTACACACGGCAGCTCCTAAACTGCACCTAAGCAAATCAGTAGCTCGTTTCACTAGTGAAATAACTGATGATTTCACACACAAATCAGGAAACCTCAACACCCAAAGTCAGCGGGAGTCTCACTGTTAACTTAGAGAGCAGAGTCCAGCACAGAGCCCACTCGGGACCCTGCCTGTTCTGGTTAAGCTGCGACAGAAGTGGCAGTTTCTTGCAGCAGTATGAGATACCTGAATTAGCTAAAACTGGAAAACTTGGAGAGTACCCTTTCAGTCACCTCAGACTTCCTAGACACCTTCTACCCCAAAATCTCACCTGACTGAACTTTGTGTCACTTGTCAGCTGCTGCCTGCCTGAGGTCAGTGGTTCTTACCACTGGGCTTGTTCAAATAGTAAAATCTGCTCTGCTCCTTAGCAGGAGAAAGCAAACAACTGAAACACGTACTTCAGCTCCACCGTGTTTAATTCAAGAGCGAGATGCAAATGGACAGTTATTTGCATCAATCACTGCCTCGCTCAGTTCATCGGCAGATTATTTTTTAACAAAGTTCTTAAGGAAAACTGCCGGTGTTTAGCAAACACCAAAATGAAATGTTAAAAATATTGGTCTTTGAAGGAAAAAAATATATATTAAAAAACTAAGGAATTCATAAGGAATAACTTTAATCTGTTTCGATCATCTGCTGATGTCCTACAAGGAGGGCAAATAACTGAGTTCACTGAACCTGATCTAGCACTTAATGAATACACAAACCTTGTCTCCAGCTAAGAAGCAATTACAGAAGAAATCAACTACTGACATGATTAAGAGTTGTGGTGACTAGTCAACTTTAGCTTTTATTTATTACATATGTTTGTGTTCTATTTCAAAGTCAAGCACTCGTGCCATCTGTGACAATAGAGACTTTGCTAATAACAAGATTGGGCTCTGGTAACCAGAGGAACAAAAGCAAACCAAAGAGACAAGGCTGAAAGGGAAAGACACTAAGTCCCATAGAGACCCAGAGCATCTCTGCAGTCAGAAAAGAAAGACTTTGGGTGGTCTTCAAAAATGTCAGCATCATCCTTGAGCACACTGTGGTATTTCAGTTATTGGGTGCAGGAAAAGATCTTCTAGTGTAAGAATCTCAAAATGATTATCTTTGCTTGAGGTCACGCTTCAGGCAAAGCTTCATTCCCAGACAAACTACCCACATCCACATCGTGAGAAACAGAAGACACATGGCTTGTGTTAAGTCCTGTCAACTGACAGCCTAGAACAGCTCACCTTTAAAGCAAGAGACCTGGATGCCACTTGCAGATTTGACATTTATTTACTATTTACATAAGCAAAAATGACAAAATAAAGAAACCTGAGAATCGTGAGCTATAATCTGTTTGTCCAGTGCTTTTTCTTTTTAAGCCCTTAAACACAAACACAAAAACCTTTAAAATTTTCTTCTAGACAGTGTTTAAATGAATTATTCACACAGGTTCTTTAAAATTCAAAAGTGATACCAAAATAATAGAACTATAGAATCACAGAATCATTAGGGATTGGAAGGGACCTCGAAAGATCATCCAGTCCAATCCCCCTGCCAGAGCAGGACCACCTA
>JAOXOE010000405.1:18702513-18727039 GCA_028565055.1 Phoeniculus purpureus | reverse complement strand
CACATAAATATGAGAAGGAACTTCTTCACAGTGAGGGTGACAGAGCACTGGAATGGGCTGCCCAGGGGGGTTGTGGAGCCTCCTTCTCCAGAGATGTTTAAAACCCGCCTGGAGGCATTCCTGTGCAACTTGGTCTAGGTGATCCTGCTGTGGCAGGGGGATTGGACTAGATGATCTTTCGAGGTCCCTTCCGATCCCTAGTGATTCCATGATTACATAGAACCAGCAGCAACACAAAGTGGAAGGAAACTACAGGAAAGGCTTTAACGCCGCACGTCAAAACTTGCTGGGTGTTTTCAAGCTGCTCCGCATGCCACAGATCAGCTCGGCTCGGGAGCACGACTAAAATCACGCTGGCGTCAACACTGCTTAGGGACAAAGAAATCCATTCCCTCCAAGTTTAATCTGGTTTTCCCCCCAAAAGCGATTATGAGATTTGCACTTGAGTCACTAGAACAAACTGGTGTGGACACCAGATCAGGCACTAGACCCCAATGTCCTGAGACTCGATTAGCAGCAGGTCTGTGGAAGTTTAATGTGCAGTAATCAACAGCCAGCACCGCTGATCAGACACAGCTAGTGAAAACAGGATTTTACCCGCAGGAGTATCAGCGTCACGAGACCAGCCGAGGCTGGAGCTCTCTGCTCGTTCACAAAAGGGCTCCACGGGCTCACGTTTCGTGCGGGCACTGAAATGCGTGTGCGTTCGAACACAAACTGCCCTAACAATATTACCTTCACAGGGGAAGGGAGAAGCTGGACTTCAGAGGCTGGCTTGCTTTATTATGATGTTCTAAAAGGCCTTTTAATCCTTTTTCTGCGATTATACCAACAAAAGAACAAAGAAAGATCTAAGTGCTGGCAAAGAACATGTTAACCCGTGTTCCCCTCAAAGGGAACAAATTATTCTGCCCTTATCTCTGAAAGGAGATCCAATGGCCAAGTATCTTGGCTTCATGCTAGGATGTGCTCAGCACCAAAAAGGAGAGTTCCAGAGTACAAGGAAACCCTTTGGCTACCTGGTTATTCTTACTACCTGCTGCCTCCTTTGCCATGTCAGGCACTCGGGGGTCTGGACTTGTTCACTCAACAATTTCTCTCCCTTTTTAAGACAGCGACAAATAACCTCAGCTGCGTGCGTGTTTCTCTCAGCCAGCTTGAGCGAGGCGGCACAGACCTCCTACAGGACTGTCGCTCAGGTTTATTGCTCGGTTTATCGACCGAGTGCCAGAAGACCGAGCGTGTGGGCTAGAGAGCGTGAGGAGCAGCACCTCGCCAAAACCTGCCTCCAGAAGGAACGTGCAGAACGTTTTTGACTTCTGCAATCTAGGGTGGGATGTCTCTGCCCGTGGCAGGGGGATTGGACTAGATGATCTTTTGAGGTCCCTTCCAATCGCTAATGGTTCTATTAATTGCCATTTCCATTCTCCTGTTCAGCTTGTTGTGTGCAGCTACTCGCTTCACAAAGTCATTTGGTGCTCAGAAGGTGGCTGCAGGACATTGAGCAACCTGTCAGACCTGCAGTCTTCCCCGTTAGAGCAAGTTCAGTAGGAGACCGGCAGCTCTGCTGAAGCAGCAGATCTGCAAACCTCACCTCGAGAAGTCATAGAATCATAAAATCATGGAGTCATTAGGGATTGGAAGGGACCTTGAAAGACCACCCAGTCCAATCCCCCTGCCACTGCAGGATCACCTAGTAGACCAAGTCCAGGCAGGTTTTACACATCCAGAGAAGGAGACTCCTGCTTGCAACGTGAGAAGTTTCTCCCCAACCCTCCCAGAGACAAATGAGTGACAAGTTGTTACTCCCAACCACTCTATGGGTGGCCTGTGATGGATTTTTTGCATCAGAAATTAAATCCCAGTTTATCTTGCCTCAAAGCAAGACTTCTGCTCACCTCAAACCACAGCAACACCTTGACTTGCTGCTGTGCTGGGGCAGAAAGAGGCAGCTCTTTACTGCTTACCATAAGCACTTCACTACTTACACAAGCGAGAACCACTTACGATGAGCGCACGGGTCAATGATTCCTCTGCATCCAAAGCCAGCCCTCACCATCACTTACACCCACACAGCTATACTGAAGCCAGAACAGGTAGCAAGAGCATGAAACCACATCGCCCATCATTAGGGAACAGTATACGTTTTAATTACAGGCCACTTTTTAAAGTGGTGTTTGAAGAGAATGGACCTGCTTTGATTTAGAGCCTTTCAGTTTAGTTTTTCTTCTCATTTTCCTTCTTTGGTTTTTTGTTGTTGGTGGATTTTTGGGGTTGTGGGGTTTTGTTTTGCAGAAGCGTTTTCAATCAATAATTATTTCATAAAGCAAATGCTATTTCAGATGGGATCTCCAGCTGGCCTGTTAATCATAAAAAAAGTCTCAAAACCCTAAGCTTTGAGCCAATTGTTCGCTGTGCAGGGGAAGCAAAAAGATTGCTGTAATATCATGTTTTCTCCCATCTTTCACTCATCTTTCAAAACTCGGATGTGAATGGGTTTTCCCCCTCTCAAAGCCTCTCCCCTTTAAATGCTTGTTGTCTCTACCACTGATCAAGTTTCTGAGAAATGACTTTATGTAAGAGATGGAGCAAGATAAAGTTGCCACATTTCGTTTTATCTTTTTGGTTGAATTATTAGGACTTAAAGTTGTGGTGACAAGACCGCTACCTTCCAATAGGTCCCGTTGCCATGGGAGTGGGCTTTTTGAAAAGAACGAGGCCAACGGCCACCAAGACCCTTTTTTTTTTGCTATTCTTTCCACCCTGGGCCAGCACAGAAATCCTTAGTCACAGACAGGAAAATGCGGTGTCGTGTACGTGGTAACACTCTGCTGACAGTGAAAAACAAAAGGAGTGGAAACTAACACCGCAGAAAGCTGAATTGCATCACAGCCTACGAGCACAAGGCATCTCTCGCCGGTAACAGAAACGCTTTGTGCATCTAAACAATCCCCTCACTCTGGGTCTCTCTGCAGAGAAAAAGGCAAGAGGGCTGCCACCACACTAAGTAGGCAGTTTGGAACCAACAGGAATTTGTTTTCCCCTGGGAAAAGACAACACCGTGCGGCAACAAAAAAAGCTTCTGCCGGTGGTCCAGTAGCCACCACCTACATCTGGAGTGAGGTTAGCCACAAAGAGAGAACTAACCGGGAATGACCGCCGTTCCTTTGGCTTTGCTTCAGCCACCCTCATACCAAGAGGTGTCTTCAATCGAGTGAAGAGCGTTTCAAACCCAGCTGGGGGACTCTCCATCGAGAATCCCCCACGGGAATACAAACACCGGGTTGGAAAACCTGATGCTTATGCACAGGCGAACGTTTAACAGACTCTAGTACCTGCATTCAGGTAGACCCTTCTTTAAGGAGGTCTGTCGGGCAGAACTCTGACTGCAGCCCGATTTTTGCATGTTGTAGGTGGGTGAAGACGAGGATTTTCCCGTAATTCAGCGAAGGACGTTGCAGACTTCCGTAAGAGAGATGTGCAGCGGCCGCTGTGCCCCTGTGGCCGACACTCACTATGACACTGTACTCACTGCAATTGCAAAAAGTCACCTTTAATGGTATCCAAGAGTTCTTCCCTTTGAGGAAGAGGAACGGATTTATCTGCAGTCTGAGACAGAACACAGCAGAAGGCTAGAAAGGGAGATCCTGAGCCACACCACAGACAGTTATCCGTGCGTTCTACCCAGCTTCCATAAACACGACAGAAACCCCCAGGGCTGTGCCCCGCAGCGGTTTCCCCCTGCAAAATATGGGCTTGTGAAAGGACAAGAGTGTTTTTGAATGTGCCAGTAGCAAATGTCAACACACACCGTGGCGTAAACAGGCGCGGATTTTCCTAGGAAGATACTCTTTCCAGGCTAAGGGCAAGAATGGAAGTGATCTTTGGAGGTCCCTTCAAGCCCCTAGTGTTCTGTGATACGCAAATCAGCAGGAAAAAGTACCCTCAGCTGCAAAACACGTCTGGCTGAGCAAAGCCTGGCTGCTCTCACGTACTTGGTTTATCCAGCCAGGTTTTAAACAGCAGTGCACTCATTCTTCCTGCCCATTCTCTGCACAGCTTGCGATGGGGAATGTTCACTTGAAACCAGGCATCACAGCAACGCTTCGTCTTTGTAACACACAACTACAAGCTAAAAATCAAGGTGCTTTATGAAGAAACGACCCCATTACACGTCTTTTGCAAATTTCAGATTCTTTTCAGCCAACAACCAAGACAGAGGGTTGGACGTAGCTCCTCGATAGTGCTCTCCTCAGCCTAACTTTAGTGAGGCAAGGTAAAGCGAGGAGTTGAAGCAAAGGGTAGCAAGTGTCCTCTGCCTTCCACATCTTGAAGGATCACAGAATTGTTGAGGCTGGAAGAGACTTCCAAGATCATCAAGTCCAGGTGACAGAGCACTGGAACAGGCTGCCCAGGGGGGTTGTGGAGTCTCCTTCTCTGGAGATGTTTAAAACCCGCCTGGATGCGTTCCTATGCCACTTGGTCTAGGGGATCCTGCTCTGACAGGGGGATTGGACTGGACGATCTTTTGAGGTCCCTTCCAATCTCTAATGTTCTGTGATTCTATGACCTAACATCACCACAATTGCCTTGCTTGAAATTCAAGTTTAGTTATGACAAAACTCTACTCTGATTCTACAGTGTGTTTCTTGCAAGTACCTCCCAACACCTGCACACCTTAACTGAGCTTTGTGGCTGGCAGGCAGGGAAATTGCTGACAAGTGACTTCTGACCCTGGAGGTCCTTTCCAGCCATGATGATTCTGTGATTCTTAAAAAACACAAACACGCAACAGTAAGAAGACAACTTAGAAAAACATTTGTCAAGACCACCAACATGGTGTTGACCGACAAGATGCAACAAGAACAACGACAACAACAAAGAACCACAGGTCGCAACCACAACAACAGCAAAGAACCAACATCATTGCTTTGTCCACTTGTGTCATCACCTGACACCGATATATAAGTAAAGTTGCTGAGTAGAAAATGCTTGCTAAGTGTGATCCCTGCTCCCTTTGGAAATAATCTTCAAAACTGACAAATATAATGAAAATTGGTTTTTTCCCCCTACTCTGGTCCCTAGTCCCCACCTTTAAAGCAACAGCTCCAAGAGGAAAACGTAACTGAACACCTTTACAGTTGCCTTTTGCAGGGTGAATATTGTTTTGCCAGACTGGTATAACCTACTTGAAACGTGGGAATATTGTCACAGACCAGCTCAGGTTTGTTTTTAAAAAAATGAATCTTAATTGGAAGAAAATAACGAAGGTAGGGAACATTGAGTGGAAGCTGAGGAGCAGCAGTTGAGGTTTAGGTTGGTTATGAGGAGGAATCACCTTTACCGCAAGTTTCAGTCACTGGAAAGGGTTGCCCAGGGCTATGGTGGAGTTCTTCACCCTGGAGGGATTTAAGACTTATGTAGACATGGTGCTTAGGGGTCAAGTTTAGTTGAGGACTTGTCAGGGCTGGATTTGTGGTCAGACTAGATGATCTTGAAGGTCTTTTCCAACCTGGGTGACTATGTCTCCAAACGTCACAGACTGTAGAAGAGTTTGATCAGGCAAAAGTACTATTCACAGGTACTTCATTACAAGACCTCCAAGTATGTGTAAATCTGTAGGTAAATTAAGCTGTTGCTGTGTTACACCTACAGATCTACACTTGTTTAGTTGATATGTCTAGAGCAACAGTTTAGTTCAATAGTCTGTCTTGAGCAGTTCATCTGGAGCATCTTTTGTTTCCCATGAGTGAGCCTACAGTTGCACTGCAATAAGAGATGTGCTTTTAATTACAGATGTGACCAGCAGAGACTGCAGGTCAAGCTGGATGGCCCAAGAGAACTCAAGAACTCTGGAGAACAGGCAAGTCTCCTGCACCAGTCAAGACCTAGATACAGGTGCCCTAAGAGAGGGCTCCAGGGGTCTGTAGACAAGGCAGTTTCTTTTCATTTCTTTCACCAGCTGCCACTACTAATCTGTACTGCTCCTGCAACGCCCTCCTTCTTCGTCTTTCTACAGGACAATCATCTTCAGTCAACAAATTTTTCTCAAATAACTGTATTTGCATTTACACTACTTAAAAAAAAGCTGTCTTGGATTTTAGTCTCCAGTGCATCCCTGCAAGTCACTCGAGCATCTGCTATATTTTTGGAGAGAGGGCTATAAAATGGATAGGGGCCAGGAGAAAAGGACCAGATACACTTTTAAGAGTGGGGTCAGGACCTTTGGGATTACTACTCCTGCATCCATGGGAAAGGACAAGTGATAGCAACACCACTACTTCAGATTATATCCCAAGCATCAGCAGCTATCAGCTGTTGCACAAGTGACTAATTCATACTTCATAGAATCATAGAATCATTAGGGATTGGAAGGGACCTCGAAAGATCATCTAGTCCAATCCTCCTACCACAGCAGGATCATCTAAGTCACACAGGAACACATCCAGGCAGGGTCTTAAACACCTCCAGAGAAGGAGACCACCCTGGGCAGCCTGTATTTGGAGTGTAAATACGTAGTTTGTAATGAGACAATCAGATGTCCTTGGATCCTTTTCACTTAAGCCTGTTTAACTACTTCACAGTTGGACCTTGTGATCTGAAGGGTCTTTCCCAGCCTAACTGATTAAATGATTCTGAGCATGACGTTTAATCAAAGAGTATAGCCAAAAAGAAGAGGTGAATTAATTAAATGCAACGTGAAATAATTCTGATGGCTGCTTTAATTTATCTTTAGAATATATTAAAAAAATATTCAAGCAAAATAAAGTCTCTAAACAACAACAAAAAAAAAATCCAACAAATGAGGTTTATGAAACCCAAGTCATCCAAAACATACTGAAGTAGGATGCATATTTTAAGGGTTAAAATGTCGTATAGGGAATTGAGGACGGGAAAGTACAGGTAAGACACTCACTAGCTCAGAAACCTCATAGTCCTGCGCTTACTTGTCTTCTAACCACAAATTAGACACAAATTGGCTTGCCGGAGCATCTCGCACGCAGTGTCAGTCTCGTACACACCCTGTTGTCCTTCCCACTGAATTACCCACTTCGTATCAGAAGTACTTGCTAATATCAACAGAATGCCAGCAGTTTCCTTGCGAGGCGCCGGGAGCTGCCTCTACTTCTCTAATCCTAAATTACATAGACATCACTTCAATTTAATTTATGTAGGAGAAATGTCAAGTGTCCATGAGAGTGGGCCTCCTGGGAAGCGTTCAGAAAAGTAGCTGTTCCTGTTTAATCACATCCAACCTTAGAAGGAAAGACTTGAAACTGGCTGGGGACAGTCTCTTCATCCTCATCTTTTCCCAGGCGTTTGCTTCAGTACTGCCTTAATTTTTATTGCTCAGCTTACAGTCTGTATCAGTCACCTAAACTAGTCTCCTGATCGGGCTATAATGCTTTGTAAAGGAAATTGTCGGGCAGACGTCTCCACAAACGTCACCGTAGTAAGTCCCGCTATGCTCAGGTAGCTGAACATTTATACCAGACTCTTCCTCGTGGACCCCAAGCACCTCCTGTGCAAGTAAACAGCTAAACCGAGCCACATTTCCATCCTACCTCCTGCCTCCACACCCCTACAAGGACGTGTTTTTACACTGACTTTCTTCTTTTCTCTGATGGGATGGTGTACTGGGGGGAAGCACAAATAAAAAGCCATGGTCTTTAAATTTGATTTGAAGGTGGCGAGTTTTGTGGTGGTTTTGATCTCCTCCAGGCATTCCATAATCGTGGGCCAAGTTGCCTAGAGATCTTTGTCTCCCACACTTCCAAGTCTCTCTGTTGTGGCTGACAGATCCATTGTTTTGGAAGCATGTAGCTGTCATGGGAGGTCATGATCTCCCAGGCGTGAGGCAGTCCCTTCCCTACTTTGGGTTGGGCTTTGAAGATAAAAATGGTAAATTTGAACTTGGGCACCAGTGTTTTTGATGGAAAGTCTTCCTTTTTTGCTCCTTAAAAGCTTGTGCCAGTAGGCAGCAGGCTTCGCATTGCAGCACCAACACACAGATTATGATGATTACTGCCAACATTATGGTTTAAGAGCCAAAATCAGTGGGGTCGGGGGGGGTCCCATATTGTCTGGCACAGTGCAAACTTATAGCAAGTGGCAATTGCTTAGCTAAAAACCCTCTACTTCACCTTTATCTTCCTTCCATGCACCCCCTAACTCACCACCAAAAAACGTCTTCAGTGACACCAGTGTACTATCAGTGTGATCTTGACTTGTGCATTTAATCTGCAGATGACAACTGGAAGTACCTGAAAGTGAATCCTGTGCAAACCATTCAGAAACCCAGACATGAGGCTCATGCCTGCTCCCATATGATAGAATCAAAGAAATCCTGCACCAAACAGGTTTATGTTCCACCTCTGGCGTGGACCCTGTGTCTTCCCACAGTGTATCCTCAGAGCACGCTACCTCCTTTAGTACCATAAATACAGGCAGCACTTATTAACAGGCACGTGCTCTGTTGGTCCCAGTGGAGCCCTTCCTTTTGGCTTTCTCAGGAGCCAACCCTACTGCTTGTTGTGCAACTTCAATTATTTTATTGTTTTCCCTTCCTGCGTTGATGCTCTGTCATCTACGGGTACCAGCAGAGTGGATTAGAGCTGCCTGTCAGCTTTCCCTGCCTGTGCACGCTCACAGAATACCCCGGGCTTGGGGCGCGCTGGCCCTGCTCCTGTTCCCCTTGGCACGGGAATAAGCTCCGGTTTCTGGCAGCGCATCCCCCTGGCACATGACAGATGTGGGGCTGCCCTTGCCCTGGTGCAGCTGGGCAGCCTAACAACGGGGCTGGCTGCGTGCTCACCCAGCTTTTTCCGACGTTAGACTGAAAGAGAAGTAAACATGTTCCTAGTGGTACTTCCTGGTGGGACATCAGTGCGTGTGAAGGACTGAACTGGTCCAACCGCACTGAAGTAAAACAGAGTTTAAAACAAGTACAGATTCCATGGGGTTTAATAAGGCACCTTTAGAAGTGATGACTTTAAAAGACGGCTGCCTGCACCCCACATCACACACCCAGCCCATCTCAGCAGCTTCACTGTCATTGAACACTGACCCTTGGTCAGCTAACCGGGGAGCCAGGACTGGAAAAAGCAGGCTGCAAAGGGAAGCATTTGTGCTCCAGCCCGCTCTGAGCTGCTCGGAGGGAGCACAAGGCAGTCCCTCTCCTGACCACTGCCACATCTCAAAGCTGCTGAAGCCACCCTTTCAAAATAGACTGGTCCATATGCACCTGCACGTGCCCAGTGCCACAGCTATACAAGCCACCCAGCAAGGCTGCTAGAACGTAGATGATCTTTCGAGGTCCCTTCCAACCCATAACATTCTCTGATTCTATGAATCTGTGATTACGAAGCCAGGTACACAAAACCATGGAATTATGGTAGGTCAGAGTCATCTTGGGGGCCAGTTTGGGTGAATCATGAGGAAAGGAACCTTACCAGCATTGACCATCCCCTGTTCACTTCAAAGGAGTTTTACTTAACTAAGTTGCCAGCCACTACTCACTCATGCAGTCTACAAAACTCATAGATGAGTTATTGAGAGTTGGAAGTATTGTTAACCCCGCTCAACTTGGAGCAAGCAAGGCACCACGCTGTTCATGCCTGCCAAGAAGAGGCACTTGGCAGATGCTGCAAGCAGAGGTGGTTCTAAGTGCCGGAGGAAGCTTTATCAAGTCTAGTGAAGCATCCCAGGAGATGCACTTGCTGAGCTTTTCAAGATACAAGCTGGTTCTAAACAAGGAGGGAGGTTTTGTGGCCCTTCCCTCAAAACACATTTCAGCACAGAGGGACCTGCTCTCACCAAAGTCCAGAGCCGCCTTTTGCCCTTGCTGTCTGCAGGTCAGCCTGCTTGGTTGGACTGACATTTGAAATAGGACCCCAAACCAAAACACCCCAGCCAGTGTGGTGGAACTGGGAACAACACTGCCCCCAGATTAGATTTGAACTTGCCAAAACACTTATAAAAAGGTACTGTGGAAAGTGTTAACGAAACATGAGACCTTCAGAAGACAATTGTTGACATCTGATGCCAAGAGAAGAGGAATAACGTAGCTTCTGCTCAGCTTTGCTCACATCAGCATCTCTCGGGCACGAACGGCACAACTCTCCTGCCTTTACACCCTGCTTCTTTCTGCTTGTGCAGCCCAGAAGCACTGCTGCTTGCAAGGGAGGAGCGCGACTAAAGAGCAAACAGCTTACAGAGCTGATCTGCTTAGCACCAAGAGTGTCACTCCTGCTAGCAGCGAGTTATAATTTGTTTTCCTTCAGTTAGAGTAGGTGGTTATTTTTTCCAGGTTAAAAACCCCAGAGGATTAGTACTGAGTTTGGGATTTAAAAATTTACATTCATCCATTATTCAAGCAGTTAATTACTTGACGAGTAACAGTCCTTGGAAGATACTTCATCGCTTTACCATTGCTCCTGTTTTATAATCATGCCTCTCCTGCTGTTTTTGGGGTTCGAGAGCCTCTGAAAGTGAGACAGCTTTGGATAGCCCAGGGTCCGGGGTTTTTCAGATGGAGAAGTCAGGAATTAACATCTAGTGTTGAGTGCAACCCTGAACAACAAGAAAAGAGTCCACGTCTTAGTGGTTGGAGGGCACGGGGTAGCTGTTGGTGGAGAAGTGGAGAAAAGAAACCTGGTGTGGAGGAGATGACGCCTTTTGTGATAGCCTCATGTGCGAACAAAGGGACGAGGCAGCAGGGAGAGCTCTCAGCTACAGCTTCCAGTGACCCACTTGCTCTGGCAGGGCCTGAATTTGTTGACCTTCAGCATCTAATTCAAATGTTAAATCAACACTTGGTCTGCGTGCGAGGAGGACGCTTGGAGAGCTTTGTCCTTTGCGTTTTTATCTTACCAGGTTCAGTCTCTTTGGGTTTACAGTGGGGTACTTGCAAAGATCAGGATTGTCAGGCAGCAGAGCAAAATGAGAACAGGACAAATAAGTTCTTCAGAGCAGAGACTGGGAAAAGGAAGTCTTGAGTGCTAAGGGACAGGAAAAACGTAGCTAAAAATCTCAACCCTGACGGCTTAGCGCTGTGATACCAACAAACAGCTCAGTCCCTGCTGCGATGCACATGAAATGCAGAAGTAGTTGTCATAGTTAAAGCCAAGGAGCACCGATTCTTGGAGAAGTACCCTGAAACAAGAGAAAATGTGCTGCCTGGACAAAGTACAGCAGAGAGATTCAAAAAAGAAAGAGAATAATCCCCAGCAGAGAGGCATTGAGAGAGGTCTGCCAGAAGGACTGACATTCTGAACATCTGGCTTTTTGACTGCTCTGTCTTACGTCTCTTTCTAGGACTAATTCTTTTATAGCCAAAAGTCCTTAAGGACTTTTCGTATCTCAAAATCAGGGCAGACAAAATGCTTTCTCTCTTTTAAACGGAGGGGAAAGTGATGCACAGGTGCAGTTTGTTCAGGATCCCCCCCCCAAGGAAGTCACTGACAAAGTCAATTAATGTCTCGTCCACTCCACTACAGTGTCCTGTGGAGCAGGCGCTTCTCCATGATGTGGGTCAAACTCATTGTGTGAGCTGTATCCAAAGACATTTTGAGTCTATTCCTCAAAAAGCACTAATAATTTTCTATCTCCAGGTAATTCCAAAGCTTCATCCTAGCTCAGAGCTTCGTCCTGTGCCAGTGTTTGCCATTGCATGTTACATTTATGTAGATGTAGGTCTCTCTCCATCAAATGTACTGATGATGCAATATTTCCATTGTTAAGCTGTCAGCAAAACATTGACCTTTGCTCCTGCTAAAACAAACTTTCCTGTCAATCAAAACCTTGTTATACACGGATATGACATTAGACCTACGAATAGCAATCTTGGTGATGGACAGCTCATCCGCAATGGCCCTCATTCTAAATTGCTCGGAGTCCAAAGCCTCGAGCAGCTAACCGACCACGCTCCCCTCTAACCTGAGAGCTGTGCTTGAAAAATACACTAACACAACAATAGCCATGCAGATTTTCCCCAAGCAGGCTACTCAGCTGGAGAGCTGTCTGAGGCTACACCTGGAAAGTAGCAGAAACTGAGAACAAGAGCAAGAAAGACACCGAGGACTGAGTAGAGGGTTTTTTTTCCCCCCCCACCCCAAGCTCCACCAATAGGGCTGAGATTTAAACTCAGCAATTTTCAGCTTGTTACTTTCAGTATCTGCCAGTTTAGGAAAAATAAAAAAGGTGAAATCATTATTAGAGTTTAGATTTGTTTTAAAAAAATAGCAGATTTCTAAACTAGGAGAGTCAGGGACAAAAATTAGCCTTGGGACTAGTACAACTTGCACCAGCTGGAGGCATTCCTTCTCTAGAAGACCTCACACCACCCTTACCACAGGAGCTGTAAGCAGCTAGCACCTTTGGATAACGTGCATTGACCACTCTACAATCACACACCTCAGCCCATAAGGTAGTCTGGGTTGGAAGGGACAGCAGAAGTGCCTAGTTCAATCTCCTGCTCAGTTCAAGGTCAGACCAGGTTAATTGGGACTTCATCCACAGTCAGGTCTTGAAAACCTGTTCCTTTTGGTTTAAGGGTGTCTCATGTCTAGAGTTCTGTAGTTCTATGATACAAGGATCTCCGCTTCTCTTCCCTTCTACCAAATAAAGATAAAGGACTTTACCGGGGGGGGGAAGAACTTTTATACATCAGGGTAAATGAGAAAGGATATCAGTTGTTTGAGCTGATTGTAAGACACCTGACTGAATTTTGTGCCATTCTGCTCTTTCTGCTGCTGTAAGAGCATCAAAACCAGTTACCCGTCCCCTGCTAAGCCACTCATATGCTCTTCACCTCCTTACACCTAGAAAGGCTTCAGCTGACTTGCCAGCAGTCATTCAGGCTTAGCGTGTTGCTTTAAAAGCTCCAGCAAAGCAAAAGCCATGTAGGAGAAGAGGAGACATTATCAGGTACCTAAAAGTACCTGTAGGGAAGTTGCAAGGCAACTAGTGACAGGATGAGAGGGCAAGGCCTGAAGCTGCTCAAGAGGAGGGTTAGGTTGGATGTTAGGAAGCCCTTCCTCATGGAAAGGGTGCTCAGACACTGGAATGGACTGCCCAGGGCAGTGGTGGAGTCCCCATCCCTGGAGGTGTTTAAGGACAAGCTGAGTGTGGCAATTAATGCCATATTAGGACATAGGCTGGGCTTGATGATCTCAGAAGTCTTTTCCATCCTCAGTTAATTCCGTGATCCTTGCAGCAGAACCCATTCATTGCCCCAGCATCCAAAACTCACACATTTCATGGCTGCTACCACCCAGCCAAAAGATCCTGCTCTGCCCTGTGCACCAGACTCAAAGACAATTATAGCAGAAGAATGATATTGCAGCCACTTTGGCAACCTGGAACAGCTTGGGAGAAAAGCTGGGCGCAGTGAAACACCACACTGTTGTTATCTATGGGAGCTTTCTCTCATCACCCCGTTTCAGTCATGCCCCTGCCAATGGGACTTGTCAAGGAGAATAATTCTCAAAAGAAACAACATGGTGAGAAAAAACCCCAAACATCTCCTACATGTGTGAGATGCTGAGTGATGCAGAAGCACCAGTCTCCTTAGGAGCCTGACCAGACACACCAATGAGTTACATGCATCAAGACCATTTAATCCTCCAGTTTCCTCTGGAGGGCTGAGGCTTTACTTAGGGTGCACTGGGAGTGGAGTCTCCTTCTGTGGAGATATTCAAACTCCACCTGGACATGTGCCTGTTTGATCCTCTCTAGGTGATCCTGCTTTAGCAGGAGGGTTGGACTAGATGATGTCCAGAGGTCCCCCCAACCCCTATCATTCAGGGACTCTGCAATGACTTCCCAAGTGAGCAGAGTGCAGCTTTCCCTTCTCTGCTTAGTCTTTGGTCTTTCTAACATACACTCAGCTCCTGCTGTACTTCATGCCTCAAAGCTTTAGAAAGCAGAACCTGGCCTGTTGATTTACTTTTCTCCCATTTCTGCTGCCTTTGCAAAGGCAACCAACGTTTTCTGGCTACTGAGACCCCCCTAGGCATAAGGGAACACAGGGGAAGGACAACAATCTCCAGCTGTACACAGAAAGAATCAATTTTCTTGGGCTTGTCCAAGAATCAAGGGTTTGAGTCTGAGGGGAGATTGTGAAACTAAGCCATCTCCTTGCCCTTCAGGAACACAGTCATCACTGAGTACAAGGTTGACCATCCCTGGTCAAAAGTGACTGGGCAGTCCCTCAAGTTCTGCGAGTTTTAATGCGACACTCACTTTGTGATGACTCAGTGAACTGCTGAAAAAAAATGGATTTAGGAAGTGTCGTGGCTATATCAGTCCAGTTTTTGTTGTATAAAGTACAAAAAGTTGCGAGATGCTGGGTGCTATTTGACACGATCAGACCCTTCTGTGCAAGCAAACACAACGATGTCCCACCACCTACAACAGGAGCAGACTCGGGTTCAGATGGGTGGCTTGCAGGACAGATGTCCGCTAACCTACCCCAGATGCTTGGCCACAGGGCTCCTCTGTTAACACTTCCTTCCTTTCTGAAAACTTCTTCCAAGAAGAAAAAACGTCTAATAGCTCAGAGAAAATAGAACCTACAGCACCCATCAGGGCCACAGCCCAGATCCTGTATTGTAGGAGAAGGCAAGAGAAGGGAGACAGGAACAAAAAGGAACCAAGAAAGGAGGATTATGTTGCTACATTTGGTAACATATGTATACACATGTTACCAAACACATAAGCAGCTGTGTTTGCCCACAAAGACTCGCTTCCACTGAGAAACAGATGTCAGCCAAAGGAGTTTCTGATGAGAATCCTGTACTCCACAAGGAGTCCACCACAGCAGAGGGGGAACCCAAAGCGCCCCACACGCGTGTTAAGAGCCCAAGTGGTGGTGTTTCTATGGGTGTCGCTTTCAGATTTGGGAAATTACAGGCACAGTGATAAATATTTCAGGCAGTTGACGACAATGAAAAGTAATTAACCCAGCTACAACAACAGGTGCTGTATGGGAAAACGCTGGCTTTTATGGTGAGGTTGTGGGTGCATGTGCTAAGTGCATTCGTCATTTTCTCCTGTCTTTTATTCAGAGAATGCCCTGGGGGAAAGCGCTCCGGTGCCAGCATTTATAGGCTATAATGAAACCCCATTAAATATGTATCTGACTGCTAACAACTGCGTAGAGAAAGAGAAATCCAACTATGGTTATGTGAGGCTGACCCTTCAGCAGGCTTTGGTCGTCAGAGCTGTCCCACCCGATCCCGTTTACCCCGTACTTCACTGCTGCTTTGAGTCGAGGGGAAGAGCTGCTATTTCTTTGCATTTCACTTTCTCATTCACAAAAGCACACAACAGGAACCAAAGCTCTGCTCGCTTGAACACAAATAGTCCAGAATGGACTCGACGGACACCAGAGGTCACTTCCAGCCCCTTCCATACCGTGATGAACATGGCTGCATGTAAAGTCTTAGGGAAACATTTTAGAAGCACAGGGTCGTAGAAGTTCAGAGTGCTAGCCCATCGCATACACACGGGTTCCACTTGTTCATCCAGAGCCTGCTCCTTACAGCTGGGCTCAGGCACAGGCTCCAGCACTTGCCAGGAGAGGATGCTGGAGTCACCGCTGGAAAACTCATGTTTTCTACTCTTTTCCCACAGAAGTCGCCCTTAAGTGAAAAATAACAACAGGCATATTGCAACCTTCTCCTCCCCACCAAACAGCGCAGAACACATCCAGAAGCCTCCCTCCCACCTTTCTATCTGCATTAGGAAGGAGCCAGAGGAGCTGTGTGTCTGCTTTTCCTGGCTTCCCTTAACCCGGTATCACCTTCCCCTGGCTCTGAGGGTCTTGAGCCAAAGAATTAATACAGGTAAGAAACTGAGCAGACAAAGCAGATGGGCTGACCATGCAGAATGGTTTTACTGATCTGAGCTCTCTTCTCTTCCTATCCTTTGCTTTTTTGGGTCTGCCCAGGATGACTGTTGATGCATTAGCCTCAACCGTCCATACAACACAGATTCCTCACAGCCCACGGGGAAGGGCACGTTCCTGCTGCTAATAGTAGGGAGAAACACGTGGAGTCAGCATCAGTGGACTGCAAACTCTCCCTAAGGGGAAGGGCAAAGGAAGTAACGTTTATGATGACACTTGTCCTTTTTCTGAGGTAGGAATAGATACGGGGGAGATGTCTGCAAGGCAGGATTGTTTGTCTAACGATAAAGAGAGCTGTCTCTCTTAAGCCAGTGACATGATTTATGAGAGAAGACTTTTCAGCCTCCAAACAGCCCTACCAGTCTCTAAACATGCTCGTAAAGTGTAATGTTCCTCCCATCTGAGGCTGCACGAGTTCAAAAGTCATCTCCTACTTGTGCAGATATCACTGCTGCCTCATAAACTGGGAATTTATGGGGAGCAGGTTACATCCCCTGACCTCCAGAGACAAAAGCCAAACCTGACATAGATTATTTAATATCTCACTGACAAATGCTGCTCAGATTTTTATATATATATATAAAAATAATTAACTCCAGACTTTTGTAAGCCTGAGCTTTAGAGTTTGGGCTGAATTTTAAACTCACAGAGTTTCTTCTTCGTGGTGCCTGGCATGCCAATTCCTATGATCAAACACAAACCTGAGCATCCTGCTGACATTCAAAAAGACAACAGGAACAAAGAAAAAGATCGTTTTCCTTAGTACAAGCGTAAAGGGGTTCAGAGCAGCATACAGTTTAGTCTCCTTCTCTGGAGATGTTTAAAACCCGCCTGGATATGTTCCTGTGCGACTTGGACTAGGTGATCCTGCTCTGGCAGGGGGATTGGACTGGAACATCTTTTGCTGTCCCTTCCACTCGCTGATGTTTCTGTGATTCTGTGGTTCTGTCACACTAAATGGTTATGGGTGCTTAAGGTGGCTTCAAGAGCACACTTAGGCAGGCTGCAAGGGGCAGGTAGGAAAGAGACCTGGGGGCAAAAGGCCCGTTGCCACCTGCCATTTTATCTCAGTGCTAAGCACCTGTCTCCAAGCCACCACCTGAGCGGAGCCAAGCAGCTTGTGGTCCAGGTATAAACACTAATCTGTCAGAAAGGGCTTCTTGGGAAGGCTGTGCCTTGACATCTCCAGGCTGGCTGACAGTTTCAATAGCACACGTTATCTGGCAGGGGGTTGCTTACCCCTTGACGTTCTGCCGCACCCCGTTGGTGCACACGTGCACTCGCACACCGCACGTGTGCCCGGAACACTTCACCTCTGGCACAAACATTGCTCTGCTGACAGAAGCAGACCACTGCTGCCTGGATGGCTTGCACTTGCCTAGCCCATCAGCCCTGCGCTGGGCACATACCACCATGTCCATGTCACCAGCTCCTCTGGGTGCCTGAGGCTGTCCCTGCTGACCCAGCTCTGCCAGGCTCCCCAAGGTGCTGCTCTCCCATGGGGAGAAGCGAGACACTGAAACTCTCTTTGTTTAACCACATCCAAACAGTCCCACTGAAAGGGAAGGATGAATTCCTTCCTGGCTTCCCAGGAAGACTGCCCAGGATCTCCTGCATCTGAGGCCATTTCATGCTAGGCTGGGTAAGGTTTTAGGCACATTTCTGTCCAGAGGTTTCATCACATCACATCCTGACAGCCGGAAGGGCTGGTGCTTATGCCTTGCTATTCCTCTCTCATACACACCTAGAAGTACAACCTCATCATCAAGAAAGCTGATTTCCCTAAGAAACACAAGCAGCTGTATGGCAGGCAAGTACTAGGTACCATTAAATAAAGTCCATGGTCTGAAGCTAGTAAAAGCCAAGGAATGCATTATCTTTGGGAGACTTCTTTCATTTTCTATCAGAAAGCAAGCCAAACATGTCACCTAGGGTCTGTTTCAGCACCATGCATTGAAGAGTTTTGTTCAGTTGTACAATTTATCTTTGGAAAAACCACTTTACCAAGCAGGGTATCTGGCAACAGCTTGAGAAACTGCAAGGCTAAGTGTGTTCAGTTGTAGCATCCTTTGCAGAAGCCTCTGACTTGGCCAAGCTGCTTAATATCTCCACTTGAGAAAGCTCCAACTGCTGACAGAGACACCCTCTGAGCTACAGAAACCACCCTTGTAATCAGGGACTAAACAATCCCAAAGAGGCTTCCCTGCAGCAACAGCCCTGGGCAGAGGAAGAGAGGACAAGGAGACCACACGTGCTCATACTGCTGCGTCTCAAAAAGAGACGAGGACAGCAACGGAGAGAGCCACAGCAGCAGAGCAACGGGAGAAGGGTGGAAGGAGCCAGGCAGCTGCAAGGACAAGCAGTGGGCACGTGGAGCCCAGGCAGACAGCTTTAGACCCACAAGCCTCACAACCTACCTGAGGGCAGCAGTAAGGTCTGAACCCTGACAGAAGCACAGACTTTTAGCTATCCATAACATGAGCTTCCCTCTCCACTTGAGACCTAATTACTGCTGCCTGTAAGCTGTTAAGTCACAGAATAATGTGGTCCTGTTGATGGCCAACATAAACATCAGCATGAAGACACCCTGGTTTGCTGTACTAACAACTTAGAAAAATTAAACCTACAAGTCAGAGTCACAGCCTGAAACTTCAGTTGCCGAGTTGAAGTTGCTGTTAGGAGCACACTGCAACACCTGACCCAGTTTTGCTAGCAGGAGGAAGTTTCTTTCTTCCATGGGATGTGGCACATAAGGCATCTGGAGAATGAACCGGGATTTTGTGCAGCCACAAAACCTGTTGCCTGTCTCAAGGGCTGCAGGAATCACAAGTGGTCTAGAAGGAAGTCAAGGGGTGGCAGAGGAGCTCTGTGCTGTAGAGCAAGCACCGGAGAGAGCCCTTCCTGGACTGCAGACGTGCCCTCTGCTACAAACATGTTTTACACTGGTGGGCAAGGAACGTGGCCAGATAGGAGGCAATCTCTATCCCTCTTTGAAAACCCTGCTTCTGGCAAGCTGGGTAGAAACTATGGGGGCCATAATCGTATTGGTCTGACAAACCCGTGCCGGTCCAGACTCTAGACGTAATCTCATTACACAGAATCACAGAACATTAGGGGTTGGAAGGGACCTCAAAAGATCATCCAGTCCTATCCCCCTGCCAGAGCAGGATCACCTACATCAAGTCACGCGGGTACACGTCCAGGCGGGTTTTAAGCCTCTCCAGAGAAAGAGACTGCACAGCCTCTCTGGGCATCCTGTTCCATTGCTCCATCACCAGGAAGAAGTTACTTCTCTTCCTGCTTCCCCTCCCCCAAAATTTCCCAAACATCCTGCTGCCTCATGCCAAAGAGTAGGCTTGGAGCTAAATAGGTACCTGTGAAGCTCTCGAGATACTGGAGGGAAAAATCACAATCAAAATAGTTGCTCTGTGTGCAGAGCAGGGTACAAGCTGCATAAAGTATTCTAGGGTGTTCGCCTGAACGTGATGATCTTAAAGGTCTTTTCCAACCTAAGTGATTCAATGATTCTAAGTCAGGAAGGTAAGGGGCCGACCAAACCACGGGTTCAGGAGGCTAGTACAGTTACTCAGCCAATGAACCAGTTGCCCAATATTGGCATCTCGAGCAGAAAAACAATATTCCCTGGGCATGGCAGCAAAACCAAAACCCAATCAGCCACAAAAACTCATGAGAGTTTAAAAGACCATAAAACCAGGGAAGTCAGTTTTCGTGATAAAAACTAGTCAGTTCTGAAACCTCTTTCCATTTTTTATGTCACTTCTAAAACACTTCAGAGACATTTGTGCACCTGCCAGAGCGTGCTGACTGCCCCGCAGAGGATGCATCAGCTCTGCTCCCAGTCACAGGAGCTTCTGAGAACCAACTGCAGAAAACTGCAGATCATCAAATTTTACTTTGAAAGTGGTTTTAAACAGCAATTTATTTCTAAAGAGACTCCTTTTGGGTTAATCAACTGAATAAGGAGAAAAAACCCAACTGAATGAGGAAAAAAAACCCCAAACAGATCACCTACTTTTGGTTTAGACTTTGTTCATTTTCTTTTCCCCATAAAATACAGCCACTCACTAGCCATCTCTTTGGTGATACGGTCTCTAATTTAAAACTGACTTCAGCCAGGCAGCAGGCACGGAATTTGTGGTGCAAGCTGTCAAGAGATGCTGGAAGTGCAGCCTTGGCAAAATAAGGGTTAGAGGGAGTCTATGTGCAGTATTATTTACAGAGAGGACAGCTGTGCCAGTGACCGAAGTAAAACATCCTGACTAAATATAATCTGAAGCCAGAGATAAGTGAGTGTTTCAAAGCTACGTCCCTACATGAGGCACATGTTTAGCTTTTCATGCATCACAATGGATGTCCCACATGAACTTTTTTCTTCTTCAGGTTTCCTTCAGCCCCCGACTGTCCCTGTCACCCTGTGCCAGATGGGAAGTGAGAGCTAAGCTGATCCACCTCTTTGTGGTGGAAACCCCCCGAGCTTCGGCTACAGGTTACTGAAGCCTTCATGAAAAATTCAGATCTGGTATAACAAGCTTGCTGAAAGTAAAATGCATGTCACATTATCCACCCTCCCCTTTTGCTACCACTGAACGACCAGCACTGGGAGGCAGAAGACATGTCTGCAACAGACTTGTATGGGGATGCAGGTGCAAAAATAAGCATTAAACTTGCTCCTGTTTTCACCTTTCTCTTTTGGCAGTAAAAGTAAGAACCTGTAAAAGCAGAGAACTAGAAAAAAAAAAGCCCCCAGAACATTAATTTAAAGAGGCACATGGGGAAGTAAACACTGAAGATTGAGAAACTGCTAAAAAGATTGGGATGTGTAAGTATTCTGTGCCTTTCTCAGAAGCTAAGCCCTTGTTATCATGCATTAGATGCAATTCATATTGCATTGCTGCAACTATTCCAGATGATTAATTCAGTGCCTTTTAAAGTTGTCATTTGCTGTAAAAGATGCAGCAAAGCAAGTGGAAGCCAGAAAGGTCCAAGGAGAAATCAGCTTTGTAGTTGGGCTCAAGCTCACCCTTCGTGCTTTTGCCCTGCAAGCTCGAGGGGACACACGCTCCCAAGACTTGCTGTGGACAAGCATCACCCTTGCCACCCTACATGCTAAATACTTAAGATGGGCTGCAGGCATAATTCAGAACCCTTGGAGAGATCCCAGGCTCTGTCCAGCTGTTTCAGAAGGAGTATCGAGATACCAGGACCACAGGCAAAATGAAATCCTTACAGCAACTACATACTGTGAAAACTGCTTCTCAGAAAGCAGTGGCAGTGACAAGTGATAGTTTCAACAGAAATGACACTATTACAGCAGAGAAAATCATCTCAGTGGAGCTTTAATGTTGGACAGGGCTTGGCCCAAGTGTGGTGGAGATACAGGGGAGAATTCAGCATCACCACACAAAGTTGTGTGGATGCTGAATTCACCAGCACCAATACTCTCTTCAAAATTAAAGTGAAATCTGTGCTGCACTCACACCCCACATGACTTGCTATGACACACATGGGTGAAGACTGTTCTCTTCTGCCTCTTTAACCTGCAGATCTCCATTCAAATGCACAGCCCTTGCACCTTAATTTAGATGTGCATTTCCCTCAACAGCATCCTCTCTGAGGAGCAGGGACACTTTGCTCTAGAGAGGCAATTCAACAATAAGACTACCTCTGACTGTCTCTATACATTGAATTATATATATATATATATTCACTATATATGTAATATATTCAATGTATAACTCTGTATATTGAATTACACAGTCATTCAATATCAAAAGTCTTCCCTAGCCAGAGAAATAAATATGGTGATCCAGGATAAATGATTGCACAACAGCTTTAATGATCTCAGAGGGTCCTTTGATGGAACAAATTGATAAAACCCCCAAAATCTATGCAGTGATCTTGTTGCTTGCCACAGAGGGGCAGCTGTGTCTGAGGTGAAACTGTAACTGCCAGTGCTGTGCTGCAGCTTCGCACAGCAGCTCTGGTCGCAGCTTGTGGGTGTGGGATAGATTGTATTGATCTGAAATGTGAAATGGAGTGAGTAATCAAAGGGGATCAATGCCAAAAACCTAACCAAAAAGAAAGGGGGAAAACATGGCAGAACCTTACTGTTGTCAAAAATACCATGAGACCTTTACGTGCTTGAGAAAACCTCACTCAGAGCCCCAATACCACCTCATAAAATAGCTCCCACCGCAGGGTCCTCCAGGGGCAGGAAGTGCACACTGAAGTCGAGGAGCATGCTCCAGCTCATACAGCCCCCTCCTCATTAAAGCCTTATGGAAATTTTCTTCACTTCTCACATCCCGCTCTACCACCATGTTTTGTGCTGCTTATCCCATGAAAATGTCATTACTCGCAGTTCTAACAGAACAGTTTAATGTTCTGTATATAATCACAGAACATTAGGGATTGGGAGAGACCTTGAAAGATCATCCTGAAAGACCATCTAGTCCAATCCCCCTGCCACAGCACGAGCACCTAGATCAAATCACATAGAAACATGTCCAGGTGGGTTTTAAACATCTCCAGAGAAGGAGACTCCAGAATCCCCTTGGGCAGCCTGTTCTAGAGCTCTGTCACCCTCACTATGAAGAAGTTCCTTCTCATATTTAGGTGGACTCTCCCGTGTTCCAGCTGACACCCATTGGCCCTTGTCCTATGCCACTGAGAACAGCCTGGCTCCATCGTTCTGACACTCATCCTTTCCATATCTATCAACATTAATGAGGTCATCCCTCAGTCTCTTTCTTCTCCAAGCTCAAGAGACCCAGCTCCCTCAACCTTTCCTCATCAGAGAGATGTTCCACTCCCTTCACCATCTTTGTGGCTCTGCATTGGAGTCTCTCCTCTTGAACGGAGGGGCCCAGAACTGGACACAAGATTCCAGATGTGGTCTCACCAGGGCAGCGTAGAGGAACAGGAGAACGATGTAGACAAGGGTGTCACCGAGTCACCTAACACACTTTTATGGCACTTACATGGTAGTCCGTGCTACCTTAAACCCCGGAGCTATTGGTGGAGCCTAAAATTCCTGGTTTATATTTTATTTGCTGGTTAGAAAAGTAAAAATAAAAGACCAAACCTTCCTGGGAAAAGAGAGCAAGTCTCCTAGATGTTTTGTGTTGTCCCATGTTGCACCAAAACCTCACAGCTACCTAGAGGTGCAGATGTTGAGCGGAGCCTTCTCTTGCACACATGGAAGGGTAGAGGGGACCGTCCTCCCGTTCCATTCCTATTAATTCCTTGCAGTGGTCAGCACAGCAGAGGGGAAGAGTCGGGGAAGAAGGTGCTGCAGCTGCATGATGCCCCCAGTATTTGCTGCCTGGGAAGACCAAGTTCAGCAGGGAAGTGCCACAGGGCAGCTGCACACGCAGTGGCTAGTGGATTTCAGTAGCTCCATACAAAACACTGGGACACAAGCAACATACCCCAGCTTTACAGGCAAAGAAGCAGCACCCACCTCCCTTGCCCAAACACCTTTTCCCTGGGGAAGAGAATATTGGTGCATGTGTCAACAGCACTTCCCAACCATCTGGGGCCCAGGACATCACATCACACCACAGAGCTCTCCTGCCTATCAGGCTGGCATTAGCCCTTTGACTTGCCAGCTTGTCTCAGCAAAGCCCTTATAGACACCCCAAAGAAAACCTCCCCTACAGTTAAAAGGTGTGAGAGAAAACAGACTCCTGCAGGGCATCTCACTTCTCACACATACAGGCAACACCAAGTGTCGTTCCATCATTTACAGGAGTCACTGTCTCCTGGAAAAGCAGACCTGTGCCTTTACTAGTCATCAGCTGGACTGAGCCATAACTGTATGAGAGAGTTTAGATAAGAGTTTCCAGGCTACACAGGAGCTTGCACAGATACAAGGCTGTTCCTACACAAATGTTTCTTGCTTCTCCAATTTTCTTCCAGCTGAGAAACCATCAAGACAACCACAAGGTGAGGTGGTGGAGTTGCTCTTTCTGTACGTGAGCAACTGAAGTGAGCTTTGTCCAGCAGGGGACAATGAATGAAAGGTTACGGGCAAGACTTAAGGGACACGCGAATATGGGCAATTCTGTTGTGGGTGTTTACTACAGACCTCCAAAGCAGGAAGAAGTTTTTGTCAAGGCCCTTTATGGGCAGCTAGAAGCAGCTTCAGGATCACACCACTGGTGCTCGTGGGTGACTTCAATCACCCTGCTGTTTGATGATGGTAAAGCCACACAGCCAGGCACACTCAGTCCAGAATGTTCCTGTAGTGCATTGATGGCAGCTTTCTGATGCAGGTGGTTAAAGAATCAACAAGGACAAGTGGGCTGCTGGACCTTACATCAACAAAGTCTGCACAGGAACGTGAAGGTTAGAGACAGCCTTGGCTGTAGTGAGCATGACGCAGAAGAGTCCAGTATTGTAAGGGACAGAAGGAGGACAGTCAATAGATTTAAATCCTGGATTTTAGGAGGGCTAGATTTGTCCTCTTCAAAGACCTACTTGGAGTATCATAGTATCATAGTATTACCAGGGTTGAAAGGGACCTAATAGATCATCAAGTCCAACCCCTACCACACAGCTCAAGGCTAGACCATGGCACCAAGTGCCATGTCC
>JAOXOE010000405.1:18677136-18702413 GCA_028565055.1 Phoeniculus purpureus | reverse complement strand
CCCAAATGAATACATTTTGTTAACCTATGGAATTTTATTTAAAACCAGTATGGTACATCAAATGAACCAAAATAAGCAGAGACAGACTTGAGCATCGTCAAATAAGGCACATATAAAAAAATCTACATGTGTAATCCAGTGAAACAGACAGTTTTCATATATATATTTGGAGGTAGAAATAATTACAAAAATACTGACAGATCTTCGGCAGTAACAGATTTATTTAAACAATTAGGTCCCCATTTGGAAAAGTTGTCTGTAAAACAGTGTTTATTCAGCTTCTGAAGTTGGCACATCTGAGCCATTTATGGGTTTTAAGCACCAAAAGAATGTTGTTACTGGGATTAAAAATATTCAATACCATGAGGAATATAATAAAAGAAATTATTCAAAGTTATAAACGTTCATAAAACTAATGGTCATCAGTAGAAGTCCTCAGGGTGTATGACTCTTCTTCCTTGAATCCCACAGCATATTTGTATTTTAGAGACCTAACGAAGCTTTCAATAACGTAGCTATATCTGCTGGAATGGTTCCTTCTTCTCCTAAGGAATAAAAGCAAACTTTAGTACAGCTCAAAACGTCTCAAATCAACATACAGAAGTCTAGATCCCCAAAAAGCATGCCCAACATCAAATCATCTATTTGTAGGAGCCTGCCATTGACCTGCAAGTCAGACTCAGAGAGCGCTTCCTTTCAAACCAAATAATAATCAGTACAAACACATCTTCCCGGTTTGATCAACATGAAAAATGTTTGTCTGCACCAAGAACCTTGTTTTTTTCCAGAAAAACGTATTGCAGCAAATTCAATTCACATAAGTGGACATCATTATGTGCAAGACACCTACCTGAATCAGTTGCAGTCATATCTTGTTCTAACTTCAATTTCTGCTGGCTAATTTTCAGCATGGATTCTTCAATAGTCCCTTTACTGATTAGCTTTATGACTTTCACTTCTCTGAAAACCACAAAATAGGGTAAGTCCATTTTTATAGTTTCTTTGGATTAGTGCAAAAGGGAAGGATGCTCTGTCTTTACTCAGCTGGCCGTGGTTTAAAGCAAGGAGAAAAAGAAGGAGGCAATACAAAGAGCTTCCAGGTTTTCCGTCTGAACCAACTGTGCCGTGTATGACCAGAAAGCTTGTTTTCTCCTGCACTGCCAGCCACCACAAAGTCTAGATGGTCACAAAACTCTCCACCGATTCCAATAACTCAACTTCCCCCTCATCTCATACTACAGTTCAAATGGCAGTTGTCAAACATCAGCTCACGTTAGCTTATGCTTACTTATGGCTGAAACAGTCCATGGCTTCGCTCTTTATGTTAGGGTGGCACATTAAAGCCTTAAAGTTTGAGGAGTCAAACAGCTTTGCCAAAGAGTCGCAAGGACTTCAGGTCTACCTTGAAATAGTTCATAGGAGAAATCTGAGCATTATAGGGAGTTTGAAGGTTACAGAGAAGTGGAAAAATGAGGACAATGCAGATGAGGCTTGTTCTGGCAGCAACATGCATTGATTACAATTACCCAGCTTCCACATAACCCAGAGCTGTTTGTTCCACACACATCTTTACTTTCAAAGGATTTTTAAATCATAAAATACTGTCCCCTTTCAACCTTCTTTGAAAGCTTGCCTCAGAGAGCCAAACATTAGCATTAAAACTTCCTACCTCGTCTGACCAACTCTGTGGCATCGGTCTTCCGCTTGCTTGTCGTTGTACGGGTTGCAGTCAATGTCATGAAGAATAACAACATTTGCAGAGGTCAGATTAATTCCCAAGCCACCAGCTTTGGTTGACAGCAGAAATACAAATATATCCATGTCTGTATTAAACTCATCTATTAGATGTATCCTGCAGAATACAAGAAAATGAGTATCAGGCTTTGCAGAAAACATTATCATGCTGCCTCCAGGGTTGAATACAGAAGTCAGGGTGATGATACTTCAAAAAGGAGGGCACTGGCATTGCAAAGCAGCTCAAAAGCACAGAAGTTATGCAGAAGAGAGTCTGAGCAGTCCTCAGCTGTGAGCAGAGAAACAGATAAATAGCAAAGAATGAAAAGAAGCTTGGAAAAATACCTGTATCATCCAAAAGAGGAAATTGGAGGGCGACAAAAGACCTAAGCACATGAAACACGGGGAGGGGAGTGATGCAGAAATTTAACTTAGTTACTGCACAAACTGCACAGACAAGGCAAGGTGAGCTTTTGTTATACTGCCACATAAGCAAATCCAACGCACTATCAACTGATGAAGACACGAGTTTTCCATTTCAATAGCTAACACCTTAACCCAGCCATCTAAAACTCACCTTTCAGCCTCATCTTTACTAAAGCAATTTGAAACCCAACTTTAACCCCCTTCTTAGTCTATACCCAATGACCACAGAATTTCTATACATTGAAAAACAAAGCTAAGAGTTTTTAAGTCAGTTCCCCCAATCCACATACACACCCATTTTTCCCTCTCTCCCATCTTCAGCAAAAACATCACATACCGGTCAGAAATCTGTGTTTTTCCATCCAACCTAATATATTTATGTTGCCCATGTTTAAGGAAAACTTCCAAGATATCCAACATCATAGTAAACTGGCTAAACAGTACAACTCTGTCACCCTGGAAATGACAAAGCAAAACAAAGCGTTTTAAAATACATCAGTTATGGAAATACTTCATTGGTGCAAGCATGCTTTTGACTGAAGCCCTATCTTCTGAACTAAAAGACTACTTGTGAAAACACTGTCTCTAGTATGTCTGCTGTACTAGCCCCCCTTTTGTCAATGCAGTCATTTCACAGTCAATTTTTAGTTAATTTGTACTTAAGTGACTCACAATCTAGAAATCACCTGTCAAATGCATAAAGGACAAATCTCTGCAATAAACATCTCCGAAATGTTTTCATGCAGAACTGAAATCCCAGCTATATTCCATGCAGCACACAGGAGTACTGCTCTTCTGCCTGCAATCATCTAACACACGTGTAAAAATCCAGGATGATCTGAAGTGCCCCTGTACGTGCTCATTTATAAAGGCTGCCCAGGGGGGTTGTGGAGTCTCCTCCACTGGAGATGTTTAAGACTCGCCTGGATGCGTTCCTGTGCGACTTGGTCTAGGTGATCCTGCTGTGGCAGGGGGAATTGGACTGGATGATCTTTTGAGGTCCCTTCCAATCCCTAATGATTCTATGATTCTATACAGCTATCAGATGTTAATTTAACAAGTTATTTACAGCCTCCCCCTTAGGCTGACAGGAAAAGATGTTTTAGCCATCTGTTGTACCAACCTTTTCTTTAAGGTCAGTGAGAATGCGTTCCAGTGCTTTAAACTTTCCAGAATCCAAGATCTGATCCAAGTCTAACGTGAAGTCACCAACGTGAGAGTATTGGTTACAAAGCAAGTGCAGCTCAAAATCTGTCATTATTGTCATGTCTTCCAAGATAAGGTCAGGGTCAGCATCAGAGTGAGTGGGTTCCTGTTAGCAGAAATGAAAGGAAGTCATGCAATACACAGTCTTGCCAGACAGACAAGAGAAAACAAAACCAACACAGCGTAACATCCAGAATTTCTGAAAGAACACAGTAGCACAACTAGACGTGGGCAAACTCCAGAGAATGGCTCATGCAAGCAACAGAAGATCAACTCCACAACCCTGTGTTTCTAGTAGAGGATTCACTATTTTGCAATTTAGCTTTCAGAAGAACTAAAAAATATATGCTCAACCTCCACAGCAATTACTTAGCTCCCGTGAAGCCCTGTGACCTTTTACCCCTGTGTCAGACCTCTTCCCCTGAAGACACATTCCCTAAAAGGGAGGTCCAAACCTTGGATAGATGGTAGAAGACATGGTAAGCCCAGCCCAAGATGTAGGGTGGGTAGAGGGATGTCATGCCTGGAAGAAAGAGGAAAAGAAAAGCCACATCTGGAGAGTACGATGGTATGAGTAGGAATAAAAAGGGACAAATATTGTTCACATACCACTGGGCCACTTCTTTCCCCCAACCTCAACTGCTTTTTATTTTAAAACAAAAGCTGAAGATACGCAAAATCAGCTGCAACCTTCTTAGAGCACCTGCTACATGTTCAGTGTTGGTTTTTTTAACACTTCAGAAAGAAGCAACAGTTTTCCCCAAACTCCACAGGCGTTAAAGCCAGCCAAATGAAATACGAATCCTCAATAGTTCAATACTTATGCTGTCCCTAGTTCTGTACAGCCCAGATGTGTTGCTACTCAAAAAACACTAGTAAACTCAAATGCCCACCCAAAGTTTTTTCCAGAAGTACTTGGGAGTTTTAATCTCCAGTGGAAGAAAGAGGTGTTAAGGGAGATCTAATGAAAAGGAGATGACTGTAGGACTCTCACAACTATTCTCTCCATCCTAATACCTGATATAAATAACACAGTGTTAAACACATACTGAACTTGGTTGGAGCACTGGATAGATGCAGACAAATAAAAAGCACAAACAATAAATTAAGTTTTGCGAAGACACATTGTTGACCAAAGAACTGACAACTAGAAGTCAATCTGTTTAAAGTGCGTAAGAACAGACAAATTAAGGATTGCTTCTGCATCTCAGCATTTTACCTTCAGCATAAGCGTGGACATCGCCTTGAGCTTGTCAGTTGTGTAATAGTGACGATGCAGGAGAGGGTGATTAGCCATTTTTCTAAGTTGCATCATTACATTTCCCATATCAGAGTTTTTCTCTGTAAACAAAGACATGAGGTATAATCAGCACTAGTACACACACACCTAGCTGACACCTTTAAGGACTTGGATTTGACACAGAAAAACAGAAGGATATAGTGAGGGGCTTTGTACTCATAATTGATTTATGTCTGGGCATGAAAAAATACAGCAGAAGGAATCAAGACCCTCACATACCGTTACTGTTAACGGTTTTCTTCAACTTGTTTACGAGGTCACAATACAGCTGTTCCTGTTTCTCAGACATGGCACATAATTCAACGACATCTTTTTTGGGAGGTAGTTGTTTAAGAACCTGACAAAATTAAAAAATAACAGGTAGTAAAAATGTTTTGTAGTGAACAGTCAGTAACGCTGTTACCAGCCTGCTTTCTCAGCTACTCCGTTCATTCTCCCCATCCCAACTCCTTTCACTGGCTGTAACTTTGCTACCTGAATCAGCACCCTGACACATCCCAAACTCAGTTTGGATTATGCATCACCTGCCCATCAAGTAACATGATCTACACCCTCCAGAAATTGCACTAAATAATAGAAACATGAGATACCTGGAACCAGCTCCCCTGATAATCAGAGATTTTTTTGATACCCACTGCTTACAACAACATGCAAGTACCCAAACCCACTTTTTGTATCACTATTCAACTTTTCCCTTTCCAATTCCAAATAGAAGAATTTAAGTACGTTTTGGATTTAAGAACGAAGACACATTTTGTTGGTAGAAAATAACAAACCACACATTTCTACTTGTACATATACACAACTACACACCTGCACCATTCACTGCCTTAATCCTTTCACATCAAGTGAACCTTCATGACTATGTCGTCAAATACTTACGGTTCACATGGAGGATTTCTCACTTCTAATTACTTACTGAATCAACTTTCCTAACTAAAATTTCCAACTGTAAATAGTCAACAAATAAGCAGCAAAGCTGCAGCAGATCACACTGTCACTTAAAACTCCTTAAAGGGGAAAGTTTCTTGCTCTTCCTAGATAAAACAGCTACAACTAGCACTGACAAAATTTGACCTTAAGTTCTGTTAGTCTCAATGATTGCCAGACTTCCTGCTAATATGAAGTTATTCAAGATAAAACGTTACCTCATCTTTTACTCTTCTCAGGATGAATGGTTTTATTATCTGCTTTGCATGTGCAATCCTCTCCTTTTCATATATGCTTTGTTCTTCAGCACTCTTCTAAGGAAAACAGCGCAGGAATTCAATTGCAGTGTGATGTTTTCAGCTGTAACAACACTGCCTTAACCATTGCTTGAAAACCCAGTCAGAACACGCAGATCTAACAGGGCCAGTAGTACCGAGATACCCCGTTACAGCACTCTCATTCAAAATGGTCTGTTCTGTTCATTTTCTAGACTTGCATAATCACATCCTTTGTTTACGTAAGATACCAATAGCTTTGCAGCCAAACAGCAGTGTTTTAGCAGAAAAACCCAAAGAAAACCTTAAAAAGTTATTGTTAGTAAGATAAAGTACAACACTTACTGCTTTTGAAGAGAACATCCTTTGGATTCCACTTGTGCTACTACTGAACATACGTGGCATGACAAAATTCAGGAGGGACATCAGTTCCAACAGGTTATTTTGAACCGGAGTCCCCGTTAGCAGTAAGCGATTCTTCACCTGCATGTCCGTTGTGAAAAGCAGCAACGAGAAACATTAGCCAGACAGATTAAAAGTGAATATTGGCAGAAGCAACACAGCTAAATTTTAACTATTTACGCTTTACATCGAACCTCATGGATTGATTTCCTGGTTAACAAAACAGATTAGGAATTTATAACCACTTATCGACTATTCTAGAAGCATAACTCAAACATAAGAAAAGCCTCCCCGGCTCTAGTAAGGGCTTTCTTGTTCGTTTCTGGTTTTATTTTTTAGAGATTCTTTTGGTGGTTCTCTTAGCCATTTTTGTTTCGTATTAATGTACTTTTCCTCTCACATCACATCTTTTCTAGTATCATTCCACACTCACACAAAAGTTCTGAACTGCACGTACAAGCCACAGTTTAGTCGCTTTTAAGACGAGCTTCTTCAAAAGGGTTTTGGTGAAAAATATCTTGAAAAATAAGCTGTAACAAGTGATCATAAGTACATTATTCTTGTGTGAACACGACAGTGCTAAGTCAAATAATCTGAGAAAGAGCTAGACTCACATTGTATTAAAATGTCTTTGAATTGAAAAGTTTTATTGCAGCACAAAAATAAAGTCATTTTAAAGCTGCATAGTCCTATCAAAGTAGGTCCTTAAGTGGCCTGGGCTTTCAGCACAAGTCATTAAAAGAGCATTTTTACACTCTTTACTACCGTGGGATACAAAACCAAACCACTCCACCACTGCAATAACGCTATAGGGAATGTAGGATTCATTCCCAAGACCACACCAACACCTACATGCCCTTGCATGCTGCAGTTTCTGATACATTATGTGTAGGTGAACTTCACAGTTAATTCCATGTTTTCCCTCAACTCATAACTACAAAACTAAGAACACAAGAGTTGTCCTCAGTAAGCTAACAATAATTTCCAATCCCTAATGATTCTATGAATAACTCCACTTCTTACATTAATCATCATGAGGTGCCGGTAGCGTACAGAGCTCATGTTCTTGAGCATATGACCTTCATCAAAAATTGCATAGTTAATCTTCAACTTGCGAAACAGGCCTCGATCCTCTGAGCTGCTAATTGCACAGTTGTATCTGTCAAAGAAAGATATCAGAAGCGACGCATCAGATGCAAATTTAACGTGAACGAGAAGCGCAGCAAGGTTGGCAAAGGGTCTGGAGAACAAGCGTTATGAGGAGCAGCTGAGGGAGGCTGCTTAGTCTGAAAGAGGCTCAGGAGAGACCTCATTGCTTTCTACCTGAAAAGAAGTTGTCGACAGGTGGGTACTGATCTCTTATCACAAGTAATGAGTGAGAGGATGAGGGAAAATGGCCACAAGTTGCACCAGGGCAAGTTTAGGACACGGAGGGGGCTGGACCACCATCCCTGGATATGTGCAAGAGCTAAGCAGGTATAGAACTTAGGAGTATGGTTTAGTGGTGACCTTAGTACCATTACGTAAACTGTCGGACTCAATGATCTTAAAGGGTCTTTTTCACCCTAAATGACTCTGATTCTATGCTGTTAATGCTATCAATGTAAATGCTCTACAATTGTTGAGAGTTGTGAAGAGTACACAAGGTGCAGCAAATAAAACTGCCTAGAAGTAACCGAGTAGTACCAGTTTTTACTAGCTGAAAATAGACGTCCCTCCCCACTGTTTGGTTACGCCACTAGAGGTCAGCAAGAGCCAATAAAACTCACTGGTTATTTAATGATGGTACTTACGTAGTTATAATGACATTGAAGTCGACTACGTTATTGATAATGTCCACCCTGAGATTTTTCCTCTCTTCCTGGGAACCTGCACAAGGATAACACAAATACATGCAGTTAGGCTCATTTCACATAAATACAAAAATTATGACGGCACACAGAAATAAATACGTTGAGCAATAAACAGGTGTATTTAAGCCAGTCTTAAAACACTTATTCGACAAGAAGTTTCTTAGGCTGAACATGCAAAGAGTTGTATGACTGGATTAATTTCTAAATTACATTCCTCACCGTAGTATAAAAGGACGTTCAGTTCAGGACACCACAGTCGAACTTCTCTTACCCAGTTATCTGTGAGGAATCATTACAATAAAAACTCAGTTAATTTATACTTCATTATCTCTTACATAATTTCAGACATACCTCAGCGTTAAGTCAAACACCTGATTTTAAAGCAAATCCCTTTCGAATTATCCTGAAATTTAAGAAAGTCTCTATCTGAAAGATGGAAAACTGGTAGTATTTAGGAAAAAAAAAAATCAAACTATCCACAACCAAGCTTTCAGTAACTCTTGCTGAACCAGTTTACACTGGGAACTCTTAAGGAAACTAGCACATAAAAATCATACACAGCTTAACTCTTCAGCATTATCTCTTCCCTAGACAGTTCATTCCTGTGAAAGCAAATCAGTTCACTTCTTGGTACTGGCACACAGCAGCATTTCATCAGGAGAGACAACTCCCCTGGGAGTAGACAAGAAAACCTGACACCTTGATCGAGCTCCGGGTGTGCAGCCAGCAGAGCAACCACCAGCAACTTTACCAAGCCCAAGGGGAAGCTGCTTCACTGCCAACACAAATGCTGACCCCAAACCACAGCAAAAGGGAATCTGATAAAGGCCAGTCAGCCCAGGCTGGACTGATCAGGGTTGAGGAGATGCCTCCAGGAAAGCGTCAGGTACTTCCTAGCGATCTCTGGGATGGAGGGTCTAGGCCAACCCACCAGTAGAATTCATGAGCCTCTACGATCCACAAAAGCATCTTAATTTATACCTGTAGGTACACCTCAGGTTTTACGCGACATGCATTTTTAAGAGGGTTTTCAAACAGCGGCTTCCCGTGTATTTTAAGAGCACACTGACAACGTCAATTTCAAACTAATGAAAGCTTTAGTTTTCTGATGTGTCTAGAGAAGTGTTTCAGACCCAGATAAGTGTCTTATAATAAAAGCAGCATTTTCTTTCTAAATTACTTTTGATACTTTCTCCTTTCTGTATTAATTCAACAAAATCTAATTTAACTCAACCAAAAAGCCAGTTTCTGCTCAAATTCAGCTGCTTCACTCGTCCTGCTTTCAACTGAGGTAATTAAAAAAAAAAACAAAATGCAAAGCTAAAACACAGTCAGCTTCAGGATTTTGAACTGCTTTGCCAGATTCTGAGCTGCAATGAGGAAAAGAGACACTGAATGTGTCAAATGCCATGAAACATAATCCTAACCACAGCCTAAAGATGATAAATATTCCTAAGGAAAAAGACTGCTTTGCTAAACACCACCAAATTGTAACAAGCAGCTCTTTTTGTGAGGCATACAGAGCATATTAAATTGCTATGCCTAAATAATTCAGACCAGTTATGTCTTCAGTGTGGTTTGCATTCCAGTTCAGATTCCTGAAGCTGAATACCACCATAAGAAAATTAAGTTTTCATTCACAAATTGTCTTTGTTCCACAGTCTGTCCATTAGTTATTTTTTAAAACAAACACTATAGAAGATTATAACTTACCTAGTATTGAAGCTGGCACAACTATCATATGGGGACCTCTATCGCCCTCTTGGTAGAGATAAGCTAGAAATGCAATAGCTTGAATTGTTTTTCCCAAGCCCTGAGGGAAAACAAAGCCATTGAAACAAAGTTTACTGTCTGTAGACGTGTTCTATATTCTTAAGGTAATTACAGTGCAGTTGATGTTAGCTAAAGATTACAAATCTGAATTGAAAAATCATTCTCATCAACTGTATTGTTTTAAAGAAAACAATTCCTTCAAGCAACTTAAGCACAATCACAGTCAAACTCAGCGACCTTCTCAGCTCAACATTTGAGCATCAGGGATTCATCTTGTCTACCTACAAAGTTTTTCATTTTTGTTCAAAGTGCATCCCACAGATTTTGTTCAACAAGTTCCTGAAAGCGAGGTAGAAAATTTGCAACCAACCTGTTTCTTTGCCTTTGTGACAGCTGTACAAGAGCTATTCCAGCTGTTTATCAAGTAGAATTTAATAGGGAAATAAGGTTTCTTAATGCTTCCACCTACGCTTTTACCAATACTCACTTTATTGTCTGCTGCACCACAGACTTCAAATTTCATCTACTCCAAAATACCTGCACAGTCCTTACAACTACAAAACACAGGGAAGCACGAAACGGCACCTAAGTCTTAGTGAAGCATTTACAGTTCATCACATGAGGAACAGCAGCCAGGATTCAAAGCAACCGATAACACATTTAGCAGCTGCATCGCGAGGTTTGTTCTGTTCTACAATCACTGGCAGCGTCAGCACTAAACAAAACCTCAAGCTCATCAACTTGTCTCTCTTATTGCAAAACTTATGGGGAATGTAACAACAAGAGATGGCTGAAATGCTGGAGAAGCAGAGCATGTTTCTACCCATTTAGTTTATTAACTCCCTGTTTTAAAACTGATGGAGAAACACACAAGTTAGGAGCTCAACAGAGCTAGAATGCTGGACAGGTAGAACATACTATGGGCAAGGAGCTATTAAAGTGAACAGTTTGAAGATAATCTGTTATGGTACAAACAGCTTTCACTGCACCAGAAGACACCACAAGACTTGTAATTATCAGTGTCATGCCTCTTGCTGCCTTTAACTTTAAAATTGCAAGTAAGAGCTCAGCAGCTTCTAAAAAACTTGGAGAAGCCGCTTGCAATTTAAGTTACGTGAGCTAGAACTAATTCCTTGTAACCTACGTGGGGGTTCTGGGAAATTAAGTAATTTAAAGGTGATTTTTGACAAAACTGCTAACGATTCTTCAACAATCAGTTTCACACTTACCATTTCATCAGCCAATATACCGTTCAACCCATGCTTATGCAGCAGTGCTAACCAGTTCAAACCAATCTTCTGGTATGGCTTGAGTTCCAAACTGTTCCAGAAACCAAGCATAAAACATTTTACCATCGTTATTTTTTTCCTTAACAAATCATAAAACTCTAAAAAAATTGTTAATCACCGTTCTGGGACTAACAAGGACGTAAGGCACCCCAGATCTCCTAGGGTAGTCGAAACCACAACCTTTAATTATTCAGTCACCTAAATACCCAAGAGCATTTCTGAATTCTCTCATCTTAATGATCAAAACGAGCATTTCTTCTAAAGCCAGTGACATCCACAATCAGTTAGAAGCAGCTATACAAGTGCTAATTTTTAAAATACACAAAAGCCTAAGTGGCCTTCAGCACCTGCATCACTGAGTTTGCTCTGTTATAAATTACTTGTGGTGCTCTCTCTAAACAAGAACGCAAAACACATAAACCCTACAAAAAACACTCAATAGCAAGTCACCTAGTTCCACATTTCTTCAATAAGCATGACTATTAAGCTCCCTCCAAACAGTCTCTTCTTCCTCTTGGGTTTGACATGCTGAAAATCCTTTTGCAATTTACCACTCACGTTGCATTTCACCTCTCTGCTTCCGAACCCTTAGGAGAATGTCCACTCCTCCTAGTCTCTCTTTATTGCCAATATCCATTTGTGGATCTGTATCCATTTACCTCTGTAAAATAAACCCCCTCCAACACATTCCTGGTGCCCCTCCTACCGAATATGGGGTTCCAGAGCATTTTGTACATCTGAACCTCCTGATCAAGACCTTCAATCTAGCTCTACAAGTTCGCTCAGATTCATTTGATATATGTTTGAAATATAACATCTCCTATTACAGAAGCAGTTTTGCTGCTCCTTTAGTTTGACATAACTTACAATCCTGTTGATACAGGTTGGTTTCTACCTTTGTCAAGAAGTGGAGCAAGCAAAACAAGGTACTTCTCCTCCTCGTGAGCTTTGCTGACACCCTCACTTGTTGGATTTCTCAGTGTTGCGCATCACTACCCAGCTCACCGAGAGTCAGTCAGCGTTGACTTCTGCACCTCTACTTTTAGAGACTACACTTTTGAAAAACCCAATGTTCAAGCACAACTTGTTATCTGAGGTACTAATAAAAAGGCAAGGTACCTTTGATTCATAATTGAGGGTTTCTTTATGTTCCATCCACATTCTCTGTCTTCAGTTATCCTGGTCACTTGTTTTGTCAGTTTATTTGAAATGTCCTCACATTTATTCATGAGCTTGAGAACCACGTCTCTCTCCTTCAGCAGAACCTTGCAGTTCCACACTATGTCTTCTGTCAAACCAGGAGTCTTAGTCATTTTTGCAAGCTGCAAAAGAACAGTGAAAAAGTTCTAACACCACCGGGAACAGCAGCAAAGGCCCTGCAGTGAAAATCCACAGCTGCTGCAGGCAGCAAGTAATTCAAGTGTCAGACAGTACAGTGCCCCATTGCCTCTCAAAACTATTTCTTACACACTTTGCCCATCACAAACTTGTGTGAACCCACACCAAAGGTCAGAATTGCAGCTGTGACGTTTTACAACACTGCAAAAACCCATCTAACATAGTTGCCGAGACACCTAACCTACAAAGAAAGCTCTTAAGATGTTATCAATCTGTCCAGAGCTCAGCGCTGTTCAGTCCTCATGTTAACTACACCCCACGTGGCAGCTGCAAACTGGGCTTAGGCAGGCTGGAGAACTGACCGAAGGGATGAGAAATGTCAAAACCCATGCAATGCTTTTTTGTGGTCACCAAGAACCGATAGCTCAGAAGATTGGCAGAAATTGGTTTGTCATTTCAGTTCCTCACATTTTAGTTTGAGAGGAATTTCTTCATGAAGATCCACCTGAACTGTATTCTCGTGCCACAAACCCAACCTCCTGTGCAACTTATGAAACACAAACACACAAATACTGACAAAGCTTTAGCATCATTCAGTTCCTCTGCATGCATTACCCCCACTTTACAGAGGAACACACACAAATGTGTTCTCTACAAACACAGTTTAACTGTGGCTCCTTATCTCATCACTGGGTATTGCCTCCTACCTTGGGTGTGAAGTGCTGTAACTTGTGTGCAACCATGTCCTGATCTTCTCAAAAGATGTGTTTCCACCTTGACCAAGATTAGGTTCCTTTGCTATTTTGTTCTGAGTCTGCTACTAAGAAGAGAGGTTGCTTCACTCACATTCGCACCTCATCTAGCATAGATTTTTTTAATTAATGGTTCCAGACCACAACCCTTCCTACAATCATTAACACATGCTTCCTCAAGTGGCTCCTTGTTGTGACAATTGCTATTTCCAAGTCTCATTCTCACAGCCTTGTGACACCATTTAACTAGAACTCAAGTTTGCCTTTCTAGCTATAAAGCATTAACAACGAAGCCTTACTTCTACCACTTGCTTCCTCAAGTCCACACTAGTTACTCTGACTTTCCTCCCCCTAAACTTAGCATCTACTAAATGAACATTGCCTGTTTTAGAACCAAGAATCCTGAAGTCATGCCAAAACAGGCCCTTCAGCTTGCCCTGGATTCCACGTAGGGCCATCTGCAGAGACTGTTAAACTTTCTAATGCATCTATCCTTGCAGCATCTGGGATTGTATTTGTAACTGGTATTTTCACACACACGTTTATGCATAGTTACACCACTGTGAAGACCTTACACCTTTCTTTTTTATTAATGGATTTAAAGAAGTCAAGAAGATTCTTTGGACTTGCCATTCTTCTGTTGACACAGAGTAATGGGTGACATTTAGCACAGGACTTCCCAGACACATTTCCTTCTAGAATGCCTTCCTTAAAAAACAGAAGGGATCCTGTCATCAAGCCATTACACATGAAGTACCTGATCAATACTGATCAGTTACTGGTGAAGGGACTAGAGGGAAAGTGTTACAAGGAGAAGCTAAGGGAGCTGGGGTTGTTTAGCCTGGAGAAGACGAGACTCAGGTGGGCACCTTATCACTCTCTATAATTACCTGAAGGGAAGTTGTAGTCAGACGGGGTGAGGCTCTTCTCTCAAGCAACTAGCAACAGGACACGAGGGCAGGACCTGAAGCTGCACCAGGGGAGGATTAAGCTGGATGTTAGAAAGCTCTTCCTCTCAGAAAGGGTGATGAGACACTGGAATGGACTGCCCAGGGCAGTGCCAGAGACCTCATCCCTGGAGGTGTTTAAGGGCAGACTGGATGTGGCACTCCGTGCCCTAGTCTGGCCAATGTGGTGATGTTAGGTGACAGGCTGGGCTTGATGATCTTAAGAGGTCTTTTCCAGCCTCAGTAACTCTGTGAAATGGCCACACTGCAAAGTAAAAGCAAGTTGTGCTGAGCTGAAGCTTACAGCAAGCTGTGCTTTGACCAAAAGAAAAAAAATAGAGAAAAATAATGGAGCAACACCCTCTGCTGACAGCCTGCCGTTACAGCCTTAGAGCTTTGAGATCTTTTGTGGTTTTCTATTTTAAACAAACCCCAGAAAGTTTACCAACACTTCTAGGTTAAATCAGGCTAAGGCACACATGTCAACACCCACAAATAAGTTTTCTAAACTGAAACTCCTCTTCATAACTAAAGAGAGATAAAGAACATGGTTTTTAATAGGCAATTAAAAATTTTCAACATTTGTTTTGATGCCAAAGGTTTGGCTGGCATTCATGTAAGTCCTGTAATCTACAGATAAAGACAAAGAACAAAGCCATCTGCTGTGAACAGAAATGGTCTCACGCAAGCACGCTAACACCCATCTCCAAGTTAGAACAAGAAGATGTTTCAGCACTGGTTTACACGTGAAACACACAACGTTACCCTGTTGTGCAGAATTCAATGCAGATACTCAGGTGGCCTTTGGTTTATTAGCAGTTGTCGTCCTCTTGGGCTTATTCCTTTCAAATGAGGTCTAAACACGTGAGACCACCACAGCCAACTGAGCCCTGAACTTGAAGAAAGGTCCACCGGAGCCCCAGGCTGCAGCAGTGCCCCCCCACCCCAGTGCATAATCACCACGCTGATGTGCTGTGCTCAGGCTTACTCTGCACTGCTTTAAGATGAATTAGGCTTTCACTTGACTGCTTAGGGGCCAAAGTCAGCCTCCACCTCACCAGTTCCACTTGTAGTCGCTCGTAATTCTAATTCCTTTTGCTTTGGAAGAAGGTGTCGCTGGATTTGCTGCTAGTTTGGCTTTTGTAGCCGTCTGTACGTATGCAGCTGAACAAAACAAGAGAAAAAAGCCAAAGCTGCCATCTCTCAAGCTTGTACACAGCACACATAATGGACAAATAAGACCATCTTTGACTACTCAGTTCTCCCCTTATAAGCAGTAAGCTTGGTATAGTTCACAGAAACTCTGACATGGGATACTGTGTCAGTCCAGCTTCCCCTACTCCTAAAGAAATCCTAATTAAAAAACAATCAACAATCATAAATCTTAAAAATAACTAACTAAATAGCATTAAACTCCTTCTAGTTCACACCGTTGCATTTACCAGGGGCAGTATGAAGTTGCACCGAGACACAACAGGCCAAGGCACAGGAGACAGTGCTGTTAAAATTAAGCACCAAGGAGTTTTTTTAGAGGAGTCAAGGTGACGTGGAAGCATCACGGGTGCCTAGAAGTGGCCACACCAAGGAAAGAAATTCTGCTGTCAGCCTGCAGTTTGTACCAGTGTGGTGTCACCAGAACCCTAAAGCAAACAGGACAGGAAGGTAGGAAGCCAAGGTATGAAAAGGACCCAGCAGAAGGGAAAGTCTCTCTAATAGTTGTTGGTTTACTGACACATCCATCCCCAGAAGTGTAGAGCACAAAGCCCATCACAAGGCAAGCCAGCAGTGTAAGGGAAAACATCACTTGCACAACAGCTACCTAGCATGTGCCTTCAGACCGCAACACAGGGAGGTGAACGCTCCTCTTCACCTTGTCCTGCAGTCTGCTCTGAACTCTTGTCTTCACCTTGCTCCTTCACAGCCAGCCATGTTCTCAGTGCTAAAGTTCCCTCTAGCCCTCACATCCCCACTTTTCTGCCGATAACCTTTTAGCATGCCTACCACTGCATCTCCACCTGCTCCTCTTATGCTAGAACTCCTAGATTCCAGAAGCAAAAGCTGCTCTTCACAGACTTCTGCTCTAGCATCTCCCATTCCATCTGGGTTCCAAAGCTTGGGCTTGCTTCTACAGCTGCGATCTCCCTCAGAAAGCAACACATGGGTGTAAGGTTTGCATACAAGTACTCAAAAAGCTGCGCTCTCTGAGCACACATCAGTTCTGCTACCTTCTGCTCTCCCTACACAGACAGTCTGGAAACAGGTCCTCACACAGAAAAGCATCAATTCTCTGAACAAGGAGACAAACACCTGAAGCCTCAAGGACATAGTCCTTAGGCAAGCTGGGATTTGAGAGGAGGCACTCCCAGCAAGGCATCTCCAGCACTTAAGCCTGGATAAAACTACCCTTCTGGGAAACACAGCTGAACTACAGTATGGGCATTTCTGAGCAAGCACGTTACCAGCTCTCTCCATTTGTATTTTGGAAACCATATTTGTTCAATTTGTTTTCTGTGCGTGTTCAATATTACTAGATCACATTAAACATATCTTAAACGTCCGCTTCAAAGAATAAGTGTTCTGAAATGCTCTTAAGCTCACAAACTTGAAATTATTCTCAATACATCTGAAATAAACAGCTTAACTTAAAAAACATGTCTAGAATAAAAAACACCGTTTATGTTTTCCTGGATTAAAAGTTTAATTTCCAAATAAGTAGGCTTTAGTCAGTCAATCTCAAACTGAGAGCACTACAATCTTTCTGAACTGTAGTAACAAATGATAACTACTACTGGTTCTGACATTATAGTAAAACAAACACCACACAAAACCCCTTAAAAGAAAGCCTATTTCTTTAACACTGAATCGGAATCTGTTCTATTACTCTATTGCTCCTCCTAATTAGTAGGAAAAATGCATCGCAGAGCTACTGCATCTTTATGAACAATTAATTCCACACTGATATGAAACATCTGCTATAATCAACCAAACTACTTCTGTGCTGGGCAAGTATTCACAATACTACATAAACATATGGTTGCTGACAGCGGCAATCCTCACGAAAGACAAGTTTTCAACGCAAACGAGCCTATGCAGCTTCTTTTCTGCTAAATATTTTACACGAAGGAAAAAAGCGAACAGCCCTGTAGCAAATATTTCTGCAAAGAATTAAGCTCAGGCAAAATCCAACAAGTTTAGAAAGGAATGGCCATGTGGCACGTTCTGTGAGAAGCCAAAGGCTTGGGGCAAAACAGATTTCTTCTGCAGCATACCTGCACCTTGTACTCTTTTCAAGTATCCTCCTCTTGTCTGCACACACCCCCCCTCCCAGCCTTGCAATGCAACATACAAAGATCACTTCATTTTCCTTAAAAAAAATCTGTTTAGTGTCTCTGTTTTGTGGTCAAACATTTCTCACACCAAATGATAAGTGTTTCTGTTTTAGACACATTGAGGAATTTCTATTTCACTCTGGAAAAAACACAAGCTGAACTTCCATACACCAGTGGAGGACTTCTCAGGACACAAATTGATGATGAAAAAAACCCCATACCAATTAATTCTGTAAGAGGGCCTATGCAGAGCTACTGCTTTAAAATCCAAAGCACTAATACACAAAAGCAAAGAAAACATGCAGTAGTGCACTTCCAATTTCTTACTAGGATATTGCTGCTGTAAGGTCTGATGTCTTGCAGTTAACTGAAACCACACGTAACGTGAAGGCAAGAGGCAAACGCATGGAAAACATCTGAAAGTACCATCCCAGTGGCAGCATATCATCTACTTACCCAGAGGCAGCTTTTTCCCTTCTGTCTTGGGTTGTAGTTTAGCTTTCTGATGCTTTACCTTCTACAAATAAAACCACAGCAGCTCGAGCGACTAAAAAATGGCTGCGTTGCTCAGCTAGCAAAAGCATGCTAGGGACTAAGCTGCAGTAGGTTAAAGGAAAAAAGACACCCACACAAAAAAAAAAGGCAGACCACTGATTTGTATGTGAAGCTGAAAATATCCATGCTGGCACCTCCAACCATGGAACTACCCTGGGAAGCTGCTGCTGCTAGTGAAGTGTCTGTAGTATCCTGCCACGTTCTTGCCTCCTGCATGGTGTTCAGCACCAAGAGCTCAGAACAGGCTAGCAAACACCTCCTTCTCAAGTGAAAGCTCTAATTTCTTCTTCAGCTGTGAAATCAACCAACTTTCAATGCTACAGAGTGACAGTAATGTGAACCAATCAGCTTGAGTTTTCCAGCAAAATCACCCCTTAATTCATTCAACATCAGGTCATATGACAGTATTTGGAATGCTATTGGCTTAGGAGGCACAGAGCATTTTAGCCTAATCAGGAAAAGGCCACCCATCTAAGCCTCCCTAGGCTGGAGCCACCTTGACTCTAGGCAGGCTGGGGATAGGAAAGGAAGAATGCAGACCTACCAGAGCCCCCCAGCTGTTAAAGGGACGGAGTGCTATTATCTTCTGAGCCTTTTTCTGAGAACACTGGGGAATCAGGGTCAGTTCACTGGGGGTAGCATCCTGTAGGAAGCTGAGGATTTTTGCCTTGTAGCTATTCTCCACCACTTCCTCACTGCTGCTGTAGTCCTCATCAAGGCAGCTACCATCATCTTCAGAAGTCGTGTCAATGTCCACATCTGAGTAACCTCTTTTTGTACTCCAAATGCTCTTTTTGCCTTTGTCCATTTTATCAAAGCCGTTCTGATCTTTCAGAGCCGATTTCTGCTTCAGCTCCTCGTCGCTCTCATCAATTCTAGTCTTGGCAGATGCTTCAGTCTGGCGAGAAGTGTCGGTTTTGGGAGAATATTCCATGCCTATACGTGCGATACAGAAGGCAACAAGTCAATGTGTACTGGTTAAGGGCAAATTAAAACCCATGCAACTTCCAAGATAAAACCTACCCATAGACACGAAACACAACTCTAGTACTTAATAGACAACAGCATGTGTTAACACAAGAGGGGCAAACACCACGTATGCCTGTTTAAGATGTGTAAGCAGTACCAACCATGAGTGTAAGACAAGCAATGCCAATCTGTACACTGCTCACACAGCAGAAGGTTCTAAGTAATCACCTTAAAACACAGATGATCAACACTATGTAATGACGTGTGAGCAGCAGAAGCTCCGATGCACGAGCAGCAGAAGCTCAAAGGTATGAGCAGATTTAAAGAACCCTTATGTATTGCTGGTCCCACTCCACCCGACTGCAGAGGTACTAGTTCTGCTGAATTTAGAAAACAACCCTTGACACCTGCTTTCACCACAAAAAATGACCCATTTTTTCCACTGCATTTTTTCCATTGCAGTACAGCATTAGAGATGGGACAACAAAAACAGGCACTTGTTAAAGAAACTGGAAGAATAAGCTTTTTCTGATCGAAATAACCCTACTGTCTTAAAGTAAGGTAGAGGTTATTTAACAGAATGTATGCAAGTAATTTTCAGAAGTGACTTGTATGGGATTTTCCTGCTTTTGGAAGAAATCATTTGCAGCACTTTCTCTGCTGCCTATCCCAACTTGCTGCCGAGTGACTCCAAGCCCAGTGTCTACCTTCTCAAAAGCAGCAGCAGTAAGGACCCAACCTCACATATACTGGTAGCTCTCTCTCTACTTGTAAAGAATCCATTTAAGAATACTGTCCCATTCCAAGAGCAGCTTGAGTAGCCCATACTGCAAAACATACGCATCTGGCAGCCGTTTACCACTCTGAACAGTAACCAGCTGATTAAAGTAGTATTTTAAGTTATAACTCACAGATTTACCTGGAACAACAGTTCTCAGTCTCTATCACACTTAATGCACTGGTATTTATAAATTGGTTGCATAATTTCAAGTCCATTTCTGATATTTCTCTCTCCTATAAGCTAGTTTAAAGGCTATAATAGCATGTCACTTGACACCGAATGTCATTATTTGCAATGATTGATTTACAAACCACTCCAGTTAACACACAAAAGTTGTTTCTAGCCAAGAAGGGGAGCAGATGTCTGCTTTGAGGCATCTCGAAACATACTTTGTGATATATTCATATGTAATTACAACATCTCACATAAATCTGTACTAACAAGGCAAAAATCTCTACCAAAACAGCAGAAGGTAATCATGGCACTTAAAATATAGAACAATTGAGTTTTCATCTTTTATCATCCCTACGATGCTAATTTTGAGTATCACTGCACATTTCTAGACACAGTGTCATCAGGATTGTCAATGCTGGACGTTAGAAAAGCTTTGTCACACGGGCCTGTTTCATCTTGGGATACAATGGATTATAAATCTGTCTTTATCCTCACCATCATCTGCAAATACTTTTAGGGCCTCCAGTGCTTCCTGAAACATCCAGTTATGTTCCTCAAGTACATTTCTCAGTTCCTAAATAAAGATAAGACATTTTCTGTTGCGGTAAGAAAACCAAAGCCTACGTTTCTGTGCATAATAATAATTAAGGACTAACAATTTTAATTGCACAAGGTAAAAAACCCCACCCTGTAAATTAGATGATTCAAAATAAAAGAAATGGGTGAAGACCTTTCAGTTCATCCTTATACACTCAGTTTAAGCAGAGCTGCACTCCACTTTCCAAAAGGGTAAGCCACATAAATGAGGTTTGCTTCCAGCAACTTAAAATACAGTATTAAAAAGCCCTGATCCACTGCAGATTGCCATCAGGTACTAAATTAATACAAAGTACAGACTGTTTTGAGAGAGGGAGGACTATCTCCCCACAGACTTTTCTAACAGGTCGTCAGTGTAGCAGTAGGATGCAAAGTCCCATATAATCCAGATTTATCAGACTACTCTCACAGTTCAGGGCAAGTTACACTGCAAAAGCAGCAACAGCAAAGTCCTTTCTACCCACAACATTTTCCACAAGTGCTGCTGGTGTAAGAATTGTTCCATTTGGACTGTCAACAGCTCCAACTTTCTTAGAAAGTCAACGTGGAGATGTGAGCTCACCTCCTCATCCAGTCCAGGGAATTTATTTTGTAGCTTCTTCACAAGTATCTCTTGCTTCTCCCATTGACATTGTGGTTCTGACTCACCCAACTACATTAAAAAAAGAAGTCTATTAGATTTCAAGTAAGTTCCGTAAGTTCCAAGCATAGAAAGAGAAAAGTTATAAACTATCAAACCTAATCAACACAGCTTATCCTTACAGGGACACTCTAAATGACAACACCACTTAAGACAAAGCCCAGCTGCAAAAGCGATTCCTCATCCTTAGCCAACGATCAAAGTAAGACCCACATTTTCATAAGCATAGAAATTGAAAAGCAATAGTAAAAAAAAAAAACACCACACTACAAGTTTTCTTACTATGTTTCTCTATTCTATGGATTCTAAAACCCAATGTTTCAGCTGTATTTTTCCCAATCCTTCCCTTTTTAACTGTAACAGAACTGTCAAGTACAGAAACCAAGCTGCTGCATAAAACCAGGTCCAATGAAGCACTTCTTGCTAGGCTGGCTGGGTGGTAGTTCAGTAAAGACTCCTCTGTAACCTAACTTGGGGGTTTGGTGAGAACAAATCCAAACCCCAACAAATCTTATCTCACAAAACGTGCAGCTCCCCTCCAGAAAGCAGAGGAATCTCTAAGTAGCATTATATTTGCTGTCATGGAAAACTGTGGTTCCTTGTTTTTGTTCTGACTGAGGGCAATACACAGTTACATTTCAACACAAAGACAGTCCCCAATCTCCACCCAGCCTCCACCCTCTACTGCAGGATTCCCCTTCTCAGAGATAAGAGGATGCCTAGGATGTCTGCTAGAATGCCTAGGAGCTGGCCTCATGACTGCTCTGTAGGACTCTGCTTACGACCTGTCAAATACCAACCTGAATGCACCAGGATCATCCCATAGCTCCTATACCAACAAGCAGAGGTTGAAGTAATCACTTGTTTAAACATATTCATTTCCTTTAAATATTTCCCCAAGCCCTAGTTTCAAATACCCACAAAACCAACGTTACTTCTATAACAGAAATTAAGTTCAGCATCTATTGAACATCCGTATTTCCTCGCGGAAACACAAGGAATGACATAGCGAGGCAAGGTGATCCCTAGCTTCTAACTCCTGCTGATGTTCACAAGATCTGAATGGCAACTCAGTACCTCAGTGCCAGCAATGACTTCACACACAAATCCACAACCACTAAAGAACAGAGCAGTTAATTCCGTTCAGAACAGCCATGGAGAAAACAGTGGAACCACCTCACTAGATTGCAGGATTTGAGTTGATTTTCTGATCAACCACACCAGTTCATTACACCACTGTCATTGACCAGGTCTGGTCACTCTACTTATTTTACAACATGCCAACACAAAACAGTACTTACAAAAGTAGTTCTTGGCATTTTCACAACTTCCTTATTTTCAGTTTTGTCACTTGATGGAGAATCTTCTAATTTATGTTTTTTAGTTCTCCTTTCACAAGAGACAGCTTTGGAAAAAGAAGATAACCAAGGCAGACAAAGAGAATTAATGACTTTTATTGAGTTCACCCCCTAAACAGTAGGAACACTCAAACTAGCACTGTAGTAGCTACTTGTTAATTGTGTAAGATGGTTACCCAGCTCCAAAACCATTTCCCATTGTAGGGCAAAGACAGACTGAAGTGTCAAGCAAGACCACGCTCATTTACCCCTAAGTTTTCTTTAGCAGTCTGGCAATTAATCACGTAATTACCTCTCATATTTAACAACTGAAGTAGCATTTGATGACTTCTTTCCTCCCTAATTGCCACGTGCTTGACACACACGTTGCGCAAAGATACAAATCTGTCTGGTTTTATTCAAACTGACTTTTCTTGTGAAATTGGAAATTAATCAAGGCTGAACCCCAGGTACGGGCTGGCATATGCACATCACTGCCAATCCGTACGCGCTGATGACTGATTCCTGGCTCGTGCACACCACAGAGATTACCACCAAACAGTTTTCAACATCAGATCCAAGTCTCTGAAAGAAAACTATGCGTATTAACTCGATGATAACTAAGTATCAGTGATAACCGTATTACTTCATTAATAATCCATGTGAGCCAGAAGTTTCTGACTATCTTTGGGCCCTGGTGATTCTCGAGACATTGATCATCTCAGCATTAAGACCTGCCCCACTCATTTCTACATTTTCTGACTGCTCCTATGCACGGCTCGTGAACGCAAGAATCACTGTTTGTGCACATTAGCTTTACTTCAGCAGCAGCTGTTACCAGAACAAATTCCTAGTCCACGATCTGGAAGTGTACTGTAAGATAAATCAGTTTTGGAGGAAAAACTGCCTGTAGAGCTTTGATGGCTGCCTATACAGCCAATCTCTTCTTCCTGACTGACAAACATAACCGATGCAAGCACTGCTCCTTCCCAGCCCAAACAAATACCTATACTAAAGTCATTTCCGTCGTGGAAGCTGCAGCTTTGCATGGAAGTACTTTGAAGTAAGTTTTCTGCTAGAATCATTTTACTGTGTCTGACGTGAGATATGTGACAGACAAATGGTTTAAAAAAAAAAATAAAGCCTTAAAACATCTCAAAGGCAAGAGAGAAAGCATCAGCAACTCCTCCTGAAGTACAGGACCTGGCAAGAGACATCAGAAAGCACCGACACAATTTTGTCAAAGGCGATGTACTGCCATATAGTTATAAACACACGCAAGAGGGACAACTGAAAGCATCCAGAGGACAGGGCAACAGAGGTGAGGCAGCTCTCCTCTGCCATTCAGACCTTGACCTTTCTGCTCAAAACCCGTGTTTAAAAAAAAATACAGCCACAAAAAGCCGTATGTTTAGTCTGAGAAGTTATGTGTTTGTCTTGATACCAAAGCTAAGAGCAGTCAGGATGCTGTTTGATAAAGCACTAGGAGTCATGGAGGTCTCATGCTTTACTGCTTAGTTTCAATTAAGACTGCTTTCAGGATGGATAATTCTAGACATGAGCACTGACCCTGCAAACCTCTTTGCCTTAGAAAGTAACACGGGCTCTATAGAAGAGTACTTTGAAGTTCCTACTATGAAGTTATAAGCTGAACACCCAGCAATCATTAAAGAAGGCCTGTGTGTGAGTATCTTTAGAGGCAATTAAACTGTAGCAGTAGAAGATCTGGATAACCACAACGTCACAAACCGACCAACACAATTATTTAGGAATCAGCCTACGGTCTTCTGAAAGCCACTACCTCTTCAAGGGCCCACCAAAGCTCGCAACAGAATCCCATCTCTCTGAAGACATTCACCTTGCAAGGTATGCTCATCTGTTCCTTCCTGCGCTACGCTACAGGAGCGTACAGTTGGGATGGGCTAAGAAATTATTACTGCTCACAAGTAGTCATCATTGCAGTGGAGACCCCGAACTTCTAGAGGAACTCTTGCTCTCTCTACAGATTTTATCACTAACCAGCAATGAGAAAAGCAGCTCCAGAGTTTAAAAAAACTGAGAGGCACCTGTAATTACTGCTGTTTGCTGCTCCCACTACAAAAAAACAACCCCAACCTTATTGCTGTGACTTGCCCACCATTACAAAAGGGAGTAATTTCTGCCTGTTCAAAAAGCATCAGAGAGGTTTATAGGAGGCTTGAGCTCAGAATCACTCTCACCAATTTAATGGTTTCCAAGATTTACAGCAAATAATGCTAGAAACAAGTCAGAAGCAGCGGGCATTACGGTGACTTCACATCATTCCTAATTCTCAGCGTGTCACACCCCTACGTCACCTACCATGCTTCTTGTTTTAGCCATATAATTCTAGATATACAGCTACTTCATTCTAATTCAAGCCATAAACAAGTTTTTGTTGTTTTGAAAGGACAGGAAAATTAGAGGCTGGCATGGCCATACTTCTTCAGCAAAGCCATGAGTCACACATCATAGAATCACTAAGCATTGGAAGGGACCTCGAAAGATCATCCAGTCCAATCCCCCTGCCACAGCAGGATCAGGATCAGCTAGACCAAGTCGCACAGGAACACACCCAGGCGGGTTTTAAACGTCTCCAGAGAAGGAGACTCCACAACCTTCCTGGGCAGCCCCTTCCAGTGCTCTGTCACC
>JAOXOE010000405.1:18610385-18677036 GCA_028565055.1 Phoeniculus purpureus | reverse complement strand
ATACTGTCCTGACCACGGGACTTTGGGACAGGTCACTTCCCCTGGGACAGTTCCGGGGAAGAGAAGCCTCTCAAAGCAACACGATGTTTTCTTTCCTTCATAAAAGCACAAACCTGTCATTCTACTAATTTTCAAACCACGATATGGAGCCACAGGAGGAAGAAGGGATCCCCAGTGGTTCAGATGAGTCATTTCATCTTAATGGAAAAATCTATAAAATATCAATCTGCCAGAGAGTAATAGATCTTTCAGGGGGTTATTGGTTTTATAGGTCTTATAAAAATTACTGGAAAAACATAAAACTTCTAATAGCTGAAGACTGAAAAGGTTTCACAAGCTTAAGCTTGGCCTGTCTGGATCACAGCAGCTCTACACTTCTACAGCTGGGATGTGGCACACTAGCTGCAAATATTCCCCGGACCCTCTTGCTTTCATTCTCCAATGTCACATGAAAGCTCCTGGCTGGAATTTCTCTTTGAACACAATTTTATTAAAATATTTAGGTCTCTGAATACAGCTGAAGTCTTTACTTAGTCACAGCTTGTCTGGTGATTTCTAAGTACAAATGCTTTAGACTGGCGTTTGGAGCTGATGAAACCACCACAAGTCTACATTTAGATATGGATGTTTATCTAGCTTGCAACCTCAAGAGGCTCACCAGGTATAACTGCCTACCAGGAGGAGCATCAATTTAAGTAAGAATTAATGTCCTATTTTCATATTTGAAACGGGATCACAGCATTACAGACTAGACTGTGGAGAGAGATGACAACCAATGTTAGGGATTAATGAATGGGACAACTACTCTGACTTTCAGACACATAGGCCAAAATCACAGAATTAGCGAGGCTGGAAAAGACCTCTAACATTTTCCAGCCCAGCCCATGACCTAAAATCACCACAATCACCTAGACCTATGCACTAAGTACCACACCCAGTCTGTGCTTAAACACCTCCAGGGATGGAAATTGTTACAGACTTGAAGAAGGGAGATTTAGGTTAGACATTAGGAAGAAATTCTTTCCTATGAGGATGGTGAGACGCTGGAACAGGTTGCCCAACAAAGTTGTGGCTGCCCCATCCCTGGCAGTGTTGAAGGCCAGGTTGGCTGGGGCCCTGAGTAACCTGATCCAGTGAAGGTGTCCCTGCCTCTGCAGTGGGGTTGGAACTTGATGCACTTCCATGTCCTTTCCAACCCTGGTCATTCAATGACTCTATGATTCTACGATACATGTTTGCTTGCTCAAACCCAAATAACAGAGAGATCGTTTTGTGTCATTGCAAAACCAAAGGTCAAAATAAACCTATTGGTAATTAAACCTCCCAACCGAGCAAAGAATCTATTACTCCTGCAAGCTGGTTACTGAGTGGAAGTAATGGGCTAGGTGAGCCAGCTCTCGTGTTAGTTGCTGCATGACAGCATTAATACTCCTTTCTTCTTAATGCAGACAGATTCCTTAAAAATGAGGAGAAGGAAATGAATGGATTTGAGTTTCCAGTGATCTCTATTAGGGGCTTGTGTTCTAGCTACCAACACGTCTTGGTTTCCTAGGAATGAATGGGTTTAACCACATTGCAGTTGTCATTTGTAGAAAACAATTAAGCCCTGTAAAAGCTTTTGTAAAAGCATTCAGAACAATGGGAATATTCCCAATTGCCTCTTCTTGCTTTGAGTACAATGAGATACATCCCTCTGTGCTTGATCATAAATCAAGGTGTCATTTGCACAGACTGTGACATAGGACACATTTATGGCCTCACAGTAAAACAAGTTAGAGAAACAATACTCTGGAAAGCGAAAACCATTGATCAAAACACAGCTTCACATGTCTTTACGTGACAAAATATAGTTGTAGAAAGAAGTAGTTACACACCTTCTAAAATGGCACTGGGGTTGAAGAGACAAACCAACTGGTTGTCCACATTTCTGAATTATTTTGCTGTTGTGTACTTATGTCACACAAGTACTTTGTGTGGGATGGAGAACGGGTTACAAATAGGACAGAACAGTGGAATTTGTTAATTCCATCACAATGTAGCCCAAGGAGGGACTTCAGGAGGTCACTTACACCAAAGCTGGATGACAATCTGGCTCAACATGGTTGCATAACCGCTCTGAAAAGTCCTTCAGTTAGGGACATCACACCACTTCCATATCACCTAGTCCTTTAATATCTTAAGGCAGTGGTTTTCCTCTTAATAGCTCACCTGAACTTGGCTGCATTTTGAGCCCATAATTTCTTGCTCTAACATGTCAGGACCCTGACAAGAAACTCTTTCAGATATGGATCTACAGTCTATCTAAGGGCTAATGGAGGCCTGTGCAAGACAACTGTTTGTTGTTTGATAAGGTCTGAAGGCTGAGAAACTTTAAAACATCATCAGTTCCTACATTTAAAGATGCCCTGCATGTTTGAAATTAAAAGCAATGGTCAGAGCTGGATCACAGGCTTAGCACACAGGGAAAATAAAGAACTATTAAAGTATTTAAAGACAGACACGCATAATAACCATCAGGAGAAACAACATACATGCAGGGAAGGAATGGGTCAAGTACAGAATCATAAGATGAATTGGGTTGGAAGGGACCTCCAGAAGCCATCTAGTTCAAACCCTCTGCAATGAGCAGGGCCATCTCTAACTAGAACAGGTTGCTCAAAGCCCCATCCAGCCTGATCTTGAATGGCTCTAGGGATGGGGCCTCCACCACCTCTCTAGGCAGCCTGTTCCAGGGATCCACCACCTTCAGATTAAAGAACTTTTTCCTCATGTTTAACCTAAATCTATTCTTTTTCAGCTTCAAAACACGACCCCTCATCCTATTGTTCCCTGCTCTTGTGAACACTCTTCTCCAGCCTTCTGACAGCCCTTTTCAGGGACTGGAAGGTTGCTGTAAGGCCCGGCCTGGACCCTTCTCCTCTTCAGGCTGCACAACGCCAACTCTCTCAGGCCGTCGTCACAGCAGAGCCACTCCAGCCCTCTGATCAGTACTGTGGCCCAGTGTACCAAGTGAATGTGACTCGGTGTCACTGGACAACACAATCACAAGTACTGGCTAATTGTGCTTGAGACTTATGAGCAATTAACTCACTTTTGAATAGCATCTCGGTGAACGACAGACGCTGGGTGGCAAGGACACCTATGATACAGACAACATGTACAATCTACACAGACAGAAGAGCCCCACCTGAGGAACACCACGGGAGCTCCACGCGTACCGCCACCCCAACCGTCGCAGTAGCGGCCACCAGGCCCGGCGGCAGCGCTAAAGGAGGCCGCGCGGGAGGCGGGGGCTGCGGCTGAGGGGCCGCCAGGGGGCGCTGCGACTTCGACGGCAGCGACGCTCAGGCCTGTTCTGCGCGCGCGCGCGCGCCTGCCCTTTCCACGCGCCTGTGGGGCGGCCTCGCGCCTCCCCGGCGACCCCCTGCGTCGAGGAGGAGGAGGAGGGGAAAGGGGAAGAAGGAAGGAAGAATCAGGCTGGGCCGGAGGCGCGGTGAGAAGCCATGTCGGCGCCCGCTGGGCTCCCGCCGCGGCCCGCCGCTACCGCCGCCGTTGTTTACCCGGGCGGGCCCGACGTCTCCCGGAAAGCCGCCCCTGCGAGCGGCCCGTCTCGCTACCACAACGGTGAGGGAAAAGGCGGCCTGCGAGGGGCTTGAGCCGCCGCCGGCAGGGAGGGGCCGCTCGAGAGGTTCAGCTCCCGGCGGGGGGTGCCGAGTAGCTGCTGGCTGTTACCCTCTCCCAGGGTGGTGGGCGCGGAGAGAGCCCGGGGAGGGCCCGGTGGGCCGTAGTAGCGAAGGCGTTTCTCGAAAAGGCAGCAGAATCTGCTGGAGTCCCGCCCCGAGCTCCGCCGCTACGTGCGGAGTTAACTTCTGGGAAGGCGAAGGCGGCTCTACCGGCCCCGCTGAAGGAGCGAGGGACAGAGGAATATCGCTTGGTTTCTCTCGGGAATTGAGGTCTCCTCGGTGTCGTGGCGCCGGCTTTGTTGCGCTTCGGAAATGCTCTGGAGGCCCGGACAGCTCTAGGCCTCGGCTCTGGGAGCCAGGCATCAGTATAGGCAGAAAGATTGTAGATGCGAGTACTTAACTTCATGAGTTTAAAAGTAGTGGGCAGCTTGGTGTACATATAACTGGATCTTAGGTCTTGAGTTGAATAAACAAGGCTACATCAGTGAAATGTGGGTCACTGAAAAGTAGAGATAGGATAGTTTAAAGCTGCAAAATACTGATTTGCATTGCAGATGGAGAGATTTTGAAATGAACCCCATCCTGCGGATTAAAATAATTCACATAGGCTGTCTCATTTTCAGATTGGTGCGTTGTAAAATAAGTTATTTGATTAATACCCTTCATTAACTTTCAGAGTATGGTTTGGTATCCGTTGCTTGCATAGAATTTTAGCTTCTACTTTTAAACTCTTTATTTTGTAGTTAGGCAGGTTTTTTTTCACTAAGTTTTTTTCTGCACAGATCAGTATCACAGACTCATAACATGTTAGGGATTGGAAGGGACCTCGAAAGATCATCTGGTCCAATCCCCCTGCCACAGCAGGATCACCTAGATCAGTCACCAAGGAACATGTCCAGGTGGGTTTTAAACGTCTCCAGAGACAGAGACTCCACAACCCCCTTGGGCAGCCCATTCCAGTGCTCTGTCACACTCACTGGAAAGAAGTTCCTTCTCAGATTGATGTGGAACCTCCTATGTTCCAGCTGACACCCATTGCCCCTTGTCCTATCATTGGATGCTGGGGAGCACAGCTTCATCCTCCTGACACCCACCCTTTCCATATTTATCCACATTAATGAGGTCACCCCTCAGTCTCCTTTTTTCCAAGCTAAAGAGCCCCAGCTCCCTCAGCCTTTCCTCATCAGAGAGATGTTCAACTTTGTCCATCATCTTTGTGGTACTGTGCTGGACTCTCTCAAGCAATTCTGTGTCCTTGAACTGAGGGGCCCAGATCTGGACACAATATTCCAGATGTGGTCCAGTATGCAGGTTAGTGATCTATGGCCTTTGTTACTTGTGAATGTTTTTCATGTCCAAAGGAGTAGTTCGGCAAAATGAACTCACATGCCAATAAAATAGGTTTTGAGTCAGTTTGCAGACAAAACAAAAGTCAGTGAAGTGAGCAAAGAGGAAGGTAGGTAGAGTTTAGGTTTTTAGGAAGATACCGGTGCCTCTTGTGTGTCCAAACTCTAGTGTTTTGTCAAAATTATTCAGAACAGTTAGTATCTCGAAATAAAAACCCAAGCATTCCCAGGACACAGCTACTACAGCATCAGTCTTGGATTTTTATTGCATAATTTTGTAACTGCTCAGCTGTGGGTTCTGTGCTCCTTAAGATAATCTTAGAGTGAAGTGTGTTTGGTGATTTGTAGACCAGAAGTCTGATTTGTCTTTCTGTGTCATTTAGCAATAGCATTCCATAATTTTGGGATTAGTATATCTGTCTTCTTTTAGTACTAATCTTCTGAAGTTACAGCATGGGATTGGAGGCTTCTTTTTAAAAAATTTTAATATGAGGGGGAGTAGTAACAGAAAAAGGGACTGTACTGGAAATTTCCAGTCTGTCTGAAATTAAATTTTGTAAAGAAGATTGTCACTGCTTTTCAGATTTAATTTTGTGACAGTATACTGGAGTTGAAATGTGTTCAGGCATATTTTTATCTTACATCTATTTCTGCATTGGCTGAAAGAGAACACTAGCATATCAGATGTTTAGAGTGCTCTGTGTTTTAATTCTTAAAATGTGGTTTTTTTCAGGTAAAACTTTGAAGTTACTGGCTTCTGATGAAGGAGGACATTTTTTTTTCAGAAATCAAGCAAATCTGTGGCGTTATTAAAAAGCTTATTTTGAATAAGCTTTGCCTGTTCCAGTGAACAGGTCCACTTGAGAGCCTTGGAGACTTCAGTTTTAGTACAATTTCTTTATTTAAAAAATAATTTTTTTAAAGGTCACGTTTGTTGGATTCTTTTCCCCTTCTCTCTTACAGGGCTCTTAGTTTGATCTGCTGAAGTTGTGTTTTAAAAAAAAAGCAAAACAAAATAGCATCTGGTGGTTTGGGGTTTTGTTCATGAGTCTGGGACTTTAAAATGCAATTCTTCTGAAGAGAAGGTTTCAGAATTTATCACAGCAGTCTTCCAGATGGCTTTGTAGCTAAGTGAAAAATCTCGTGTTTTCTCACTTCAGCATAATAAAATGTTGATGGCTAAAAATCAGTGCTAAAAGATTATGTGTTTTTCCAGTAGCCATGGAGGACTTAAGTGTTTACTATATTGAAATATAATGCTGAGAGGATAATTGTGTTGAGTTCCTGTGGCTCTCTACAAGATTTTTCTCTAGTTTTGTCTACAACTGTTTCGTAAGGTTACCATTGTATCTCTACTGGCATTTTGGGACTGTATTTTTCATTATTGTGATAGCACAAGTATTTAATTATTTAGCCTTGTTTTCCCTCCCTTCTTAGCCCTAGGATCTGTTGGGATCCTCAGTTTGATACAGGGGGTAGATATCTGCACTAAATATTGAGGGATTCCATATTATTCAAACAGAATGCTGGCTGAATGAAGGAGCTAGAGGTTATTTCCTTGGCTGAGCTGTTGTAAGAGCTTAGCAGTGGCTTGGTTTGCTGTTTTGCTTGCTAGTGAGCAAGGCACAGAAGTGCTGCCCAGGTCCATCCTGTGAGTGACACACCAGAGAGTGGTGGTGAGTTTTCTCCATAGGTGGGTGAAGGGATGTTAAAAGTTACAGAAAAAGTGTTTATGCCTGGAAAAGGGAGTTGGTGCAGAGTAGATCCAACAAACATGGTGCTAGCAAGCAAAGTTTTACTAATTCCTGCAGGCATAATGATAATTCATAGGCATAATGATAAGGCTTTTGGAATTAACCTGCTCATACCTGTGTAGTTATATGTTAAAAGATTTTAAAGTATTAGGAGAGGTTCACTTCTTTAATGACAGAGATGGCATTTTAGCAGTATACCTCCTCTCTGCAGCTGATGCTTTCAGCTCTTCTCATGGAGTTTTGGAGTTGTTTTTTGGGTTGTTTTTTTTTTTTTTTTAAGAGATTTGCCAGCTGCATTAGGAGGAAGGTCGAGTACCACAGACATCAGGACACATTGTGCAATTAACCAGGTTTCAAAATGATGCTGAAGATGTGCCCGGATTTCCAGTGTTGAAAACCGTAAAATTACCTAGTCATTAGCTGTCTAGTGTAGCTATTAGCTTCACCTACTATAACTGCAGCACAAAATTTACTTTCTATTCACATTTTTTATAATCAAATATACCCCAAAAATTTATGTAAGATAATGGGAATAATGCTGTATCTGTAATTGTAAGATGATTTTTAAAGGATCAGGAGTTAGAAATCAAAAATACAATTTTTCAAATGGTAGGTATGTCTGTCATAGTGAGATCTTTGCGGCAGTTGTACTCTTGTGTGCTCATGTATAAAGTTAGATGATTCTTAAATACCTGAATAAAGATGACTTGGCGTCCTGTAATACAGAGACTGATACTTTGTGGTGGAGAGTTAGTATGTCTTTATTTATGGTGTGAGTTTTTAAATCGGAACTAGATACTGCAGGACTGCAATAAATTATTTGTTACGCAGCCTTTTATTTAGAGGTGAGGTGCTCCTCAGTTTCTGACTTAAACATGCTGATTTAGCTAATTTGCATATTTCTGTAGAGCAAATGCACAAACTCTTCAGAGAATGCATCTTCCTTTGCCATCTTAAGGGACGTTACAGCGTAAAGAAATTAGTCTTGACAGTTATTGGTTTGGTGTTGGGTTTACTCTTAGAGACTTTTTTAGAAAAGCCAATCTGAAGTCTGCCAAAGCTCACTTAGCTATTAATGACTTGCTAACTCAAAATAATTTTCCACTAAAGGAGAATAAACTACAGAGCTCTATGAAGCAGCCCCTACTTTTCAAGAAAATAGTGAATCAGAAACATATTTACATGCTTTTCTCAAAACTTAGGCTGTAATTTTTTTTACGTTTCTTAGGCTGTCTCCCAGAGTGCCTTTCTGTCTTTTAACCCAGCAGTCCAACTTGCTGTTGTTTGGGTTTTTTAGCTCCTTTCTCTTCTACTCAACTTTATGGGTTGTGAATTATGAAAAGGCATTTTTCATTTTACCAGGAAGTAATTTTGTACAGTATGTTCCTTGCTTACAGGATTGCACTTACAAATGTGTTACTAAAATTGCCTTGCAAGTTAATTGTAGAACATCTGGCTGTTACTCTGAGAACAGTGACTTTTCAGAATTTCAAGGCAAGAGAAGTAATACTTGTATGTTGTAGTAATAAGTATAAGAAGGGAAATAAACGCTTTGTTATAAAGCTGGTGCTTAATTTGAAAGTGGCCCGGTGCTGTGCTTGTATTTCTGTCATCAGGGGCTTCAAAATAACACCATAGTCATTCAGTAGGGTCTGGTAATTTTAAGAGAGGAAATTAGCTAGAGAAACGCATGTGTGGTTCACTAGAAAATAAAACTAATGTTCAGAAAAAGAACTTGTGGAAGAGCTTTTGGATGTACGACTCGTCAGTTGGCATTGAAAAAACATCTTGGATATAGTTAAATGTTCAGTCTCTAGTAAACAGCTGCTTGTTTGACCCTTGCTGGACCAGTATTTAATTAACCTCTAATGTTGCAGAGCCAGTTGCAGTGACAGCAGAGGCCAATTTCTCTGATGTTATCTTTTATACCTGATGTAAGTATCAGGCAGTAAACAGAAATGAAGTGCCTTCTCAGATTCTCAGATACTCTGTAGTTTTATTAATAGCAGTTTTCATAAAAGCGTGATGCAGAAGAACATAAAGACAAAAATAGCTGCCTTGCAGTGTATGATCTTGTACATGCTATTGAGGGTTTGTGTAGAAGGTTGCCTGTGTTTTCAGGTATTGACAGAGCGGTTTGACTGCAACTTTTCATTGCCTGTATTCAGTCCATTTCTTTAAGACATAGTGTTGTATTTAAACACTTAGAAACAGTCAATTTGGTGTTTACAGTTGCTCACTATTTGTTTAAGTATTAAACCTAAAAACCCAAGAATATTTGAAGTACAAATGTGATGCCTACAGTTTTGGCATGGAAATCTCTTGATAATTGAAGTAAGTAAGTTTTCTGTTACTTCTCTATGGTTACAAATTACTTCCAATATTGTATTTAGGACACGTTATGTTTGGGTTCTTTTTCTGCTGATGGAAATTGACCTCAGAAATAGTGACAGAACACAACGAGAAACCAAGTCTTTGTTAGTTACAATGCACAGCCCATTGGCACTAGTAGCAGATGCACCTTTAATACATGTGATGCTTTTTCTTCATTCCAGGTCCTGTGCAGAGTCCAGTGCAGTTCCCCTTGGGCTATGGCTCACATCCTCCAAACTATAGTGCACCCTCAGGACACTATTCCCAAGTGCCCAGTAAAGCTGCTGCTTCACATTTGGATAATCCATATGCAGCCAGTTACTACCCTACTTACTATTCAGCACCAGCACAAAATGTTATGACACCTTCTGTGGGTACCAATGTGTTGAATACGCAGGAATTGCAGCAGCTGTACAACAAAACTCCCTGTACAGTGGGATCAGTGGAAGGACCTATTCAAGAAGCAATATCATCTGCATCCTATTTGCATACGAGTGCTCAGCAGTCATATTCAGCATTTGGTAATCACTACAGCACTTCTGTCAGCTCTTCAGTTGCATCTCAGGGATTTCCCCTTAATTCTGACCACTACACCATGCCCGTGGTTTCTAGTGCCATGTACCCTAATATTTCCTATCCTGTGGCTGCTGGTGGTGATTATGGGCAAGCATTTACCTCTCAGAGTCTACCTTCTGTTGGACAGTTCAAAGAGACAAATGTGTTTTCTAGCCCAAGTACATCAGTACCTCATTCACTTCAGCAGCAAGTTCCTGTGGGATATAATACAACAGTATCAGCTGTTTCATCTGCTCAGTCCATTCAAGACAATGTCTCCAGGAACCTTACTAGATCAGTTCCTAAAGGAACCAACCAAATAAATACAGGTATGGTATTATTTGAAGGATAGTGAACTTCCAGATGTGTCAGGGAAACAACAGAAATCATGTGCTTTTGTTGGTTTGTGCCTGTTCACTGTGTGAAGCTCTGTAGCATCATTTTAAATTCTAACCTTATTTGTTCTTTAAGCTTTTCCTGTTTGGCTAACACAGTCCTCACAGCAGCAACTCCCAACATTTATCTATTGAGAAAAGCAGAAAAAGGTGCTATGCAGGGGATGTTTTGAGTTCGGTTTTTTTCGTGTCACTGGCCTTGGAAAGGATTTTTTTCATGCAGTTTTTAAGGAGTGTAATTTCTGAAAGACATCTGTTAATCACAAGAGTACTTTGTTTTCATGAACACTCTTCAGAAAGTTCAGAAAAAGTGGAAGCTTATGTGTTTTGGAGGCAATTGGGAATTGAATTTAGATGAGAAATAAGTTTCAGTGGGTTTATCTGGTATTTATAAGCATCGAGTTTATATTTTTAGTATGGTTGTAGCTACAGAGGATAAAGTGAAGGTGCTAGTTGAGGATGGGAAAACCAAGTACAAGTTCTTAGGGTAGGCAGTACTTAAAGGAAGAATGGAAGATACCAGAGATGTGCAAGTGTCTCTGTTTAGAATCATCCCCGTTTCTCTGAGAGCAATAACATGTGCAGGAAAACTGTTTTTCTCTCTATACAGCTAATTTTCAGACTTGATGCATTTTTGACTTACAAGCTGTGCACAAGCAATGGCTATTTTTTTGTTGTTGTTGAGGCAGATACTAAAGAACTGTAGAATGTTTCTTTTCTTATGCCAGCTATTTCAGAGTATAGTTGAATGTTGGCATTGTTTAAGGAGTCCTTGTAGTTGAGGTTTTCTGTGATGAAGGAAGTAGGAAACAGCATGCCTGTGATGATGATAAAGCTTTACCTGGGAAAACAAGTTGAGCTTAAATCGAGCTCATCCAATCCATGCCCAGATTGAATTTACTTTTGATAAGTACTTCCTCCTGCCCAAGAACAGAATGTGGACTGTCATCCTTCAAGCTGAATTTTAGTACTTAGAATATGAATAGATTTTAATTTCACATCTGCGAGATGCTCTGTGTGATTTTCTGTAATATTTTAAGAAAGTGAGACAAAACATAGCATAGTTTAGACAAGAAAAATAGGGAGTTCCTTAAAACAGCTTTTGAAGTTAATGGCATTTCCCAGTTGAGTGTGAAAATTAGTCCTTTAAACGACTGAAGTTTTAAACTGGCTGAAAAAGCTGGTTCTGTTTGATAATAGAATCTACAGCTAGACTTCACAGAGTGCAGTTATCTTTCCAGAACAGTAAGATAGTTGTTTTGAAGACAACTTAGTGTTTGCTTAGTCAATCAATGTGTTATTTACAGATTTTTTTTTTTTAATTCAAATTATGCTTAATTTTATTTCTTCCAGAGGTGTATTGAAATCTGTAATTGTTCAGAGCAAAACTTTTTTCATGGGAGAACTGTTTGTTACAAAGGCAGTGTTATCAAAGTGAGCAGTGCAGCTGACCTGACTGGAGAACTCTGAGCAGCTGTTTCTAAAGTACTCAGTGCTCTTCTTAAGGAAGTGATTCAGTTAATACATGGTCTTAAGCAAAAGCAGTGATACTACTTGAAAGAGCTGATGATAGAATCAGCTATGGTTGTGGTGTGTAATAGGTACACATTTGGCAGTTGTAAAGTCGACACTGATCCACTCTTACACTTGAGCAATTCTGCAGTGTTGGTTTGGTTGTCCCACTGTGGGCATAATTACACATCCAAATTCTGTCAGAGCCTGCAAAGCTGGTGAGAAGAGCGTGCCCTGTGTTCTGTTGCACAGTGGACTGGATCGTGGAACTAATTTATCTAGAGAATAACTTTTATCTCTTCACTCTAAATTCTGGTTCAACCATGTAAATGATTATGTATTTACTGATTGGGAAAAAGCAACCAAAAGTTGGGCTAAATTCTGAAGACTTAACAGTATTGTTGAAGACTGAGGCTAAACAGACTGCCTCCCATAATGTTCAATTTCTTGTTTTGTCTACTATTATACATCTTTGGCTAATGTGTATTAGGAATTGAGTTGCTACACCTGCCTAAGAAAAGATGGCAAATAATTGTTTGATCCTGAGATAACTTATTTTTTGGGACACCAATATATTTTGTATTTCTCACTACAGTCATAGAATTCTCAGATGGAGTAGTTTTAAATATAATACTCTAATTTTTTGCAGCCTTTAAAAAAAAAAGAATTGTGTCTTGAAAATTATTTGCTAGTCCCTGAATGTCCTTGGAAAGTGTCTGCATACAACATTCAAGGAATTTAAGGAAATTATTAGTTATTCATAAGAAGGTTTTCTTCTGAATTTCTTATCTTCCCTATTGTCTTTCAGGAAGGAAACTCTGATATTTAGTAGTTGCACCTTGTTCTGTAAACAGTTTTTAGCAAAATTACCCAAATTAAAAGTTAAGATTTATCACATGCTTTCTATGACTGTTCTTGTATCGGAATTTTTACACATTGTCCACTAGTGTTAGTGTCAGTAAGAAAGTCTACTGTTACTGCTGCTCTGCTGTGAAGGAAAACCCCTTACAATCCTTAAATTATAAATAAGTAAATCTTAGAAAGACCATCACTAGGGATCTTGCTGTCTTAGTGTATCTTTTCAGTAGTGGTTTTGTGCAGTCAGTGAACACTGAAAGCTCTCTATGACAAAAATGAAACATTAAAAATATAGCAGTATATGTAACAAAATACAACTTACAAAACTTGGGCTGACACAAGCTTGGTGATTTCTGAATGGTTATTTACTTGAATCAGAAAATTTCTAACTGTTGAACTTAAAATTTGATTTTTAAAGAAATAATTTTGTGTAAGGCCTTGAAAAGCCCCCAGAGTGCTGACAGCCTTATTATTATTTTAAGAGGAATCTTTTGCTGGAAATTAACTTGTTTTGATGACTAGCAGCCAGTGAGAGAAAGCTTTTTTGCTTTAGGAAGTATAAAGTGTTATGGAGATAGTTGAGATTTTTCTGCTTGCTGATTTAAGCTAGTTTCATTGCGTAAAATCACCCTCTTCTGTTCTCAATTCTATATTTCAGCAGAAGTGTGTTTTACAAATCTGTCCAGAAATGATGACACTTTGTATTATTTTGGCTTTTTGTCTGTCTAGGTTAATACCGTTACTTAATGTTTTTCCAGCTTACTTCACGTGAAATCAGTCCACTCCGATTTTTCTTGGTGCTTTCCGTTTGGTGTGGATGTAAATCCAAATTTTATTCAACCTTTTTCTGCCTCCCTGTGGAGAGTGAGTCAGATGATGACTCCTGTCCCAGTATAGGGTTTGTGTTTTGTTGCATCTGGGTCTTGTCTGCTGTCATGCAATCACAGGGAGTGTGCTTGAGTAGGCAGCACACAAATTTGTCTCATGCACATACTTCTCCTTACGTCACATCAGGATCTAAAGTCTTTGCTGCCCCAGTTCCGTGGGAATGTTGACTTTAATCCCCTCAATCTGCTAATATAGGTGTGGTTGGGAAAAGGGAAAGGACTGCAGCTGAGATACAGAAAGTGGTGGAGTTAGGATGCTCTTAAAAACCCAGCTGGTAGGAGTTGTTTAATCTCTCAGTGGAAGTTGCATGCGGAAGGGGAGAAGAAGGCAAGAAACAAGAGATTGCTACTGAAAAAGGGTGATTCTTGCATCTCTTAAGAAAACTTAAGAAGATGCTGTTGGGATACACTTCTTAACTACTTCTACTGGAAATAAGAACTTTTAAGTGATAATTTAGGAAAAATTATTAATTGCACTTCTAATTTGCACAGCGCTGCAGATTCATAAACTTTCAGCTGTAGGTCTTTACTGCAACATGTCTTGTAACTAAATGGAATGGCTGGTCTTTTTTAGTGCTAGAGATGTTCATGGTTGAAAGGCATGAGGACAAGCTTCAGTGCACGTTAAAGATGATTAAAGATGAGGGGAGTGGAAGGTGAAAACCAGGAAAACTGTCGCTGAATTTATATTTTTTGCAGCATGACAAAGCTTTTGTCTTTGTGGTTAGTGTGAATGGGCTGATGAGGCTTCGCCTGGGTAAGCTGATGGGAAACTAGTACTCTAAACTGGTATTCAGGCCTGCTTTGTCTTGAGCTAATATAATCCCATCCTAAATTGGTCAGTACTTACATGGCAGGGTGCAATCTTCTTACTGGCCAGAGTAAGGAAAAAAAAAAGCCTAATTTCATAACTGCAGGTTCTTCTTTCATGTGGTGATAATAATTGATACACTTGTATGGATTAGCTTTGTCCAAATGTTTTCTTTCATCTTGTTATTTACGGCTTTTGGAAACTTTCTAGAGTCACCGTTTAAAGTATAGCTTGTAATTTTGCAAGTGGATGTCTTACAAATAAAAAAATCCCTTTTTCATTAGTGTTTGAAAGTGTTTTCTTACATAAAGACACAATCTTGAAGGACATTTCGGATAACTTCTGTTTGAGAGTAGGTACTAGTACTTGACAAGTAATGATTACATCTTCAGTTAGTCTGAGTGTAAATTGGTTTTGGCTCTGAATATGTGATGATTAGCATGTTCTGCAGCAGTGCCGGATGCTGTAAGCATTGTTATGTTGACTTGAAGTGTGGAAAATACCATCACCTTATAAAGAGCTTTCTGCTCTAAAGCCTGGGTAAGCACTCTAGTGTCACAAAGAACTCCCCTTGTCACAGTGTGCATCTTGCTGCTGACAAATGCTGATACTTCCATGAGGAGCCTACAAGACACAGCATTTAGAAGCAGACATGATAGGAATTGCACTGTGTGTACTTTGATAAAATATATGTTGTAGTGTTCATAACTTGTTAAAAAACTGTATGAGTGCTCAATGTAGTACTTGAAAACTGCATGATAATCGAGTTCCAGTTATGTGATAAAAATACGTGCTGTTAGTTTTGATGGTAAATTAGAAAACCAGAAGGCTTAAGTTGCCTCTTCTTCTAAAGGCAGCCTCAACTTACCCATAAAGATATCAGCTGCAATATTTACGGAAAAGGTAAAGACTGTATGAACTGCTGTATGTGCAGAAGAAGCAAAGTAAATATTAAAAATGCATCCTCTAGTGAATTCTGTAGGTTACGTACTCTACAAATGCAGTGAATTTTGGTGTTGCTTAATTTCTGTGTTTACTGTGTAGTACTGGTCAACCCTTTTGCTTCCTGTTATTTTTATCTGCTAGATCTGTTAGGTTCTTCAGAAAAAAATCATAATATGATGATGGCTTTTTTTATCAAGTGACCCTCTTAAAAGCTGACTTAATTGAAGTTATTGTCCTTATCTGATAGGAACTTCAGTTAGGCTGCGTTAAATCTCTCAGAGCACTAATCTGACTCTTTTTATAAGCAGATTATATCTAGTCCAGATGTTTAAAACACATCAGAAGTTCTGCAGAATACTCAGGGTTGATTGAAACAGATTGCTTGGAATATGGGTCTCATAATTGAGTACCAAAATTGCAAAGTGCCAGCTCTGTGAGGGAAGCAGAACACTGGTCTACTGCACAGCTGGCTTTCAGGTTTCCTGCTTATGAAAGGAATTTTGAGAAGGAGCTCTCTCACACGGGCTCCGTTCCTCTGGGAGTTGCGGGGATGGATCAGAAATGGATCAATGTAACTTCTGCTTAAATCTTGTTCTTTCTAGATTATGCTTTCATTTTTGCTGTTAGTTGTCAGAGCAGTCTGTTCATTAATGGAGCTTTAATGGTACAGGTATTTTAATCTACAACCTACTTTTTCCATATATACTTGTTTGAAGGCATCTCTCTTTGAGGTACTGTATTGTTTTTGTAGTTACTGCGAAATTGAATGTGATTGCTTGCATTGTGTAATTGTCTGTGCAAATACAAACAATCCTCTTTTTTACTGTCGTTTTCAGGTGGCGCTGATTCTTCACAGCCCATGTACTCTGTGAGCCAGAGCGTTTCGTTTACCAAGTCTGGGCCTGGGACATCTGCTTCCTCTGGTGTGATCTTGTCACAAAGGACACCTGCTCCAAACCTTTCCTCACAGCCAAGAGCTTCACCCTCTGTTACACAGTCACCGGAGATGGCCCTTCAGGAAGGTACTAAAAGGGAATGAGAAGTTACAGTACATACTTTTACCATCTTCCACATGTGCACATGAATGCTGGAAGCTTTATTGCTGCTCTTCTGCTTTTGTGTGACTGGAGTGTATCTCTTGCATTTCATCAGCATCTATTAGTGGTGTTCTTTTACACCACCTTGGTTCTAGCTTATCTTAGCTCTTCTGTTTGATTTCCTTTGGCCATATGTCATCATCAGCTTGCTTGTCTTAAGTTTCTCTTCCTCAAAAAGCCCTTTTGGCTTTCTTACTTTTCTAAAAAGCTGCTCATTATTTTAATTTCTTGGAGAATAGTCTTCAAAGTAGCTTTTTTAATCAGTCTATATTGAAAAATCAGGTGTGAGCTGGTAATTTGCATTGCAAAGTGGAGAGAGTTTGAGTGTTAAAGCAGTCCTGTCAGTTTGAATTTCTTTTTCCCTAGCTGTAGGCTCCTGTGGAGAGCTGCTGCAGAACTCTTGTGGGAGGAGAACGCAGGAGTTCTTGTATAAGTGTCTTCCTATTCTGATGTTGGTAGCCTCTTGACAAAGAATTGTTTGTGTCTTGAGCATTCTTTAGCCATGGTAATTCTGCTCTAATGTTCTGATTGCCTCTTGACTGTTTCATCTTTCTGTATCTAGTGTTCCAAATCTAATTTACTGCTCTAATTTTCCTTTTTTGCATACTGTTTTTTTTCTTGGTAATTACAGAATTTCAAATTCTCACAGAACACTAATTCTGTGTGAGAGATGGAAATAGGTATTAATTTTGTCCAGAACAATGTCATAGTTCTAGTGTTCAAACAAACACTCAAAAGCATGGTGTGTGACTGTCCAAGCATGTTTGCTGTTCTTAAATTTCAAAATGCTATGACTTAAATGTCTGAATTTCATATTTTCCTCTGGTTTTGACTTTTTTTGGTGCAGTGGAGAATGTACAGTAAATTGTGAATCAGCTCTGCCTTGCAAGCAAGAAGAGAACTCCTCATTGTTATGAAGTCTTCTGCACAGTTTTAAGGAAAATGTTAAATCAGTTTTTGGTACTTTGCTTGGTTTTTTTCACAGGTTTATATGTGATTTTGGTATTAGGGTAGTGTTTATACTGTAGACATACTTGCTAGAAAAAGCTTCCTTCGTCTTCTCAAGAAGCAGCGTGTCCTTTTTCTCATTAGAAACATGGTTTTTTGCTATTTTACTGTGCTTGCCTTGAGATGTGATACCCATGTTCTTGCGGTGATTCCTCTGTGACGTGTGAGTACATGGTACCTTAAATACAAGTCACTGCAACCACTGCTGAACTCTTTCTAAATTCAGAGACTTCCGTATGTTCTGTGTTTCAGTGAATTGATTTTTAAAGTTGACTTCATTGTTTTAAGCTCCTGCACATGCAGGATTAGGATACTGTAATTGTTGGCTAAGTTATAACATGACAGAACACTTGAACTGTGTTAAAACCCATTTAATCTTACATAAATACCCATACAAATTTAATGTAGGTAAAATAACATACTTGAAAATAGCATCCTCTGGATGAGTTTTGAGAACGTGTGTCCTGTCTGTTATTGGTAGACTTCCTTAGGTTTTATGTCAATGAGAGAAGCTGAGAAGTAAAAATCAAAATAATTTAAAGCACAGATAATTTAAAACAAGAGCAGAGACTGGCATGGTTCATGTGTAAGAATTACTGTTTGTAATGTTAAGAACTTAATTCTGCAGTCAGTTTGTTGAATACATGAGGGTTATGGGTGTAGAGCACCAGTTAAAGAAATATGAGGTTTCTTTATATAGATTCATAATATAGGAGATGTTTTGCCTGTGGTTATTTAAGTTCTCAGTTTTGAAACTTAAGCAACATAAAGTGTATGCATTAAGTTTTGAAGTCCTCCATGGTATGGGCAATTGTACTTAAAATACCCTAAATAGTTGGTGTGTTTCATAGGCAAATGAGTTCTTATCCCAGTTTATCCCTTTGTGTCCTCCCACCTACATTTTTAGATGTCTTTAAAATACTGTGGGATAAAGCCTTCAAGTGCAGTAGTATTATGTTACAGATACACTGGTAGAAGGGTTTAGAAATTCCTGGTCCAAGAAATTTATGACAGTTTAAGTTACGTGGCTGCATTTTAAGCTGTACCTGTGAAGTAATTTTGAAGAATTACTTCAAAATAAGCTGTTGCAGTTTCAAAAGTGTGAAATTTTAACTTTTTTAGCAACCTTGTAAAAGATTCTCTGCAGAAATGAGTTGTCACAACAGAAATCGTGATTAGGCACGTGGTGGCACTTGGAACTGCTGTCTTTAGCTGCCCATTTTTGCCTTCCAATTGCTGTCTCTCCTGTGCTGGCCTGCTGTTGGTGTTGCTGGGCAGGGAATAAGAACGGAAAGCTTCTCCACTTAAGAATGGCTAAGCTATGTTATTTTTCAGCCAGATCAGTTCTTGGATTCTTTTTGTGGCTGGACCATTGTTCCAGCAAAATGCAGAATATCCTTTAGGCAGAAATTTGTAGTACTCTGGCAATGAAAGTAAAAAAATCTTTGCAAAATCATAAGTCTGGTAAGAATCAAACCAGCGTAAAGGATCTGTAGTGGTGTAGTTCATATTCCTAAACATCTGTGTCGCCAGCATATTTTTTAATCTCTTTTTCTGTGTTCTTTCCAAACACATGTTCTCTGTGTGTGTGACCAGTGACTAGAAGAGGAGATGTTTTGGCAGTAGAAATTGTTTTTCCAGAAAACATTCTTGAGACTCCAAAATAACAGTAGTAGAATGACTGTCATCTTTCTCTCATCTGCCTGTGCTTGGGATTTTTTTATTGGCAAATGCTTTCCATGCAGATCCACTTTAGTCTCCTGTGTACATGATATTTGTTGGAGGTCTGTCTTTGCGCTCTCACACTGTGCCCATCCTCTTTTACTACAGCTCTCTGAGTTAGAGTGCATCTCTTGTCATCCTACCTCTTTTTTCCCTTGCCTGTTGTTTTGTTTTTTCTCCTTCACAGTAATGCACTTGTTCTGTCTTACTCCTCCATAGCTCTCACAGGCCTGAGAAAATTCACAGGGTTTTTTTTTTTTTTACTATAGGCTGGTTTTTGCCAGAGAATTATTATCTTACCTTCAGTGCCTTCAGTAGCCTTCACAAAAGATGGACCTGTGAATGACTTGAATTAGACCTGTGTTCTAGCAGTATATAGAAACTGAAGCAGTTGCCTCCTTCATTGCACTTGGGTTGATTTTTGTCTTCATTGTCATGACTGCTTGTATTGTGGAGAAACTTGCTTTGAACTGTGGGAGTATTAACACACTAGATAAAATGAAATAACATCAGTCTCTTCTTGCGCTAGACTCTGTATGAGAGTTCACCTTTTCAAGACTGTTTTGATGTGGTTTTGCTCCATTTTCTTTTTACTTCCACTGTTTGAATAGATACCCTTCACCTTAATTTTCTTGTTTCTAGTGAAATTGAAGTGATCCTACTAGGTTCATTGGCTACTCCTCTTTTTCAAAACAAGTCGTGAAGTTAACATTTGTAACCCATAATTTAAACAAAATAAAGGTTGATATAGTGAAATTGTGGATGGAGCAATTGTTAATGAAAATGATGATTTTGAAGAGAAATGCCTAACATACATCACTTCTATAGTAGCTTTACAGTGTTAAAATATGAAATGCTAACAGTGTTGCAGTGCTTCTACATAGTAAAATTCCCAAACTCAGCATTTTTAGTAGTTTTGAAGAATTAGAATACGTTCTTGCTGTAACAGCCTGGATTGCCAAGAGGGAAATGGTGGTCACTGGCATTTATTTAGGATGCCTCTACCTGACTACAGGTATATCTAAAGTTGCTGCTAACCCAGCCCCGTGGCATGAGAAGCTTAAGATTTCTTGGAGGTGCTAAAATTGCATCAATGAGGAGTAATGTAGGAGATAAAAGTCACAGCAGCATGCTTTACTCTGTTTGAAAGTGGCAAATGTGTGTGTTGCTTTTGTATATTGTTCACATCGAGTGAATAGTATAAATAAAATCCACTGCCAAAACCACTTCCTGATTCTGTTTTCAAAGTGATAAGGGTAACAGTTGTTGCATTGTCACAAGATCTTAACAGATCTAGAGCAAGATCTGTGACAGTGTTGAGAATTCCAACATGAGTTATTCCAGTCTTAAAAGGAACAAAGTTTAATACTAAATGTTTTTAATAACACAATTTGAATTTATCTGTGAAGGAACTAATTTATTTCTATGTGTTATCCTTCTTATAAAAGTACTCCAGTGGACAAATGGACATTAAATAAATATCTAGAAAGTCTGTGTGCTAAACTTCCTGACATACATGTGCATGCACACACAGACAGACATGCATACACACATACATAAAATTCCCTGCTAACTTCCATGTGCTACTAATACTTTGCTAAACTAGCCCACTAAAAACTGCTTGTTCCATACTGTTCTTAGTTATGAACTATAGTTCTGGAGTCTAGGGTTGTGGCTATAACTCTCTGCATGTTGGAATTTTGGCTAGAACACCTAATTTTCTCTTGCTTGTAATGCAATGATTTGTGACTTGCGTTTCTCATCTTTCCTGTCTGTCTGACTCTTGTGTTTGTGCTTTCCACTTCACAGGCATGCAGTATGGTGGATATGTTAATAATCAAGCTAGCTCTGCACCAGCTACCTTGTCATCAAGTTCAGATGATGAGGAAGAGGATGAGGAGGATGAGGAAGCAGGTTTGCTTTAGCTTTACACCAGTATCATGTTCTCTTCCTACTCAAGTTTGTTCTGTATTTCCATCTCCTAAATTTTTTTTCATTTAAGACAAAAATGTCTCTCCAATTTCATCATGTATCAAGGTTGATAGCAATTTTCCAGCTGTTACTAGTAAACAAAAAGGAGTTCATTAGTGATCAGCAAACAGTCTTTTCTTTTTGTCATGGTAATATCTGATGGTTAATGTGTTTAACATAGTGCTGTTCACAACTTGCAAGAATCCCACTTGTTTAACTTTCTGTTTGCGGTAGGTTTTAAACTCTAAACTGAAGATAACTAGCTCTAGAGCTTACCCCGATAATTACTTATGTTAAGGAACTAGATGCCATTTGTATTGTTACTTTGAACAGTCTTTAGCTCATTCCTCATTTTGTGTATCGGGATCCCTTACAAATACGGTAGTAAATATTAAAAGGTAATATGTAGGCTTTTCAAGGGAATAAATTCATCTGTGCTGCTTGTTTTCTCCTCCTGTGGCATGTGTCTATGATCAGACACATTAGGTTCAGGTTTATCCTGCTTGCTTTGTAGCAGGCTGTAATGGCTGAATGAAATCTTCCGTTCTTGGTTGCAAGGATTCTGCCTGTGTTTTGCTGGAATGGCCTGGTTTTGCGAGTTTGGATATTAACTTTTTCCTTCTAACTTAGAAGTATATATGTGTGTGGTAAACAGAGTAAAAACCTTTTTGAGATTAAATGTTAGACTTACACCCTTGTTGACAGATGGAAGTAATGGCACATACATTGTACTGATTTGAATACTCTCATTTGTGAGTGCTGACTTTGAGTGTTAAATTCAGGATAGCAGATTTTGGTAACTCTTCTTTAAAATCATAGTTCTTACTGTAACTAGTCAGAAAAAAATAATGTATAATGTAGTTTTTTTTTCACAAGGACTAGATTAGAATGCTATAAAAAATATTTTAGCGTGCCCGTAATGGTATCGGGAAGAATGGAGCAAATCAGCCACATCCAGTTCATAATAATCAATTCATGTGAGCAGTTTGAGGAATATTCATTCAACTGTCATGTGGAATTAGTAGTAGAACACTAGAAGAAGCTAGTTGCTGCAGTTCTTTTTTTCCAAGGAGCAAGGTGTTTTCAGTTGTAGGAACTTGTTGTTCCAGACAGAGGAGAGTGTGACAGCATCAGTATAAGGGGAATTATTACCCCACCCCTAGAGGAACACAAGTATTAGGATGCTTTACTTATCTTGGAGTAATTCATGCTATTTCACATCATTGGTTCCATTTCTTTACTTTTTTACCCTTTGTGTGATTCAGTCTTTCTTTTAGTATTAAGTTTTGCATTACAAATCTGAGTAACGATTCCTTTTATATCTAAGAATGATTCCTAATTTTAGATATGTTTTCTGATAGGATGAATTTAATTACTTGTTACCAGCTAGAAAACAATCCCATTTTGGAATATGAGGATTTGTTTTGTTGTGATGCAGCAGCTATGTCTAAAGCCTAAAAGAGCCAAGAGAGCATTTTGGTTTGGTTACTGCAGGACTACCTGCTTTGACAAATCCTGTGCCAAGGTTTCTGTCAAAGAATAGTTCAGATTTTTATCTTTAAATCAGTAACAACCTTTGTCTCCTTTACTGCTAAACCCACCAGAGACAAGTTCTCAGGCCTGCCGCAGCCTTTCTCAGGTTCTATACTTCATTAAGACCTGTAGTGGTTGAGTTATCCTTGTATTTATATTTACCTTACGCCAGAGGGTGAAAGGGTACTCGGGTTCAATACGTAGACTACCTGGTTAATAGCCGTCCTTGTTTATGCCCTGTCACCAGGAGTTAACATAAATCCTAAACAGATTAAGCAGGCAGGTTTCTAGGTCGGGCTTTACCAGTGGTTTTGTGAAAGATAAGTGTTGGGCACTTGGTAGCTTGTGTAGCTTCTCAGTCTTTTTGTCTTTTACTGGTTAGTTCTTTAAGTGTGGCCAAAACAGTTTTTGAAACTCTGAAAGCAAGGTTTGTACTGGTAAAATATTCTCTCATGTATTTCGCACAGAGGTGCTTGGGAAGTGTATGTTTCTTTGTAGCAAAACTAACCTATGCAGTTGTGATGTCGCTATGCTATTTGTCCAATATTCCTGTGTCCCAAATGTCCATGATGTTACATCTCCATATGTAGGAATCACTTCAGTTGAAAATCAGAGTTAAAGGGCGATCAAATCTCAGATGTTGTGTTCACTGAAGCTTGCCTTTGAAATACTTTTAGCTTCACAAATGGATTGTGGTCACAGCTGTTCCTTCTGAGTAGAAATGGGATAAGTGAATCTATTGAGTCTGTTCTGCCACAAAGTGGGGTTTTTTTAACATATATGTTAAAAAAAATTCTTTTTTGAATTCTTAAAGACACTCTTCTGTCACACTTCATAGCTTGGGGTGTTTTAAGGAGCAGATACTCTTAATTTCCCTGGCTCTTTTTCTCTGGAAATGTATGTGAAATGGTACTCCATTCTTCCAAGAAATGTTTTTAACTATTTATTTTGTTTCCAGTGTTTTAGAGTAGGATAAACTAAAAATTAAACATTAGGAGTCTCTTCAACAACACTGTATGTGTCCATGTGCCTTTTTTACTTCCTGCTAGTTGAGTTGCTTCTAACAGTTACTTTTTGCATAGTTAGACTGAAGCTGAGACCACTTGTCACAGTTCAGTGGCAAACAGAAGATATGGTTTGGGAACAAAACAAGCTCTGAATTACAACAGCACAGAAAGGAGGAAAGAAATTGTGGTGGGAATTATGTGTAGTCGTTCTGAAGACTATGGAAGTCTGGCCTTTGCAGTTGTGAAGGCAGTCACTGTAGGCTGTTGTTACAGTCTTGTACAAAGCTGTAGTGTATGCAGTCTAGACATAAATCTTAGTTGGATATACTACTTTTTATTTCAAGAAAGACAATTTATCATTGCTTTTGTCCTCTTCTTATTGATCTCTGTCTTACTGTTTGCTGGGCATGTGCTTGTTCGGTTGGTTGGTTTTAATATTATGAAGATTGTTTATCTCTTCCTCCTCCTCTTTACAGTGGTAAGAGCCTTCAAGTCTTAGGACTCAAGTGGTGGTTTTTCCCTGGATCTTTCCTGATAGTGTCTTACTAAAGTTTGTAGGAAAAAAAAATCTCAGACTCTTACTTTGCAAAAATTTGCCATTTCTGAAGCATTTAATTTGAAATTACTTTGTTCCTCCAGCAATTGATAGTTCTTCTACTACAAGCAGTGCTTCTCCTGTTCTGAACAATTATGATGCCCTGGAAGGAGGTGGCTATCCAGGTAAGCAGTTTGAGTATTTTTTTTCTATTTCTGAAATTGGTTATTGTTAATTAACAAGTAGGTAAAAGGAAATGCCTGTGAAAAGAGTGGGAGCAGAATGTTTTATAAATATACATATACGTATTTACAAACATTACTGAAGAGCAGTTTTATGTACTTAAAACTATTAAGCTTTATCTGAGTTTAGGCCTATGTGTTACTTTTGGTTTGGTCTTTAAAAATAGTGGGACCGACTTGTGCTGCAACAATAGACAGGTGGAACTTGAATTACTTCAAGAGAAGTAACTCTGTGTCTATGTTCAGAGAATAGTTCTGTCACCTCAGACGTGTTTTAACAGTATCCATAAGTGATAATGGAGAGAATAAGCATGAATGGTCGTCTTTGCAGTTGATATCAAATGCAAATCCTGTAATAAAACATGGGTCTGAGGTGGTTCGATTTAATTTCTTATTAAATACTTCAAGTTGCCGTTTTCGATGGTGGATTTTGGTTTGGGTTTTTTGTTAAATAGTGTTTTCTTAACAGTTACAGAAGTCTATTGCAGTTTTCCCCTTTGGTGGCATTAATTGTAGTTACCTTCCTTACTAATTCATTTGCTCAGTGCAGATAAACAACTAGAGTAATAATTTAACTTTTAAATTGGAGTCTCATTTGCTAAGTATTTAGGAATTTACATTTAAATTAAGAAAGGTTTAGTAAATTATTCAATAACGGTGGGATTTCTTTCGGCCTTTCAGAGACACGTTCTGTGGCCAGCAGCCCAGTTCCCACTCCACCAGCTCCTCAGACATCAAAAGCTTCTAAACCCTTTGGTTATGGATATCCAACATTACAGCCTGGCTACCAGAATGCAGCACCACCTGCTCCCGTGCAGCCCAGTAATCCAGGACACCATCCTGGGTTTCAGCACTATCCACAGGTTTGCGTTTTTAATTAAAAACTATTTTTATGTAACTTGATAGGAAAAGTATCTTATGTATGATAAATGTCTTTTAAAACATATTTGCATATTTCTCTTTTAGATTTCTGAAACAAATGCCAAGTGTAATATTAATGGCATAGCTCTAGGTCTTATTAGAAAGGCTTTTTAAAATTTTAAGTCTCCATTTTAATTCCGGAATAGTTAGGCTTAACAAGTTTGCTTCAGTAGTTACTAGAAGCATCCAGATTTTGAAGATTCGGTGTTCCAGGATGCCTGTACTAATGGATGGAAAACTGTGAAGCAGCATAATGAAATAAGTAAACCTGTTTGATCAGAGGACTACTGCGGCCTATGATCTCAAGGGTAAATCACCTTCCAAGCAAGCATGGGATAGAGGAATGCAGGTGATAGAGCTTGGCAGAGCCTGTGGTGGGCTTGTGGAGTAGCAGGCTGCCTCCATCTGCCTTATATTCCTGGTACAAAGAGCAGCAAACAACAAAGAAGCTGTGTACAGTCATTGTGTCACCCAAGAGCAGTGAAGTCCGAAGAAGCAGATACTGAAGCAAATACAATTGCTGAAGTGATGCAGAGTAGTGTCTGTGTGAAGGGGGTCCAGAAGACAAAACATACTAATTTATAAATCCCACTCTCTGAAATATGTCTGAGCTTTATTAAAGCAATTTATTACAGCTGCAGTTGTAGATGAACAGAATTTCTTACTGTTCTGAGTGTAGGGCCATAATTTAGCATAGAATACTCAGGAATGCTTTCATTGTTATGGAGGTATAACGTCCTGAAGGAGGTGTTCAAATCTCTAAATTTTTTTTAAGCTTGAAAGACTTAGCTTCATCTGCACTCGTCATGAGTTGGGAGTTAGGCTCTTTTCAGGAAGTACATAGTAAAAGAGCAAAACCCAACGAGCATAAGTTGCAGCAAGTGAGATTCCAGTTGGACATGTAAGGAGAAAACTGTTCAGAATGAGAGTTGAGGAGCACTAGAACGGATTTTGCTCTGAAATCTTCAATCCTTGCATACCTGTTTTCAAAACTCAGCTGGACAAGAGTATGAGCAACATGATGGAAGTTTGACTTTAGTCCAGCTCCAGCCCCCTGCTCAAGCAAGGCCACTGGATCTCAACCTAACCTTTTATATTCTTCTATGGTGTTTCATTTTAATTTAATTTCAAAATAAACACAAAACCATTTCTGCAGTTTTGGAAAGTTAGTTTGTGACATCTCTGAAGAAGGGGGAAACTCACCCAGAAAGCTTGAAGGATTATATGTGACTTGCAGTGTTGGTTTGTAATCACTAACTGGAATTTTTTGGAAGGTTTATCTCAGTTGTCCTAGAATTTTTCAATTTGTGCCATACTCGCTTCTTGTTTGGGTTCATTGCAAACTACTGCTGTCTTTTTTTAATGCTTCTTTAGAAGAATTTGGATTACAAGGATCATTAAGATGAATTTAATAATTAAAAAATGACTCTGTGTTTACCCATATGCAATTCTCTCACTTTTTTTCAGCAATACCCAGGGGTGAACCAGCTGTCCTCTTCCTTAGGAGGGTTAAGTCTGCAGCATTCTCAGCAGCCAGAAAGCTTGAGACCAGTAAACCTTACACAAGATAGAAATATTTTGCCTGTATCTTCAGTTCCAGCACCTGTGCCTAATTTGAATTCTGATCTTAGGAAATTAAACTGCAGTCCAGAGTAAGTGTACTGTGTCTAAAATGGACATTTTTTAAGTAACTAATAATTATTTAAACTGTCAAAAAATTTCTGAACAGGCTTCTGACTTGAAAACTAATAGCCCCTGTCATGTGAAAATAAATTTATCCTTTGCATCCTTAGAGGAACATTGAACCTGTCCTGCCATCATAGTACCCTGTGTGCAGGTTGAGTATAACACTTAGACATTAAGAAACCTGCTTAACCTTGGTCTTTCTTTAGCCATCTAAAAAAAAAAGTATTGATGAACACTTAAATGTTATGTAATATTATACTGGAATTTTTTTCCAAAGAAATCATGAGGATCATGCCTAAATACACTGAATAAACTTGCAATGTGTTTTACTGTGGTAGTCTTGCAGCCATGATGTATCCATCACCTCTACTTAATCCACATTAAGTAGTGGATATCTATTATCCGAAGTCAGGTGCAGCTAAGTACAGTGGAAGTTGCTATGCCTAAAAATCATAATTGTAATTCCAGAAGGATGTATTTGTTGCCCCAAATTAACTGAGTTTACTGTAGTAATGGCAATTCGTGTGAAACGCTTTGGACAGGACTGTTCATGCATTGGGTTTTGTGCCATTTATTTAGCTTTTAAGTCCATCTTGCATTCCCATACACAAAAGAAAAGATTTTCACTCTTTCAGTGTTTAAGATCCTTTTCTGATGTTTTTATAAAAATACTGCTTTTGAGAACTAGCAAGTTCTGCATGTCTTTAGTTCTTTCACCCAAAATGCCTGTCTAATGAACAAAGAATACATAATCCTACATGGAGTGTTGTACCTAATGCAGTATTATCTTTATTGTAAGGTTGTTTTGGTATATTTGCATAGCTCAACTACAACATTCTGGAGTGGGGGAGTATGTTTTGATTTTGTTTCTTTCTTTAGGAGCTGTTTTTAAATCTCCTTGCATTAATTTTGTGTATTAAATCAGCTTCGTAAAAAGTTTCTAAAAGGTTTTTGTAAAAAAAACTCATAAATTTCGAAAATCAAGTGTTAACAATGTTTTTAACATCTTAATTTCATTTTCAACATAAAGTTTTCATTTCCTTTCAGCTCATTTCGGTGTACATTGACAAATATTCCACAGACACAGGCTTTATTAAACAAAGCTAAGCTTCCTTTGGGTTTGTTGCTACATCCTTTCAGAGACCTCACGGTAAAGCAGCTTACTTTTTTAACATTTATTGTATGCATTTGTCCTGTGTTTGTTTGAACAATGAAATGTAATGAACTAGGAGTCCTAAATCTAACAGAAATGGTAAAACATTACTTGATACAGAGAGGCAGAAGAGTGAAGGAAAAAGAATTTAAATGAAGTAGAAATTTCATGGCATAAAGCGAAGAGCTTTGGACAAGTCTTACAATCTTTTTCCTTAGTTTTGGAAATCTTTACCTGTGGTTCTCTGAAGCTCTGATATTGTACTTCGTGTGTTGGGCTCAGAAGTGTCAGATACCTCTAGAGGTGCTTTCAGTGCCCTCTTGGAGAGGTGCTCATGTTGAATGTGTTACTGACACAAGAAATGCTGCCAATAGCAGGCAAGCACAACGTAAGATTGAGAGTGTGTTCATAACTATTAAGCTGCTCCTCTCCATTTAATTTACTTGTGTTTGTATAAAAAGTTAAGTGACTGGTATGAGTACTTTCTGTATAACGTCTGTTCTTTGTGTAAGGTTTGCTTTCTGTCAAATTTAGTCACCCTAAGTTTGTGAGACTGGATTAAGACAGTAATTAAAAGCTATTTCTTTTGATTTTTAAGGGGAAGGTAATTTTAAATGGGATTTATAATTTCACTGTCTGAAAGTGAGCTATAAAGATAACAGGAAAAATTATAGAATATCTAGATGTGCAAGGTTGTTGCACACCATACTGCACAGTAGTGTTTTCCATATGATGTCCTATGTATGTGCTGTGTAGCTTTGTTACAGCTGTCCATTGTTTCTTTTTAGCAATTGCCAGTAATAACATCAAGCACAATAGTGAGATGCAGATCCTGTAGGACATACATCAACCCTTTTGTTTCTTTCATTGATCAGAGGAGGTGGAAATGCAATCTGTGCTACAGGGTTAATGACGGTAAGTTTTTGTAGGAGAAGCTTGCACTTAATGAATCTCGTTCAAGTATTTGCATCATACCAGTCTGTGGCATAAACTTAGATTAAAATACGGGTGAAAATTACGGTGCTTTACAGCTGTATACCATGCATTTCTGAAGCAAAAAATTTGTTTGCCACTTTCTGAGAAAAAAAGAAAATATTATTGTGCTGCTTACTGGTATAATCAATTAACTCCATGTTAATTATTGCTGTTGCAGTATTCAAATGGAAGCAGGATGTCAGCTAATACTGTGTGTAATCCAGGCCAAAGGTTGTGAGAAACAATGCAGACAGAAGCTTGTTGTGAAATGATCTTTTAGCATTGGTGTTTTAAAGTTGGGGACATACTGCTTTTGAAGTAAATAACTGGAAACAAACTAACTTTTAACTTTGTTGCTTGGGATACGTGAAATGTTCAGTTTACATATTCTTCCTGTGAATTCTTCTCTTCGTGATAATCGAAATATTCCTGCTTAGTTTGCTGGTGGCTGCCATAGTGGTTTTTTACTTGCTAACAAATATATCAGCTTTTTATGTGTAATTTTTCTTTGTTTAATAGTTCCTGAAGAATTTATGTATAATCCTCTGACACGGTCTTACGGAGAGCCTCACAAACGGCCAGAGGTCCAGAATTCTACCGTGGAATTCATTGCTTCCTCGGACTACATGGTAATGAAAGCTTTCGTGGTAACTTAGCAGTAGTTGCATCGTAATATAAATGTGTTTGAAATTAATGCTGCATATTGCTCCTGTGGTGTGGATTAATTTTTCCTGTGAAGGTTCAACAAAGAGTTGTTATGATCCATATTGAGATTAGGCAAATATTCAGAGGCTCACCAGTTAAAGACAGTGGCAGTGTGTATAGTTCTCCAGTGTAGTTAAATGTGTCAGTCTGGTTTGAGTCTGATGCACTGTTGCTTCTGGGTTTCTCCCTCATTTTGAAGAGGTTTTAAAAAACTGAGATAATTAAGTTGGGTTCCAATTTTTAGTTGTTAGTAGTGACAAAAGCTTGTCTAACCCCAGTGGTCAACCTACAATGGTTCTGACAGTAGTCTGCTCTCCAAGAATTATGAAGTAGGACTGGGAAAAGGCCTTGTTTGTATTAAAAAATAAATAGTTCTCTTGTCTTTGGAACACTGTGGCCAAGACATTTGGCAGTGAATAAACATGGCTTGGTACATTTTTGAGACAAGGATGTAGGTAGAATACTTTAATATCCTGTTTAATGTATCGCATTGTCCACATAACGAAAGATGAATGGTCTTTGGAAAAGAGTGAATTGTGTACCTGGCATCAGGGAGTCATGTGTGAGTTGGCTGTTGGAAAGAGAGTGTACAATGCCCAGTTGCTGATCTGAACCATAACACTATATGCATATTACACATGGGAATTATTCACCCCTGGAAATTGTGGTTAAATCTATTCAAATTACTCTTTGTACTAAATCAGTTTTGGTTTATTGCATAATGTCTATCTTGCATATATTCTGTGTGTTCCCTTTTCCCACTTACCAAATGACTAACCATTTGTAACACTTCTTTAGATATGATTTTTTGAATATTTTTTATTTTTTTACTTTGTAGCTTCGTCCTCCTCAGCCTGCGGTATATTTATTTGTTTTAGATGTGTCTCATAATGCAGTGGAGGCTGGATATTTGACAATAGTCTGCCGGTCGTTGCTGGAAAACCTAGACAAGTAAGAACATCCATAACCCTCCCTATGCTTTTACAGAAAACTTGTGTGTAGTGTTTCAGTACCCTGTTCCTAAAGGATATGTATACGTACAGCATGTCGGGGATTGTCTGTGAAGCCTTTTGAGTAAGGGTTCATGAACTTAATCATGTTTGAGGTCTAATTTGCATCCCATGGAGGCCTCACTCAAAGTTTTTAGAAGTTCACCTGGGAAACTTGGTTTCAGTTTCTGATAAAGACACCAATATGTCCAGTAAAATTGTTTGCTTAGAATTATCAGTCTAGTCTTTGTTCAGCTCTTGGCAGACTTTTTGTCAACAGATTCTCTAAACACACTAAATTTTATTAGGAAAATGTAAGAAATCCCATGCGAAGTCTACAGGAAAGTCAGTGTATCAAAGTAATTCATAGACCCAGATGGCAAAACCCAGATTTGCTTTTGTTCACCATCATGGTTTTCAGCACTTGCTGAAGCTTTTGCATTTTATTTGAGAAATCCTGTTCAATTTTTCTTTTTTCATTTTAATGCCATACATAGGACAAGGTTCCACGTGAAATAAGTGCTACCTCATTGGTTTAGAGCTTGTAGTGCTTGTAACTACGCTGGTCTGGCAGGGGGATCCCTGCTCTAGCTGGGGATTGGACTGGATGATCTTTTGAGGTCCCTTCCAATGCCTAATGTTCTGTGATTCTGTGAACTACATTAGTAAAGGAATTTTTTTTTCAATTATGAAAGAACAAAATGCACTGCTTTCTGTTGAAGAATGGAGAAGTCTATCTTCTGTCAGTGTGATGTTTAAGTGAACTTACTATGTTCTCTCTTGGAACAAAACATCAATATATTAGTGAGTGCTTATCTAGAACAGTCTTGTAAACTCTGTTGTTATTCCAGCTCTTCAGAAAATGATGAAGAAATACTGCTAATACTCATGTTTCAAATTCTCTTTTGTTCACTCTTTACTCCTGTGTATATGAGCTGAGGTTCTGTGAACATCAGCAAGATCTTTGTATATGTGTGTGTCTTGAGCAAGAAATTGAGGCCTTAATAGTTGGATTTTTTTTTCTTTTTTTTTACTGCTTCAGGCTGCCTGGAGACTCAAGAACAAGAATAGGGTTCATAACATTTGACAGCACTGTTCAGTTTTACAACTTGCAAGAAGGTTTATCGCAGCCTCAGATGCTGATTGTCTCAGATATTGATGGTAAGTAAAAAGAAAATGGAAACTAAATTTCTGGCAAATGTAGAGGGTTCCCAGAAGAAATACTGCAATCTCTCAAATATTCTGGCATTACATCAATTTTATGGAATGTGTAGGGGGTCTATGTATGTTTTTTTTAAGATACTCTTACCCTGACTATAGAGTAGGTGGTATTTAAAAAATGAAAGTCGGTGTTAATTTTGCTTTGAATAAAACAGTATTTGTATAGACTCTATTATTTTATGTGTCCGAAAAGTAGACTATTTCATGGTGTGTGTAGTGGCAGATTGCAAAATTATTTGTTCTGCTTCAGTGTTATTTTTTTTGTTCAATAAAACACTTTTTTCTCTCTACAGATATTTTCCTACCTACACCAGACAGCTTACTTGTAAATCTCCATGAAAGCAAAGAGGTATGATTGCTCAAATACATAATTAAAGAGTTAAGTATTCAAAATAGAAGTTTCTTTTAAACTTTGAGACCCAACCTATCTTCATAACTCATAATTCCAGTGCTACTCATTAATTATGTGAATATTACATTATTGCTTCTAAAATTATTACTTGGTTTTCCTTGGTGTTTTGAAACAAAGCTGTGGTGATGATTGCTCCACTTCAGCTATGACAATACAGCTTTCTAAAACTAGCAGAAAATCTGAAGCTTGGAAAATCTCATAAACACCTTTCAATCTCTTCTGCAGCTGATAAAAGATCTGTTGAATGCATTACCAAATATGTTCACCAATACAAGAGAAACACACAGTGCGTTGGGCCCTGCTCTTCAGGCTGCATTTAAACTGATGTCTCCAACGGGTGGTAGGGTATCTGTGTTTCAAACTCAGTTACCATCTTTGGGAGCAGGGCTGTTACATTCCAGAGAAGATCCCAATCAAAGGTCAAGCACAAAGGTACCAAAAACTTCCTTTCAGTATTCATCTCTGTGAGACTAGGGACTGGCCACGTCTTTCTGACTTGCATAATTCTGCAGATTAGCTGTTGTCTGGGTTTTGGGGGGTTATTTAGAAACAATTTGTTAAATTTTAATTATTCAGTGTCTGTGTTCGTGTGTTTAAGATCACTAATTTATACGTGTTTGTGTTGTATTACTTGTTTCAAAGTGCATGAGCTGTTTTTTCAGCCTTCGAGTCATAGAATGATAGGGGTTGGAAGGGACCTCTGAGTATCATCTAGTCCAATGTTACTGCAGAGCAGGTTCTCCTAGAGTAGATCACAGAGGAACACGTCCAGGCAGGTTTTGAGTGTCTCCAGAAGTGGTGACTCCACAACCTCTGGACAGCCTGTTGCAGTACTGTTACCCTCACGATAAGAAAGTTTAGCTTTATGTTGAAATTCAGTCTTTTGTGTTCTAGTTTAAAACCCTTACCTGTTGTCCTATTGCTGGGCACCACCCAGAAGCTTTTCTTGATGATCAAAAGAAGCTGCAGATACCTCTGACTCGGTTAATAACAACTAGAGTTTTGAACCAAAGCATGGATATATTAAACTGTAGACCTAAAAGATTACTTTAAAATTGTTTCTGTGGATTTGTAGTTTACAGCGCTCAGTCATTGGTATGTAGTTGCAGCAGTGTTTGTTTGTGTGAGAATGTAAACTATTTTGAATGTAGGGTAGGATCGTAGCTGCTTGTGTAGATATAAACTGAAGGAATATGAAGCATAAGGGAAATAATTTCTGCAGATGGAAACGCCTAGAAGTTTTTGCCTAAAGGAAACTTACTTAAGATATTTTGCTGCTCAGTAGTATGTCTTCTGTTCCATTCAAATCTTAAGAGACCACAATTGCTGTCTTAACACTTTCCTGTATAATTTATTCACCAAAGGTGGTCCAGCATCTTGGTCCAGCAACGGATTTTTATAAGAAGTTGGCACTGGACTGCTCAGGCCAGCAGACTGCTGTGGACTTATTTCTCTTAAGTTCACAATATTCTGATCTAGCTTCTCTGGGTAAGGAGTACCTGATGTATGCACACACTGCACACTGTTGTCTGTCTTTGGAAGCACAGGCTACTGCAGGCGTTCTTAAACCCTGTAAATCATTTCGCACATTTGTAAATTCAGCTAATGCCACAAAGGAATTTAGTTTGAAGTCGATAGCAGTAAAGAACAGTATTGGATTGGTGATGTCAGGCAATTAATTCTGGGATTTCACAATTTTAAATTGAAAGGTACAATCCTCTTCAAGGACAAGGAACAGTCAGGAGGCAAAGAATTGATAAAGCTGAATTGTAGGGGTAGAACAGAGTGATCTTTTGGTATTAAACTGAGATTTGTCTCTGCACACACACTTTTGCCTTGACACCATTAAACATTTATGCATGTGCTCGTGTCTTAGCTGCCAAGGTAGCGTGCTTCTTGAAGTGAGTGTATGATGAGCTACTTGTGCATTGGGTTGACTCATCACTGTCTTCATTGGTCTGAGTCTGGGGTCAGTTCTCAGTGTCTTACAGATGTGGGTAACATCAAGAAAAAGATTATCATAGAGGTGACTTGCAGAAAGTTGGACACAATTTTTGTGTCCTTACTTCATGTTATGATTATACTTTTTAACTCTATCTTTTCTTCCTTCACAGCTTGCATGTCCAAGTATTCTGCTGGATGCATCTATTACTACCCATCTTTCCATCATAGCCATAATCCTACTCAGGCCGAAAAGCTACAGAAAGACCTTAAAAGATACCTTACAAGAAAAATAGGATTTGAAGCAGTTATGCGCATCAGGTGTACAAAAGGTATGACATAATACCTGACTCATATAGAGAAGTTGGTGTAAGCATCCTAACTGTCACTTTGAATGTGCTTAGTCTTTAGCAACATTAGGTTTTATGTTCCTTCTCTTCCACTGAAGTCAGTTGCTGTTCTTTAGCTTTTGCTGTTTGTTCTGGTTTTTTACTTAAGATGGCACCATCTCACTTCAGCTAAGTTGATGTGTGTGTTATGGGTGCATCATTCAGTTTGTGGTGTTCAGAGTGGAACAGTGAACTAACTCTACAGCATCATACTGAAATGTCTGATGTTTCACATAATTGACTCTGTGTGATAGGTAAAATAAGTGTTTTTACTGTTAAACATAGCTCGAGGGCTATGAGTTTTAATTATTGAAAGGAGTTTCTCACGCTGTTTTCATCTGAATTATTTAACCTGCTTTTAGGTCTTTCAATACACACTTTCCATGGGAACTTTTTTGTACGGTCTACTGATTTATTGTCCCTTGCCAATGTCAATCCTGATGCTGGATTTGCAGTGCAGATGTCCATTGAAGAAAGTCTGACTGACACATCTTTAGTTTGTTTTCAAACAGCTCTTTTGTATACTTCTAGCAAAGGTAAATAATTTGGCTACTGGCTTTTTTGTCTCCTTTCCCAATTTATTGTTTGTTTAGTTAGTTGCAGAGGCTTCTGTTGTTCTCTGTAACCTGAGAGAGCCTTGTAAAGCTACTGAACCTACTTGGCAGTTAATCACATAGTACAATACTAACAAAATCTGTTTTAATGAGTCTGCCTTACATGGACTTGATTTGGCTTAAAAGGCATAACCCTTGTTCTAAGCTATAACATACTTGGAATGTGCTGTGTCAGATACCATGGACTCATGATGGTCACTAGTTCGTAGGATGGTCAAAGAACAGCAGCTACTGCCACAAGATTTGGGTGTGGAAATCACTGTACTTCGTTTGTAGGATTAAGGTACTTACAGAATAGCTTGCATTGCAAACTTGTGCTGATTCTGAAGTCAAATGCTTTAGAGCATTGCAGAATTTAAACAGGTTAAGGGAGAGAAATAGATGCTTTTACAAATGACATAGATGAGAGAGGATCCACTGTAATGACCAAGTTTGCATCCCTCTACCAGGGACATTGAGTAATGGTTTCTACTTGTTTTTATCAGGTGAACGTAGAATTCGAGTGCATACTCTTTGCTTGCCTGTAGTAAGTTCACTGGCTGATGTATATGCAGGAGCAGACGTACAAGCAGTTGTGTGCCTCTTGGCAAACATGGGTGAGTACACACCAGGAAGATTGAGGTATCTTTTTGTACGTTCTTAATTTGGCCAGCCATTCAAATGGCGTGTGAATGAAGCCTTAGTATTACAGAAAAGGTTGGAATGGAGCACACTGAAGCCTGAGAATACAAAAGATGAAAAAATCACTTGTACTAAGACTATTAACTGAAATACTCCTTAGTCTGTACACTTAGATGACTTCAATATTTTTAAAAGAAGAATTGTTCTCTAGAATTGTTCCTATTAAAGGACAAAGAAACATAACGTTTGGTCAAAACTCTTATTTGGTCTCAAGTTCTGCCAGGGGAGGTGGTAATGTCTTCACTGACAAAGAGGTCAGAGGTTAGAACAGGCTGCCCAGGAAGATGATGGACTTGCCATACCAGGAGGTGTTCAAAAAATATGTAGGTCTGGTACTTGGAAACATGGTTTAGTGGACGTGGTGTCATTGGGTTGATGGTTGGACTGGATGATCTTGGAGGTCTCCTCCACCTTAATGATTCTGTGATCTCTGCCATTGAACCTGTATGGCTCGGTGTAGCGGCTTAGCTTATGCTGTGTTCTGATTATAGTAAAATAAGTTAGAAGGCAGTAAATAGTACTTTTGTGTCTCATTTTCAGTGTGTGTTCAGTCCAGCAGGTGGCTTCCTCTACTCAAAGGATTTGCAGCCCTTTCTCAGCAAAGAAAGATGAAGCTTCATTTAGACTAATCATAAATTTTCTTTTTTGGGGGAAAAAAATGAAAAGTAATTGCTTGCAAATCTTACCTTGGAGGTAGCATAGCAAGAGTTTCATCAGTAGCTCAGTCATTTGCATAAGGTTTAAAAAAGGTTTGTCTCTTACAAACCTTTAAAGCTCATACAGCTTTAAGCAACTGGTTTTTTTCCAAGCAGAGATCAGTCACACTGTACTTTCTTAAGCATCATTAAAGTGAGCTTCTGAACAGGCAGCCAATTTTTTTACTCCTAAAAAAGATTAGGCTCACAGGTGTTTGGTTTTTTGGTTTTGTTTTTAGTTTCTTTGAATCATAAAATACCACTCAAAAGCACAAATACTGTTTTCAAAATTCAAGGGAATGAATGAAGCCAACTCTGAGTAACTTCTTGTATCCTTCTAAACCGACAGCTGTGGATCGCTCAGTTTCATCTAGTCTTTCAGATGCAAGAGATGCCTTAGTTAATGCTGTGGTCGACTCCTTGGCAGCATACATGTCAACAGCCTCAAACCTGCAACAGTCCATGCTGATAGCACCAAACTCCCTCAAGCTGTTTCCACTGTATATTTTGGCTCTTCTTAAACAGGTATGAATAAAACAGCAGGTATTTTGTCTGTCATCCGGTTTACAATGAACTGTGTCTGTGTATGTTATAACAACTAGCATTTCTCAGATTTTGGCAGCTGATCTTCCATAAAGATGGGAAACTGCTTATTAGTACTTCTTCAGTTTCCTTTAATGAAGAAAAACCAAGGAAATATATTTTTTCCACATGGTTGCTTCTGTACTTTAAAGTTCAAAGAAGGAAAAATCATTTCCGTAGAAATAAAATTAAATTATTACAGAAACTGAAGTAATACAAAGCTCACATAGAAGTAGTTGCTACTTTTTAATTAATATTTTGTTAATATCTTTGTATTACCAAACTTTGTACTTAGAAAGAGAACTGAAAGCAGGAGTTTGTAATTGATAAATCTCATAGCCTAAAGATTTTCATGTCTGACAGGTGTTTTCTTATAGTGAATGTAAGTTCAATAAGAAATCTGCTCATAATAACTTGTTTTCTCTGGCTTAGTGATTACTTTGGTCTCCTGTGTGCTGATTAATACTTGGTACTTGATAAGTACTACAGTTAATAGTAGAGATAAACCCAATCATAAGCAAGAGGATCTGAGTAAAGCACAGAAATAAAGAGTGGCTGAAGGAATAAAAGGAATAACTTGTTTCAATTGTTGTGGCTTTTTTAACTGTCTTTGTTAACAGTGATAAAAAGCCTGGGATATAGAAGAACCAAAACCAAAATGCTTTTGGCCTCCAAGGACAAAAGGACTGATGTACTTAGCTTTATTGTAGACATATTCACATAACCACAGAACACTAGGGATTGGAAGGGACCTCAAAAGATCATCTAGTCCGATCCCCCTGCCACAGCAGGATCACCTAGACCAAGTCCCACAGGAACATGTCCAGGCGGGTTTTAAATGTCTCCAGAAGAGCTTCACCATTGACAGAGAATATGGTGCTTACTCCATTGACTTGATTCTCACAGGGATTGTTTACCAATTGCTTCTAAAGGAGATATGTAGGAAAGAGAGCTATAAAAGAAATTTTATCCTGTGAGAGTCTAATTTCCGCTATAAAACCTGCAGTATATTCCCATGATAAAGCTTTTCCTTGACATTGATTTAATATTAGTAAGAAATGAAGAGGTATCTTGTGATACCTTCTCATACCTTCTTGTGAAACTTTGCATCAGTGAGTTTCCCATGCCGCTAATAGTCATCAACAATGAAAAGGAGAATATCTCAGCAAGATAAATACATTTCTTTGCTAAAAGCTTTGCCATCTCAGCTGGACACTTCCAAAAAATCTGAAATACGCTGTTGAGGTGGGGCAGAACATGCAGCGTTTGCGTGAGTTATAAAACTCTTCTCTTACAGAAAGCGTTCAGAACAGGCATGAGTACACGCTTGGATGATCGCGTCTATGCAATGTGCCAGATGAAGAGCCAGCCTCTTGTTCATTTGATGAAAATGATACATCCCAATTTATACAGAATAGACAAGTTAATTGATGAGGTAATGTATGAAGCCTTCTTTAAGCAGAACATTTTCTAGCTCTCTTAAACCTGATATGTTGCAAGAATTTTATTAAAGTTGTAATGTAAACTGAGTACTTTTTATAAGTTATTAAAGAAGCCCAAGAAAACAATTTATTTTCTATTTTTGAGTTGCAAGTACAGTAGTGTTATAAGAAGTCTGGTTTTAATGACCACTAGTTCCACAATACTGTCTGCATTTGGAACATCCACAGTGTCTTCATCTTTTAGAGCTTTCTGGGGAGGGGTGAAACAGGTGAAGGAGATTTGGAGGAGGATTCTAGGGTTTGTATGCTGAAGCCAGGTAAAGTTGCTTGCAATAACAAACTTGCAGTGGTTTCTCAGACTGATGTGAGTGAAACACAACTGTCCTGGATGGTCATGATCAGACTGAGGAGGTACTTCATGAAACCAGGTTTTATTACTTTACCTTTGACAGAGGTAGCCAAAGAAATGGAAGTGGGTTTTTTTAATAATGAGAAGTAAGATGGGATTTTATTTAAGGTCAGAGTTTGATCAAATTGCAAAAGTAAGGATTGATTTGTGTTTTAAGTAAGTTTTCATGAGCTCATTAATCACTGGCTTTAGAAAAGTATATGTAGGAGTTTGTTTCTAAGTGTCAGACAAGATTATATGCGAACTTGAGTAGTTTCTCTGAAGGTGCTATTATTCAGCACAACCTATCCTATTTATAGTCTTAATGTTCCTTGTAAGGTGCTTCATAAACGCTCATATACGAGGCTAAGCTCAGTGTTCTTCGGTGGAATTAATTAGCTAGTCTTTTTTTATACACCCCACCCCCAGTCTCCTCAGTATTTGAAAAGTCAGTGTCTTCCAGCTAACCCTGTTAAGGTGGAACTTATGCTAAGACGCTGTATTCTGTGTGCAAGTGCTGTAAAGAACCAGCAGCACCATTTGGGAGATCCAGTTTTATTAGCAAATTATTTCTGAACAATTATTTCTAGTAGATCAATACAGAAAATAGAGCTTATCTGATTTTCTGAAATGTATTGACAAACAACGTTTTACACCTAATCTGCTGTTTGGTACTGCTTCGCTGTATTTGTGACATAAGCTCTTCTTAAATATCTTGTTTCTTAGAAAACCCTATTATATGTATTTATTACAGAGTTATTTGCACGTGTTTTTGTTAGCTTTCTTCTAACATTTGATTCTTGAGAGCACTGAGTAAAACCTCAAGGTTTCCCAAGAGGAATTCAATAGCTTGATTTTCATCAGCGTATAAATCCTCAAAAGCTTCTATCCATTGCATTATAATATGAATTTCTTTAATAGTGATTTATTTTTTAATATCAGTTCTTACCATGTGGAGATGTGCTTACTCTCTAGACTATTTTCTTCCCCCTACATTACTGGTCGAGTATTTCACAGATTGGTAATAGATATTCAGCCTATTTTTGTATTGGAGGGGGAAGCAGCTTTAATCTGAAGGTGCTGAGGATTTGGGGTGGTTTTATTGCTGCGAAGGAAGTGGGCATTATTCTAATAATGTCATTGCTAACGGATTGTTTAATCAGGTCAGTCATAGTGCTCTGTGACAAACCCCTGTATCCATTCAGGCAGCATGTTAAATCAAAGAACTTCTTTTAGTAAAGGAGTAAACTCTTACAGGGAGTAATATCTGATGGCATTCTGCGCTTGCGGTAAAATTTAATTCGGTTCAGCTAATGAAGTTGAATGCAATGGAAAAAATTTGTCGAGGTTCTCTGTAGAAAATTTCAGTGTAAATGCAGGAAGTCACACAATTACAGAATTACTGAGGCTGGAAGAGACGTCTAAGATCATCAAGTCCAGCCTGTGACCTGACATCACCACTATCAGTTTTTTTGAAGGTTTGGCATCTCTAGCATGAGAAGTGTTAAATTCACACAGTAGCTCGCATTAGTCTTTTTTTAGCTAATGAAGTAGCCTATAGCATTAAGCTTAACGTGGCATTTTGTTAGATGAGAATTTTCAAAATCTAATTCATAGATATTAGCAATGGTTTTCCTGTTTTTAAAGGTTGAGATAAAAAAGTACTTATTTCTGTTCAAGTGTCACCGAGTATTGTTTTTTGTTTCAGAGTACAATACACGTAAATGACAGGGTTGTTCCTCAGCCACCTCTTCAGAAGTTGTCTGCAGAGAAATTGACTAGAGAAGGAGCTTTTCTTATGGATTGTGGTTCAGTAAGTTACTGTTTCACACATTCCCTTTAAAAGAGAAAAAACAAAGGCAAGGAATGCAGTGTGTTACTGAAAGCAGTCAGCTCTCATCAGTAACAGAGTAGTGAATCAGCATTCCAGGTAACCTGGCAGCAATTTGTGTTCCAGTGAAAGGCTTTCATATTCATATCTTTGAGGTTGCATATTAAGGCTTCAGAGGTTAATTTCTTTCATGCTCAACGGAATATACCAAGAGTTCACATCAAGTTTTTGTTTCTTGTCTGGAAAGGATGGGTTTTCCTGTTCCAGAATTTCTCTTAATGGCTATTAAATTGGATGTACTCTGGTTTGTCTAACAGAGTCCTTTTCTTTGATGCAGGAACCTTCTTAGTTATGCACAGCAGAAAGTTATTTATGATTATTGCTTGTGTGATGTAGGAGTTGCAAGACTGAGAAAATTTTAGGGAGTGAACAAAATCTGTAGCTAAAGTTTTAGGTATTTATAGAAATTACACTGGAACATTTAATTTGATAAAGCACTCTGTTGCTCTGATAATGTGATAGAACATTATGCTACTCTCATGGCAGTCTAGGAATTGCTTTAAACCTTTTTGTATGAGTTCGGGGGCAGAGCATGAACGTCAAACTAGCTTCTGACTTCAGATGTCTGAAATAATTAATGAATTTTGATAATTAATCCTTTTCTATGACTTGGTTAGATTTGGGAAGTTAGTGTGCAGTGACAGTGATGTGACTTTATAATAAAAGTTTTAACTGTTTTTTGGTAGGAGGTAACATGGGAAGTTACTCCATTAAGTCTTACAGTGTAGTTGTGTCCTGCATCCTCGTTCTTGCAGTATTTACATTGTACCTGTGTTGGTTTGGGACATTCATTACCTTATTCCAAATGCAACGTGCATTAATAAAGAAATACACAAATAATGAACACAGAGATGCGTATATGAATTGGAGCTGCAGCTCACAAGTTGTTCATGTGCATGAAAAGCTGTTGTTCCAATTACATCAGCACCTGTCTCTTTCTCTAATATGTATTTGAGGCCTTTACTAAAACTGATTATGACATCTTTCAGATTTTTTACATTTGGATTGGAAAAAACTGTGATAGCAGCTTCATAAAAGATGTCCTTGGATACCCAAACTATGCATCAGTACCCCAGAAAATGGTAGGCATTTGAATGAGCTGTGCTTTGTGATGCCTATGCTTGTGATCTGTATTTAATCTCCTGTCTTCATTTTCAGTTTTTAATTATGTAACTGTGTAATTAAGAGGTTTTTTTGCCAGCTACCTTCTAACCTCCTTCCGGCTTTGTAGGAGACAGATAAAAGTCATCACATGCTTTCAAGCAGAGAACACAAACATGCATTTGGGGATTCATGGAAAGCCAAAAAATTATTCCATGGCATTCCTGCTTTTACTAATTTTTATAGAAATACATGCGAGCTGACAAGGCTAGGATAGAATTTCCTAGAACGAATAAAAAAGTAGCTACTGATACATGTTCATTGTTAAGATTAGTGTTGTTTTATTGATACCATGGTTTTCAGAAGTCTTGTGTTGTCTGAACCCGGTGTAAGATGCCAAATCTATGGTATGACATGATAGGCCTGTAAGTAAAGGTTGAGTTAGGTGTTGCTCAGTTCCCAGTCCTGAGAAAGTGATAAATGCTTTTAGCTATCAGAACATCAGAGCCCCTTGGACGTGTGTTTTGCTGGAAGTGGTTTGATGCTGTAACCTGTACCTGTAGTCTTCTGTGTGAAACAGAGCAGCAATTAAAGAGAAGAGCCCTTTTCTGTGGGTAGTGATTCCAAAACATCAACAAGTGGTGGGTAAGAATGGACCCTTTTATGACACTAGAGGAGTTCAGAATCAAGTGGATGTATTCTGATAGTACCAAAAATGTGTCAGCCATTGTAGAAATACATAGCAAGGTGTTTTCTGCTTGTAAAGCTTGCATATTATCAAGGGAATATGTGAAAAGTAGTTAAAGTAGTAATTTTAAGGACAGGTTAAGAGCTTTAAGATTACTATGAAGCTGGATTATTATTGTGTATTGCCTGTATTAGCAGTTTAAAACTCTCCTCTGATCAGCGGTTGGTAAGTACTGGCTGACAGAGTTTTCAGGAAGAGCTTGGGTAAAGAAAGGCTGTTAATTTTTTTTCAGCAGCTATACAGGATCTGTTATAATGGAAATGAGAGCAAAAAACGAACATTAAAACAGTTATTTCCTTGTCAAGTATGTCCTCAACTCATTTAGTACAAAGGTAGCAATGGGCTTACTTTAAAATCTGTTCAACTATGTCTCATTTATAGTCTTAAAAGGCTACATTGACTAAGAGTTGAAGTTTTCTTAATTCATTTTTTTAGCTCATTCTCCAACCAAAAAGACCAGTGTAATCTTTGCATTGAAATTTGCTTACAGCTCAGCTTTCACTTCTTCATGTCTTGATCATCTTTTCAGTGATGCACAATGCAACATGCAGGGACTTGATTGACAGTGGAAGATGGAGGCAAGAAAACTGCAAAAAGCAGAATTTTGAAAAGGTGGCATTTTAAATGAACTTGCTTTCCAAAATCTTCTGCCCTTAAAAAGGCAGTTTGAGGTGTACTGCATCCCACAGAACAGACATCAGTGAAATTTTGTACTTTAAGCTGAAGAAAAATTGTGTGTGTGATCATGGTTGGTAATTTCTTAATAGAAATTGTGCCTTCAGTCATGTTACAACCATCAAGATCTATGTTTTAAATGGTTTTGATAATGCACAGTGATGACTTGTTTCTATTACCTTCAACCAGACGCAGCTTCCAGAGGTAGATGCGCTTTCTTCAGAAAGGACACGATCTTTTATATCTTGGCTTAGAGAGAGCAGACCTTTAAGTCCAGTTCTTCAAGTAATAAAGTAAGTATTTCTGTTAGCAGCAGAGTCATGAATGGCAACTTGTGTTTACAGTTTCTAATTTACACTGATAAAAAGTGGAGATATCTGTGAGGATATCTTGTTCAGAAGAAACAGACCAACATGTATATATAGTTGATATAGTGCTGTTACCTAGAAGCCCTTATCAGAAAAGGTCCTCTTTAAATCTAGTGCAAATTTGGGTGCTAATAATTGTAGTGGTAGTAATCAGTTGTGTATTTTTAGGTTGTTGACAATATACTAAGGCAGTAAGTGCGCTTACAATCAGTGGGGTTAACCAGGTTCATTTTTGGGATGGCTTTTATTTCAATACATATCAAACACAAAGTGAGATTAATAATCTGTAGTTGGTTTAATAATTGTTTGTATTTGTTAATGAGTTCCATGCAGCAGTTGATTTACGGCAGATCAGTCTGAACGCTTCTCAAGCCATGACCTTCTTAATGATATTTAAATTCTCTCAATGTTTATACTTGAGTTTGCATTTCATTTATCTTCTCCAGAATGCCCAGTTTACTGAGCCAGGTGAGAGATCACATGTTAGAGTAGGATGACTTTCTCACTTAAGTAAATAATGTTTAAACATGGGATTGAACCTTTCCAGCTGTTGGTATTGTGGCTACTGCTTGAAGTGCAAGTAGTGCTGAGAGAGACGACAGTAAACAGCAGACCTCATACAATAGTAGTACAATGCGTGTTTTGTCTCAGCAAGGATTTTATTTGGGCAGTAATTTTGACAGTAGTTCTTTGACCCACTGCCTTTTCTGTTCTGTCACCAAATGGAAAAATGGGGAGGGCCATCAAGATTACATGATTTACTTGCCCCAAATCTTTACCAGGATTTAATGGAACATTTTCAGAATTCATTGTCACGTTCATATGTCACAGAATCCCAGAGTTATCCCAGGGGGATTGGAACTAGATGATCTTCAAGGTCCCTTCCAACAACCCTGGCCGTTCTGTGATTCTAAACTTCGGATTATTTGCAGTTGTAGTGTCTTTAGACTGAATGTAGAATCCAAAGGAGAATAAGCAATTCATGAGAACTTACACCTCTGTTTGAATTTACAGTCTGGTTTTTTTCTCAATGTTTTTACTAAAATACGTTCCTCTCCTCTTGCAGAGATGAGAACCCGGCCAAAGCAGACTTTTTTCAGCATTTAATTGAGGATCGGACAGAAGCAGCTTTCTCATATTATGAATTCTTACTTAATATTCGACAGCAGGTTTGTAAGTGAACGTGGGATATGTAGAAGAAAAATCCTCACTTCAGACAGAAGCATGTGCCCAGAGAAGCATATGGGAAGTTCCGAAAGCCGATGCTCATTCTTCACAACTTACAGCGACCAGCACAGTTTCGGAAGATTTTACAGCTATCAAAGTCTACATTTCCAAAAGAATTTTGCAAATTTCCTTCAGTCTGCGAGTGCAAGAAGCAATGAAGCTGTTCCAGTAGTAAACTTTAAATTGGTTTATCCATGTTTCCAGTTGTGCGGCAGTATGGTGCTCTGTTTATTGCAAGCTGGTGAATTCATGTAGCTACGTGGGATGATATTTCTTAATGAAATGTATAATTAGGTCAAGCCTTTTTTCTTAACATTTATTATAGTAGCCCTTCCAGATCAAAATTCTTAACAGAGATGTCAAAGGGCAGTGATGTATGTTGCTTGTTTATATGGATTTCTTTTTAAAAGGAATGATTCATACTTACAGAAGACTTCAGCGAACTCCCTGTGAAAGTTGTAGAGTTTCAGTAAAGTACATCAGTTGTAGAAACAAACTGTATAATGTACATAAGCATTACATTTGTAAAGAAAATGTAAAAAAATATAACAAAAAAACCCCTGAGGCTTAGCTCCGTGTGCAGAATTGAGTGCTCAACGATGACTTGTTTTGTCCCAGGGTAGACAATGATGTTGACTGTTGAAACACACTAAAAAAAGTATCAGTATAGAAGGAACACAGCTGCTTCTGTTAATTTTAGGTGCATTATTTATGATTGGCTTACCAATTAAAAATATTTTGCTTTATCCTGTGTTTTTTATATTTGTGCAAGTGTAATTTTGCAACTAAACTCTTACTGAATACTGAAGAGAACATGTTTACCGCTTTATTTCACAGACCTCTGGAAGGAAGAAGGAAAACAGTGTAGTCTGAAAGATAGCAAGTTCCTCAGACCCTTCCCCCACACTGTTCTGCAGTAGGAGTGTCTGTTAACCTTCTGTTACGTTTTGTCAGCTACTGTATTCTTGGTCCAGGTTTGTGTAACTTGTGTTGTCTGCCATTTAGTGTAAGCACGGGTAACCACTCACACTTAGGGATTTGATTTCTGCTGTGATCTAAAAAAAAAAGAGGGGATGTAATAATTCATTACCTTGCATCAATGAAAGTAAAGACTTTAAAATGTTAATTCCAAATGTAATCACACTGTTCAGTCTCTCTGAAAGCTTGTTCTTTGCTAATGCTTTGCTGACTCACTGGTTTGGGCTACTTGATAGACTTGTCACAGGGTTGTAAATTTTTCTTTACTAAGTAGTGATGGTTTTTGTTTGGTTTTGATTTATTTTTTTAGATGCACATTAGAAATTATTCATGAAGCACAAGCACTCACCCTTAGTTGTCTGAACTTTGTTTAGTTTAATGAAATATGACTACAAGGAAATAATGAAGTACGAAGAAGTAAATGCTGATTAGCATGATGACATTTTATTTTCAAGTAGCCTTGAAAATGCTGACATTGCATTTTAACTGCCATAGCCCCTGAATTAAATAGCAAAGAAAAAAAACCCCAACTCCTAGCTATGGTTTGCGAATGCTTTGAAAGCTACCCTAATTAAATTCTGCAAGTGGTGTTATTCTGCATGTTAGCACAAGCTCATTGTTTGGAGAAGACACCTTTATAAGTTCTTTCTGTGTGTTGTCCTTAACTTGATGTGTTTTAAGTTATCCAAAGATTGCTTAAGAGAAACTTTTCATTTAGTAAATTAATTTCTCAAGTAATAAATGTCTGAGGCGCTGCTGAATATTGTCTCTAAATCAGACCCTCCACGCTTTCAGTACTTGTTTGTAATTTGCTGTGGGTAAAAGCTAAGTGCTACTGAGGAGTGGGGCATCTTAGAAATGATTTGTAATTGCGAAGATGAAACAGGCATCTTGTATTTTTAAATGTCTCATGATAGATGCTTCTGACTTGTGAGCTTGGTATTGAGTATCTGGGAACACACTCTGCCATGATTAATTGCAAGGTACTCTGTAAAACCATTACTTAAAGCTTTATTCTTCTATGGGTTTTGTATATAAAAAATGATGGAAAGTAATCTTGAGAGCTATTTGTTCAGTAAAATCGTTACGCGGCACAGAGGGCGTTTTACTAATTGTAGAGTGCTTCTCTGTTCTGACTGATCTGTTGTCCAGTTTGTAAAAGACAGTCTCATAGAAGTATCTGGAATTCAAAACATCTCAAGATTTACAGTATCAGTCTTCGTATTTTGAACAACAGAGTATCTGTAGGTGTGACCAAACTATCAAGCAGGCACGTTTACTTAGGATGGCTAGCCTCACACCACTGCACCGGAAGCTACACACAAACCAAGGGACACACTGTGAAGCTCAGCAAGACCTTTTCCCTGCTGAGTAGGATTTTGGAGGAGAGGGGATGCTTTCGTGTCTGTTCTAAAGCGCTGAACTGTTTGGCTGTTTCAGGATCGAACTTCTCCCAAAACACCATCAACATTGCATAACATAAATCATGCCACTTTCTCTGGAATTGGAAGATGTGCTGGAGAAGGTGGTTCCCAGCCCCAGCTGAGTAAGTCAGTGCGGGGGATCAGTTCAGATTGTTAGCAGTGGGGATTTTTGTTCCATGTCTTCACTCTAGAAGCAACTTTTGCAGTCTCTTTTACCAACTAATTGGTGTGGGAGTTAATGTTGAAGAAATAACAGTCCAGGAAGCTCTTACCATGGCAGGACACATGATGTAACTCCCAGAGACTTAGAGAATCAGGAGTCCCATTACTACTCTTGATACTGTGTTTTTGTTCTTAAGCTGATTATAAGTAAGGCTGTTGGTTAGTCTTGATGTAGAGCTTCAGGGCGGTGGAAAAACCCCATCAAGCACAGATGATTTTGCCTGGCTCTGGTTTTTCTGTACAGTGTCAGATCCTGCAAAGATGGTTTTGTTGTTCCTGTTGGCTTTAAAAATGAAAAATCAGCTCTTAGTAGCTCTGAGAGTTAAGAAGAGCTCTTCAGTAATTTTAAATGTAGCACTGGAACAGCCTCCCCAGGGAGGTGGTGGAGTCACCATCCTTAGAGGTTTTTAAAAAACGAGGAGACCATGGTCTAAGGGTTAGGGACATGTTGGGATGAAGGCTGGACTTGACCCTGGAGGTCCTTTCCAGCCATAATGATTCTGTGGTTCTATCTTCATTTCTTGAAGACCAGATACATTCTAAGAATTGTATGTGAAATTTTCAAGGGCTGGAACAGAAGTGGGTTTATGAGGGAGTAATTACAGCGTCAGTCACAGGTTTCTGTAGGTAGAAGGATTCAGTCATGCATAAGAGTCCTTAAGGATGTCATTTTGTTTCTAGCGTGTATTTTGTCTCGATGCTGTATTCCTACTGCAGGCAGGATGTGACCTTGCAAAACTTAGCAGCCAGTGTCAGTGAGTGTGGAGATCTGGGGCTCTGATTGACACTGAAGTTCTGCACTACCCTGAATATGTCAGTTACCGTCTGAAATCAGTGACTTTATGTTTAAAACCATTTCTTCAGATTGTAATACATATTAAATCCTACATAATGCTTTCTGGTAGTTGACCCTTTAAAAAAGGGTGAGAGGTGTCTGTGTACACTGTGGCTTTTCAGGTTTTCATAATGGAGGTAGAATGTAGTGACTGTCAGAATCACAAGGGTTAAGTTCTAGCTAGAAGAATATCCTGGTAATGCCAGTGGACCCAGATAGTGGTGAGTTTTAGGATCACAGATTTTTTGGTACAGTTGTGTAGGGACCTTTAAAGGGGTGGGGTGGCCAGAGTGTTTACTGATGTCTTTACTTGTCAGTTCCTAGAAGTAAAGGACTCCAAGTTTCTAGTAGCCTTACCTGCCTTTATGTAAACTGGCTTTATGTTGTTACATTAAACTGCAGGAATCTGGAAAAATGTGGTTACAGCTCTTGCAAATCATGAGGATTCAGAGTCTCTTTTGGGGACATTTTCCTCTCAAGTTACCGATGATGCCTTATGAAAAATCTAAAGGCATCCTATTTGTTTGAGTGTGGCCAGAGAATTCTTACGGGATTAGGGTCAGGTAGGAGAAAGACATGATTTGAATTGTCATTGCTTTTGTAATAAGCGTTGTAGCTGTTTCTTCAATTTACATCCCAGTCCTGAATTCTTAACTGGTAGCTACCTGTGGGACCTGTGATAGCTTTTCTTTACAATTTTGGACAACTCGAAAATAATCCAATACTCTCTGGAATTTCTTATTTTTCTTTAAAAGTCCTTAGCAAAACCATTGGAGCTGCCTCGCTAGGAGTATCAGTCCTCAACATTCTAGCAGTTGCCCACTTCTACAGAAGATAAATAAGAGATGGAAGAAGATAGTAACTGGAAATATTTCAGCACCTGTTTGCAAAAAATATTTGGAAAAGGACAGTGAGATTTTTTTAATAGGTTTTTTTTTTGCACCTGTTTGCCTTCATGATTTTCTATTCTGTATTTTCTTAAAACTACATACATGGGTTTTATTTGATTTTTTTTTTTTTCAGATGTTAGGAAAACACCACCCTAGAGGCATCAGCAAATAGAGACCTCCAGTTACACCTTTCATCATGCTGCCTTTAAAACAAGAGTGACAGTTTAAAGAGCCCAGGAGTGTTGTAAGGATTACTGCTTGCCCTCCCAGCTAGTGTAGTATTTCTTTTCGTGTGAGTATCATGAGTAGAAAGTCTCTGTGCTGGGGGGATGCTGAGGCCTTGTGGGATTCTCAAGTGAAGTCTTTGCTGGCACAGTAGTCCTCAAGTGTTAGGAAGAGTTGGTGGTTAAACTCCTGGTACTCTGCTAGGAAATGTTCTCATAAATCGTTTGAAAAGATGTTTAAAAAAAAAACTCACCTATTTTTGTGTTAGAACATCTTTGTTTTGGGGAGGAATGGGGTTTAAGAAAACACTGGTTTGTCAATAACTTCTGTAGAGATGATGCTGTCAGAAAGTTACAGGCTGGAAATACCAGTATTTAGCAATAGAAAATGTTACTAAAGATTACTTGATGACTTTATGCTGAAGCAAAGGGGCAAATAAAATGTCTAGCAGTCATCTGTAGCTAAAGAATTCTTCCTGCTTTGCTTTGGTGGCTGAATGTGCTGCCTTCCTTGCCCAAAGTAAAGCTTAGGAGGAGCCAGCAGTAGAACTGGAAGCACAAGTCTGTGTGCTGGAAGTCTTCAGCCAGCTTGCTGAGCATGTGTGTAATTTCTGAAACGCTGGTGCTTTGACTGCCTGTCCGTGTGTCCAGCAGTTCCTCATAAGTGCCTCATCTGTTTGCTCAAAATAAAAAGCCACATGAGTTTCCAAGCTTCCCCTTTTCCTCCATCCAAAATACCATTTCTAATTGCCACAAACGCTTGATTTACACAAAGGTGTGATTTGTTCTCAGGCAGCAAGCTCCAAACCTTCCAGCCTTCCAAATGCATATTTTGAAAGTTCAGTGAAGCTCCTGGAAAAAGAGCAGAAAGTGCCTTTGCAACCCTGACTCTTGCATCTCTGGTAGTGCAGATGCATTGGTTCTACAATAAGAACACAGCTGTTGAAAAAAGCTCTGTGTGAGACGTCTGGTAACTGCTTCATCACCATCACGCTGTGGCTGGATCATCATTGCTCAGTAAGTTTGCTGATGACACCAAACTCCATGGTGAAAACACCCTTGAGAGAAGGGAGGCCATCCAGAGGGACCTTACCAGGCTCGAGAAATGGGCTCTGCAAACTGCATAAAGGTCAACAAGGGCAAGTGCAAGGTTCTGCATCTGAGTCAAGCCAATTCCATGCATGAACACAGACTGGGAGGCGAAAGGATTGAGGACAGCCCTGAGGAGAAGGACTTGAGGGTGGGGGTGGACCAGAAGTTTAACAGGAGCCGTCAGTGTGCACTGGCAGCCCAGAAAGCCAACCATGTCCTCGGCTGCATCAAAAGAAGCAGTGGCAGTTGATTGAAGGAAGTGATTCTCCCCCTCTACTCTGCACTGGTAAGACTCCACCTGCAGTACTGTGTCTAGTTCTGGAGTTTCCAGCATAAGAAGGCCATAGAGTTTCTGGAAGGTGTCCACTGGAGAGCAACTCAAATGATCAGAGGGCTGGAGCACCTCCCCTATGAGGACAGGCTAAACAACTTGTGGTTGTCCAGCCTGGAGAAGAGGCTAGAAATTCTATTTCTAATTATCTGTGAGAAGAGACCAGCACCTACCTCTACAACATCTTTTCAGGTAGTCATAGAGAGCTATGAGGTCTCTTGTCAGCCGCCTCTTCTTCAAACTTCATTTTCTGGGAAATGAGAACGGGACAAGAGTGGGTACTTATAGTGGGAATTTTAAGACATGTTGCTTAGCTAAAAAAGCAGCAGTTAACTCATGAGACAACTGGAAAGGTTTGGAAGATAGGGTTTTTTTTAGAGTAAAAGTCATCTTTTTGACGTTGTTAATGATGCAAGGTCCAGCTAGTAAAACGTTATCGTGTTTCTCCAGGGGTGGCTTAGAAGCTGAGTGGTCAGTAGATCAAGAGAGGTTCTCCTCCCCCTCTACTCTGCCCTGGTGAGACCACATCTGGAATATTGTGTCCAGTTCTGGGCCCCTCAATTCAAGAGGGACACAGAGAGAGTCCAGCATAGAGTCACAAAGATGATGGAGTGGAGCATCTCTTTGCTGAGGAAAAGCTGAGGGAGCTGGATCTCTTGAGCTTGGAAAAAAAGAGACTGAGGGGTGAACTCATTAATGTTGATAAATATGTGAAGGGTGGGTGTCAGGAGAATGGAGCCAGGCTCCTCCCAGTGTCATCTAATGATAGGACAAGGGGCAATGGGTGTAAGCTGGAACAGAGGAGGTTCCACATCAATCTGAGGAGGAACTTCTTCCCAGTGAGGGTGACAGAGCACTGCAAGGGGCTGCCCAGTGGGGTTGTGGAGTCTCCTTCTCTAGAGACATTTAAAACCCACCCAGACATGTTTCTGTGCGACTTTGTCTAGGTGGTCCTGCTGTGTCAGGGGGATTAGACTAGATGATCTTTTGAGGTCCCTTCCAGTCCCTATTGTTCTGTGATTCTGTCTGACGTTGTGGAGAGGTTAGGGCTGGTCTCTCCTCACAAGCAATTAGTGATAGAACAGGAGGGAATGGTCTCATGTTACAGCAGGGTAGGTTTAGACTTGATCTCGGGAAGAATTTTTTCACGGGAAGGGTAGTCACGCCCTGGAATGGGCTTCCCAGAGAGGTGGTTGAGTCGCCATCCCTATATGCGTTAAAAGATGGTTTGGATGTGGTTCAGGGGTGAACTTGCAAGGTAGGGTAGATGGTTGGACTCGATGATCCCAGGGGTCTTTTCCAACCAGAGTGATTCTGTGATTCTGTAGTGTATTTTGGAATGGAAATGACAGCTGTACCTGGCTCCAGAAGCACACAGCCAGCCTTTTATTTACATCACTGAAGAAATCATAAAGCAAAGTTATCTAGCATTCTGCAGGCGATGGCCTGAAACTGAAAGAGGGGAGCTTTAGATCAGGTATTGAGAAGTTCTTCACCATGAGGGTGTTGAGGCACTGGAACAGGTTGTCCAGGAGGCTGTGGCTGTCCGATTCCTGGCAGTGTTGAAGGCCAGGGTAGATAGTGTTCTGGGTAACCTGATCTGATGAGAAATGTTGGTGCCCATGAGAGGAGGGTTGGAGCTAGATGATCTCTGAGGTCGGTTCCAGCCTAAACCATTCTATGATTCTATGAAAATGGCAGCGGTCACTGCAAATCCGCTTCTGCCACAGCGTTTCCAGATAGGTTTATCAGATCATTTTCTCTCTTCCTTTGAGTGTGAACCCTCATAAATGTCTGTCTCCCATGGTACTGATTAGATGAAATGCTGCTGTAGTTTTCAGTTCATCTCCAACTGTGCAAATGATTGCTGAGGAGTAACTGTGCTGCAGCCTGAGCTCAGAGGAACACGAAGGGCTGTAGTTTGTCAGTCGGTTTGCTCCAGCCTATGCTCTTGTACAAATCTCTGCTTATCTGCTTAAGGAGTAAGTGTGCAGGCTTCCAGGAACTGGGCATTTTTGCCATTTCAGCCCTGGGCTGAAGGCTCACCGGCATTTTTTAGCACCTCATGTTTTACTGGAAAGGCGACATAAAGGTTATCAAGCTGTTAACCAGGTCACAGAAAGTGTGTGTGAGAAAATACCGCTGGTGGTGTTTGTCCAGCATGTAAAACTGGGTATCAGAGTAAGGCAGATTTTTCTTGGGATCTGGCCAAAGCAGAGCTGTCAACAAAAGAGAAGTGTTCACGGTTAGAAGGGAAAAGGCTGGGAAAAACAACACTGGGGGTTTGGTGTTGTTTAGCCTGGAGAAGAGGAGACTCCGGGGGGACCTTCTCCCTCTCTACAGCTCCCTGAAGGGGGGTTGTAGTCAGGTGAGGGTTGGGCTGTTCTCCCAGGCAGCCAGCGGTAGGATGAGAGGGCAGGACCTGATGCTGCCAGGGGAGGGTTAGGTTGGGTGTTAGGAAGCCCTTCCTCCAGAAAAGGGTTATCAGAGCCTGGAATGGACTGCCCAGGGCAATGGTGGAGTCCTCATCCCTGGAGGTGTTGAAGGACAGACTGGCTGTGGCTCTTAGTGCCCTGGTGTGGCCAATGTGGTGATGTCAGGTCATAGGCTGGGCTGGATGAGCTCAGAGGGCTTTTCCAGCCTCAATCATTCTGTGTAATTCTGTATTGTGAGAAAGAGTTGCATTGGAAATGTTTATCGATTATGTGAGTTGCTGGAAACCACCAGACCCTCACCCCGCAAAATATGTGTCACATTCTAAATCCCCCATGCTAAGAATTGTAAGGAAGCCCTGGGATAAATCTGTGCTCTCTGGCTTGCTGTGGAGGCGAGTTTGCAGACGGACTGAACAAAAGCACTTCAGAGGTCTGGAAATGCAAAAGAAAAGATCTGCTGTTTCTGAAGCTCCCTCGGTAAGAGCAAATGGGAATCTTTTCATTTTCACTGGCATTGTTCTCTTTGCTGCAGAAAAATCCTGTGGACTGGGTATTATTATCCCAGTTGTCTAGATAAGGAGATTGAAACAGAGATTGAGAGGCAAATTACGTGTAGTTGCTGCAGAAGTGCTCAGAGGATAGTGAAAGAGACTTCTGCTGGCTGTTGTGCCTATGAAGGAGAAAATAATTTTGCTATAAAGCATCACTCAAAAATTCCCGCTGATCGACATAAGGAACTATCTGGTCTGGGCAGTGGACCTACAGAGCATGTTCAGAGCTCAGGTATCCCTGTTCCAGTCCCAAGTGTTTTCTTCCAGGTAAATGATCTGTAAAATTCTCAAGCCACTGGTTCCTGTTCTTTCCCAGAGCATGGGTAGCCTTGTAGAATAATCAGGCAATACGAAGATACAGTCTGGTACCAGACAGCTGCTGAGCTGGCATGGCCTTCACGAAATTAGGTCTCATCCTGTGATGGATACAGGTTTACACATTTTTCTTCCAAGGTTTTGGAAACAACTTCTTCACAGCAGCTTAGAGAAACAGGCTCAACAAGTCAGGTGTTTGCTCCCAGCTGTGCACAGCTATCCCACAAGAGCAGCTTTGTGAAGAAGAAAGCAATGTTTGCTTTCTGTGCTACGCAGACCTGTTGCATAGAGTTGGTGTGTGCCCAGTTCTGGGCCCCTCAGTTCAACAAGGACACAGAGCTGCTGGAGAGAGTCCAGTGCAAAGCAACGAGGATGATGAAGGGAGTAGAACACCTCCCTTATGAGGAAGGGCTGAGGGAGCTGGGTCTCTTCAGCTTGGAGAAAAGGAGACTGAGTCTCCTCTGAAGATGTTTAAAACCCACCTGAACATGTCCCTGTGCGACTTGTTCAAGGTGGTCCTGCTGTGGCAGGGGGATTGGACTGGATGATCTTTCGAGGTCTCTTCCAACCCCTAACATTCTGTGATTTTTCAACTAGTATTTGGTAAACCACCAAAAAAAGTCTGGCATCTCTTACTCTGCTGGTGAAGGGTTTGTCTTGAAAAAGGGACATGTGTTTGCCTGACCAAGGTTAGTTCAAGCGTGGCTAGGATGGAAAATTGTTTTCTCAATAGGTTGATCACAAAAGCACATCATAGACACAGAGTCACAGAAGACAATGTTTTAAATTCAGGTAAGAAACATGTCACTGGAAAAATTAAATTGCCCAGTGTGCAATTCTAGCTTCAGTGACTTGGCTAGAAAGGCTCTTTTGGTCAAGACTTTGCTTCCTACCAAACAGGTCTGTTGGGCGACAGGTTGCCATGCATTGTTTGGCGTTTGGGTTTTTTTATTCTAGTGAATTTTTTGTTAGAAATGTTCTTAGTTCCGTCTTTTTCTTCTTTTTTTTGTCCTTTAATAAGCCAAGCCAGCATTTGGCACTCGCTCCGATTTCAGATCTGTTTCGGTTCGTTGTACAACTTGATCAAAAACCATGGAGTTCTTTTCTCAAAGAGCTCAAAGATCAAAATCAGGCCCCTTGGTACGCTTGCAAACAACCTTCAAGAGATAAGTTTCTCTGTTCTCCTCCCTTCTCTCCCCTCAGGATGCAGAGTTACTGCCTGACACGTGTTTATTTTTCATTACCATGCAATTTTGATTTAATTAAGGTGCAGATATGTTGGCACAGAGAGTGCACAGGTTGCTGTTGGTCTGCTTTAAAATTGTACGGACACACAGAATCACAGAACATTAGAGTTTGGAAGGGACCTCAAAAGATCATCTAGTCCAATCCCCCTCCCACAGCAGGACCACCTAGAGCAAGTCGCAAAGAAACATATCCAGGAAAGTTTTAAACATTTCCAGAGAAGGAGATTCCACAAATCCCCTGGGCAGCCCCTTCCAGTGCTCTGTCACCCTCACTGGGAAGAAGTGCCTTCTCATATTGGTGTGGAATCCCCTATGTTCCAGCTTACACCCATTGCTCTTTGTCCCGTCACTAGATGACACTGAGCAGAGCCTGGCTCCATCCTCCTGACACCCACCCTGCACATATTTGTTAACGTGAAATAGGTCACCCCTCAGTCTCTTTTGCTCCAAGCTAAAGAGAACTGCCTCAGCATTTTCTCATCAGGGAGGTGTTCTACTCCCTTCATCATCTTTGTAGCTCTGTGCTGAACTCTGTCCAGCAGTTCTGTGTCCTTCTTGAACTGAGGGGCCCAGAACTGGACACGGTGTTCCAGATGCAGTCTCAGTAGGGCAGAGTAGAGAGGGAGGAGAACCTATTTCGATCTGCTAACCACCCTCCTTCTGATCCACCCTAAACCTTTTTTCTGGCTTCTTCTCTGTTTCTGCAGCTCAAATGAAGCATATCCTTCCCAGTGAAGCCAGACCATTGCGTTTTGACAGGCTCGTCCTCACCTTTTGGTTGCTGGAATGCCCACGCACCTCAGAGATAATCCCCAGATGTGTGTGTGTCAGGGTGGTGATGTTCATCTCTAAGGCCTCATAGCACAACTTGCTCAAACAGGTGGTTGATGCCCCGTTCTAAGAGATAGTCAGGATCAGGTTGGATGGGGCTCTGAGCAGCCTGATCTAGTAGAAAATGTCCCTGCTCGTTGCAGGCAGGATTGGACTAGATAGTCTCGACAGGTCCCTTCCAGCCCAAAGCATTCTGTGATTCTATGTTTTTCTGCTGTGGGGAATAAGCAGCACAGTGGAGCCAAAGAGGCTGCAATGCTCTTGTATTTCTGAGCATCAGTGCAAAGCAAAAAGAGGGGAAGATCCAACCTTTCCTTACTCTGTCATTTAGCAGGAGAGCTGAAGACATGGCTTTGGTGAAGCACGAGTATGAGGACGGCTTCATTGCTGCACAGCTCCAACAGACTTTAGCTGGCCTGGATGAAGATTTAGAAGGTAGGGAATTGTGTTACCTCTGAAATACAAAACAGAGAGATGCAGCCCGGAGATGCAGAGTCAAACTGTGCTCTGCTGCATCCGCACGTTTCTCGCTAAGATCACTCCACACAACAACCCTCAGGTCTGAGGTAGTATGTGGTCCACCCCGAGTGGCTGCCCTGCCGTTGCTTTTGGGGCAACCACTCTCTATAAACTCCCACTGAGGACTTTCCAAGCTGCTGATCAGACTGTCATTGTATTTCAGTCTCTGCTACCAAAGAGAGATGAGCAGCAGTTTATGGTCCCATTGTATGGACCAGATTTGATGTCATTTCCATTGACTTCAGTGAAGCTAGATCAGTTGTGAATTGAGCTCTGTGTTTAATGAGCAGCTCCTCTGGTTTGTTTTTTCCCATAACAAAGTGGAGAAAGGGGGTACGTTTTTGTGCCCAGTGCCTCTTCTTCCCAACCACAGGTATTTTACAGTTAAAACTCAAAAGCCGTAAAAGAAACAGTGGGGAGAGGGTACAATGTCATATTGTGCTTCTCTCTGTCCTACTGTGATGGTTTGTCACCAGATGGTATCGGACGCTTCTGTAAAATGTCCCATCTTTATTTCAGTCCTTTTGCAGCCCGTTTGATCTTGATTTCATTTCTGTGAGGTCTCCAATACTGCAGTTTCTTAGCTACTGCTTTGTAACCCTTGATTTATACCAACTTTAAGAGGAGAGTTGCACAACAAGACTTTTGGAGTCGCTGGTAGTGAAGGGTGAGAAGAATGAAGAAAAAAATACAAGTTCTGTTTCTTTGTTTGCCCGCTCGAGGAAATCCTTCAGCTGGGCTGTTATTACTAACCAGGTCTGGGAAACTTAATTTGGAGCTGTTCGCTGTTTCTCAGAAATGTTTCTCCTTTGGAGTCATGTGGTGAAATGTTTATCGCCGGGAGAAGTTAGTCAAAGATAAGGTATGAACAATAGATTAAATTCTGCTTTCAGCTGCATTTGTGTGTTTCCCACTGGCTGAAGCAGGAGGACTGCAGGAATATTTGGCTGATCGTAATCAGCAACCAGACAATAAAAAGGACCCTGATCTCTCCTTTTTTGTAATACAGGCATAAATATATTCCTGCAATTCAAACATCTGAGCCACTGGAGCTTGTGCTGGCTGCTTGCTTAAAGTCACATCACCCTAAATACTGCATGTGTGTGATATTGCTGTTGTACGTGTGTTTTGCAGCACTGGACGGTGTCAGTGACTCTGAGTACAGCAGCAAAGTGCTGAGCCCACGTCTCAGAAAATTTGAGGCTGTCCCAGATCTTACTGCTTGTGTCCCAGTAACTGTCATTGATGATGCTCCAGAAGTTTACTCCTCTAACTTGGCTGGAAATCCAGAGACAGAGATGAGGCTTTCACCAAATACTTCATCCGACTCTGCTCATACAGGGAATTTTACAAACAAAAACAACAATGCAGGTTCTTTTGATAAGGGATACACAGATGGAGGAGCTGTGTCCATCTCCAAGGACCTAATACATCAGCAGCCGTCTGAAAATGAATTCAGTCATTTGCCTGTGGAACAGAGGAGAGATATGTTTGAATCGCTCACATCCTCTTTTGAAAGAAGAAATGAAAAGAGCTTAAGACTAGAGACCTCCCCCAAGCATGGTGTCAGGTCTGAAGAATATAGATCTAAACCAGCTCCATCTCACTCCAAGGCCACAAGTGAAATCAGTACAACAAAAGACAAGCTAAATCCACTTAATGAATGTAGTAGCAGGGAAAAGTCTTTGAAAAAAAGTAAATCAGAATTAGAAATCAAATGGCCACCAGTAAAAAGAACTGAAGTAGAACAAGTCCCATCAACACCTGCCTGGTGCCATCGTGTCCAGAATTCAGGATCAAACTATGAACCTAAAATGGGTTTGACGACCTTTAAAGTTATCCCTCCCAAACCTGAAGTAAAACATTTTGATAGAGGAGTTTCACTCTCTACTGGTGCCATTAAAATAGATGAACTAGGTAACCTTATAGGCCCAAACACTGGTGCCAGTAAGTACATCCCAGGTACCTCTACTTATGAAAGTGAGGAAATTTGTCTTGGAAAAGTGAAGGCATTCTGGAAGTCAAGTTCTATGGAAAGACAGAGTGATGACTCCACTGAGCATCTTCCTAAAAAGTCAACAGTGACCACAAACTCTAAGCCCTTTGCTATAAAACAAGAACACAAACTTGTCTGTCTTCCAGCTCCAAAACCTACAGCACCACAAACGGTTATTACACAGGTAGCTGAAAGACAGTCTGAGAACGAAAGGTCCAAACCACCTCTTCCATTTACACAGTCTCAGGGTACACCACTAGTGGCCCCATCCACTAATAAAGACAAGCTGGAGCTTCCCTTTGTAAAGCCGCACAGGAGAACATCGAGTCAGTACGTTGCCTCTGCCATCGCAAGACACATCAATGCAACTACCTTTAAATCTGACTCCACGGAATGTCAGGAGAAAGACGAAGATAAGCAAGAGGCAGAAGAGGTTAAAACTGAAGCAGAAGTTTCACCGTCACCAAAACGATGTGTTATTGTGGCCAAATACAGCCCTGTGGAAGCAGACTCAGCAGAAACAAGGGAAACACTTGGGAGTATTTTTACTTGCAGTCAGAAAGCGTCCCACAGGTTTACACCTGGTGTGGAAAACAAAGTCGTTAGCGTCAGGGCACCAAATCCAACAACTTCTCTGGGTTTCTATAAAAAGAATGCCAGTGTCCCACTTAGTAAATCCTCTTCGAAGGATAACAACAGCGCAGAAGACAGTAATGGTTTAAACAGCAAACAGAGTCTAGCAGAGAAAAAGACGTGTCCTTCGTTTGACCAGAAATGGGAGACTCTGCCCCACAGTAATTCAGCCTCCTCTCTCAAGCCTCCTGATCTCCAAGGAGTCCCGGTCTCTTTCAGCTCATCATCACGAGTCCCTAGATGGCCTCCTGCTAGCGGTGTGCAAGTGAGTGCACTCAAAGCTTCCCCTGAGCTGAACGGTGCAGCAGCAAGCCCAGAGTCAGAGCAGGAGGGAAAGCCTGAGGATTCAGATATTGGTGCCCTCAGCGAACTGGATGTTAATGTGCAGACCAATATCTTTGGACCAAAGAAGAAGTTCAAGCCTGTCGTTCAAAAACCAATTCCAAAAGACACGTCGCTGCACAGTGCCCTAATGGAGGCCATTCAAACAGCAGGGGGAAAAGAGAGACTCAGAAAGGTAAAGTGGAGACTTTTCTGTAGCCTGTTCAGACTGCAGAGCCTTGTATTCACCCTGTCAGACACCAGAGGTTTTATAACTGGTCCAGTTGCTGGGGAACTGGAGTACATAAGGCATCTGAAATATTTATAATGGCAAAGCACAGCCCAAGCCTCTGCTGCGTCTGTACGTCCCGGGTGTTATGTAACAGCAGAAGAGGCAGAGGGTGCCGAGATGCTGCATGAAGCAGAGGTAGCTGAGGTTAGCCTGAGAGCCCACGTTCAGTGTGTTATGTAAAACCAGTAGCACATGGCGTGGAGGAAACTGAGAAATACCTGCAGTGAAAGAAAGCTGCGCTGTGGATTACCAGGTGATACTAGCTTTGCACTTGTATCGCCTCCATGCTCAGGGGCTCTGAGACGACCTCTGAACGCAGCTTTACCACGTGCGCACGTCCTCAGCATTCCCTGTAAGGGTTGTTCAAAGCCCCGAAAGACAAACTGAGGAGTCTCCGTAGTTTGCATTCTGCTGCTAGTGCCAGAAATATTTTTAACAGTGTTTCCAAGCTATCTCTAAGTAAATATCTAATAACAACGTGAAGTTTCTTCCTCTCATGTCCTAGGTTTCAGACAGCGCATTAAACGGCAGTTACAGGAAACCCTCCTATGCTGAGCCAGACAATCAGCGCTCAGCCCTGCTCGCAGCAATTAGGGGCCACAGGGGCACCTCAAAGCTGAAAAAGGTAAGAAAAAGGAAGGGTGAGTGATCTCTTAAATGCAGCCTGTTCCTCCTGTAGGGAGGCTTGAAAAAACCCTGATACACCACCAACCAGCCAGTGTGCTGCAAAGAGAAGAGGGAGAAGGGACGCAAGACCAGATCTGACTCAGACAGATAGCACAGCAGGACTGACCCCATCCTCTGCTATAGAACTTAACAGCTTTTCAAGTGGTGTGCTTTTAGCTGATAGAAGAGTACACATTGGGGCAGAGGAGACATCAAATGTTCATCATTCTAACATGTAGGTGGAGGGTACCTTGTACTTTAGGAGTGTGCAGTTAGAGTAACGTGTCTGCATCAGCAACCCCAGGTACCATATAGGGTGGGGACTGACCTGTTGGAGAGCAGTGTAGGAGAAAGGAACCTGGGGTCCTGGTGGACAGCAAGATGACCATGAGCGAGGAATGTGCCCTTGTGGACAAGAAGGCCCATGGCGTCCGGGGGTGGATCAGAAGAGGGGTGGTTAGAAGATCGAGAGAGGTTCTCCTCCCCCTCTACTCTGCCCTGGTGAGACCACATCTGGAGTATTGTGTCCGGTTCTGGGCCACTCAATTCAAGAAGGACACAGAGAGAGTCCAGCACAGAGTCACAAATATGATGGAGTGGAGCATCTCCCTGCTGAGGAAAATTTGAGGGAGCTGGAGCTCTTGAGCTTAGAGAAAAGGAAACTGAGGAGTGACCTCATTCATGTTTATAAATATGGGAAGGGTGAGTGTCAGGAGAACGGAGCCAGGCTCCTCCCAGTGTCATCTAATGATAGGACAAAGGGCAATGGATGTAAGCTGGAACAGACAAGGTCTAGGTGGTCCTGCTGTGTCAGGGGGATTGGACTAGATGATCTTTCGAGGTCCCTTACAATCCCTAATGTTCTGTGATTCTATGGTACAGCTTTCTCCCAGCCTGAGAGCAAGATGTTTTAGGCAGCAGCAGCAGCATCTTCACACCTGCTTAACTGCATTCTGCATTCATTGGCAATAAATGTAAATTTATGTAAAAGAGGCTGTGTCAATGAAGTGGTGGTGTATTATCACAGAGACGTTTTGGAGGACTTTTCTCTAGCAGAGAATCTTTTGCCATCATGTTAAAGAAAGTTGCCTAGAAACCACAAGCCTCAGTTTTCACCCCACGTCGCCTGTGCTGGTTAAAGCACCATGTTTATGTGTCTACAGAGAGAGACACACACGTGCTGTGAGGACAAGAGTATTACAGTATTACAGTATCACAGTACATTAGGGATTGGAAGGGACCTCGAAAGATCATCTAGTCCAATCCCCCTGCCACAGCAGGGTCACCTAGACCAAGTCACGCAGGAACATGTCCAGGTGGGTTTTAAACATCTGCAGAGAAGGAGACTCCACAACCCCCCTGGGCAGCCCCTTTCAGTGCTCTGTCACCCTCACTGTGAAGAAGTCCCTTCTCTTTCTGTGTTACCTCAAATGTCCATGTGGCACGATTTCCATATATTGTGTGTGTGTGTGTACAGGGAATAGAATGCAGGAGCTCTGCATGCAGATTATTTCATGGGAGAAAAATCCTCTCTCTTCCTCAGAGAGGTTCTGTTCCTCAGTTTCTTGAGAAAGAAATGCTAGTGCAATCTGCTTGAAAACCTTCCACTTGGCACGTGATAGTGAATTTCCCAGTCAGCACCAAGTCATGGTAATTACTAACCACTGATCACAATTATTGCTAGTAATATTCTTGATGGCAATGATATTTGTTGAGGCAGTTGACAGAAAAGCTGCATTAATCTGAAAGATTGCCTCCTCCCCCTGGATTCATGGAAAGGAGGATGAGTTTCCAAGCTGGTAATTCACATACAGATGTTAGTTGCAGAAATTCTACAGAAACATGCTTGGAAGAGCAGATTTGATTTTGTTGTCAGGGCTTTCAGGTAGTTCTCTCTGCTTTTTTTTCTTTTAGTATGGCTGAAAATTTTACTTTGAAGGGCTTTATTTTCAATGAAACCACAGTTGGGAGCAGAGATCTAGAAGGGCCTCCCTGTCATCTGAGATTGTTTCAGTGCAGCCCAGACTCCAGAAAGTAATGAGATTCCTGAGTGGCCACTACAGTCTTAATCACAGAGTCACAGAATCACTCTGGTTGGAAAAGACCCCCTGGGATCATCAAGTACAACCATCCACCTACCTTACAAGTTCACCCCTAAACCACATCCCTCAACACCTCATCCAAACCATCTTTAAACACAGCCAGGGATGGCAACTCAACCATCCCCCCAGGAAGCCTCTTCCAGTGCCTGATCGCCCTTTCTGGGGAGAAATTCTTCCTAAGATCAAGTCTACACCTACCCTGTTGTAACTAGAACCCTCTTGTCCTGTCACTAATTGCTTGTGAGAAGAGACTAGCATCACCGTCTCCACAGTGTCCTTTCAGGTAGTTGTAGAGAGTTATGAGGTCTCCTCTTCTTCAAACTAAACAGTCTCAGCTCTTTCAGTCTTGCCTCATAAGATTTACTCTCCAGGCCCTTCACCACCCTAGTTGCCCTCCTCTGCACCTGCTCCAGCACCTCCACTTCCCTCTTGTATTGAGGTGCCCCAAACCAGACACAACACTCAAGACGTGGCCTCACCAGTGCCAAATACAGGAGGACAATCACCCCCCTATTCCTGCTGGCCACACTATTTCTAATACAAGCCAGGATGCCATTGGCCTTCTTGGCCGCACTGCTGGTATGTGGACTCTCTCTGTGCATTTTATAAGTCTGCTGCTGATTTATTCCACAGTTACAGTGAAATCCTACCACAGATGCCCATGTCCTTCTTAGAAGGAAAGTCTGCTGAGGTCACTGGGGTGAGTCTTGACAGTCTTAACCAGGGCTCAACCACTCCCAGCAGCATGTAGCTACAACATCAAGCACAGACCTATGAGGGGGAGGGCAGAACGAGAAAGTTCATCAGATTCTACATAACCAACAGGGCTTTGGCAAAAACAAGGTTTGATCTGAGTGGGAGTCTGCTCTGCAGCGAAACAGTATTAAAAAAAATAAAACCACGAGTGCACACGTTAACCCTCTTGGGAAAAAGTCATTCATGCTGGTTTGCACTTTTTCTGGTAGGACAGTTAATAACCCCTTATATTTTAAACAACAACGACTTGCTATACTAATTGTGTTTTATGTCTCTTTGCTGAAGCCTTTCAGGACTCAGAAGGCAAGGCAAGATGCTGCACAGCATGTGTGCACATGATGACAGCTTTTGGTAGGGGACATAAAGGCTTCACAACATGGGCAAGTAGAGCTCCGGGCCACCCATGTGTGTCAGGGACAACAGGGCAGTCCGATAGAAATCTGGTGAACGGCTCCAATGGGAGTTTTTTAACCTGAATGTGATGTCTGTACCTGGTTGATTAATATTAATGTATATATTGCACTGGCTGAAGATTTTCATGGCTTTCTAACTGCTTTATAGGGCCCTTGGATGTGTCATTACCACCCTCTAACCTCCCCCTGGTCTATGGACAGTACACTCCATAAACACATACACCCTTAAAACTAGGTGCCTGTCTGTTACATATATTCCTGCTTGATTTTAATTCAGAAAAGCTGACACTGAGCTCACTTTTTTTAATTAAAACCTCCATCCCTCAGTTCTTCTTTGTCTTGTGGAATCACTGTGGGATGCATCCAGTGGCAGGAGGCTATTTTATCCCTTCCCCCAACCCCAGACATTGACTTTTTTCCTCTCTACCCTCAGCTTCATTAACTAAATGCACTGAATAAACCTTAACATCCCAGCTAAATCCTATTGGCCCTGGATTTGCTGCTTAATGCTAAAACCCAAGCGACCCATTTTTCTCCTGTTGATACTTCTATTGCTGATGGCAGCCAGCAGAGAAAAATAACCAGCCTTAAAATATGTCAACGCAAGAAGAAAAACTCAGGGATTTCTTGCTTTTTCTGCCGCTGCTCATGAACTTTATGTAAGTTCTACTTGGAGTCTCAAAGCCTCCTTTGCTTTTGTGCTTCACAGTCAACACAGCAAGTCTGTTGCTTAGCAAGTGAACACAACAATATGGATCCATTAATAAAAGTGCAGTTTCTGTGCGTTCTGCAACCTCCAGTTACAGAACTGTTATAAACAGCAGAAGACCAAGATCCCACTGACTGACAACCTTTGGAAAAGCCTAACAATGAGAGTAAACAAGCTTCAGTGCTACAGATTCATGTTCAGTTGCCATTCCCTGTGTTTTCCTTTAACTGTGTTTTCCTGTAGTAATTTCCTCTTCCCAATTTCACACAAACAACAGAAGAGGCTAAAGATTATTTACCACCCCACTGCCTCCAGCACCCCAGTTATAATTGTTGTACCTCATCTCATCTTGGCTCAGCTGCCTAGACCTTTCTCTTTGGTCTACGATGAGCAGGAATCACAACAGACCCTTCCCAGCTCTTGGCTCTTTATTCCCAAAGCACCCATAGTGGGTTATCCATCCAGCTGCAAAGTTTCCCTGTGGTAGCATTGAGACCTTTATCTCCTGACTGCTCCTGGGGCCACCAGTCCCATCCTGCCTTTGCTCCCTGTTCCATCAGACCTCTGACCTCTCTGCCACTCTCATGATGACCATATGTTTTGCCACAGCATCTGCCACTCCAAAACATTTCTCTCCTGCAAATACCTCTTTCATACTTCTGTCACACAGATCTATGACTGCCGCCAAGTCCACCGTTAGCTTTGCAAGCTTCTCCACAACATTCTGCCACAGGAACACACCCCCAGCCTACCGCAGGGTCACTCTGCAATTGTCCCAGCCCAGCATGCTTGACCCCAGACCTCCCAAGCAGGAGTGCCAGCTCACCCTCCACCCCATGTCCTGCCCCACTTCCCCCTACATGGAGGGCCATGAGGGGTGTGAACCACCACATTTCAGCCAGGACAGCCTCTTGCCCCTCGATGGGTCTGTGGCAAGCAGTTCACACGCAGAAAACTGAGCAGACTGCAAAAATGACTCACCACATTTCCAGTGGTCTGTGAGAGAAGGCTATTCCAGCTTGCTCTGGGGTATCCAACACACACAGCAGTCTTTGGATTTGACGCATATTTTAAATACCACATTTCACTTTACACTAATATCAGACCGCAGTGTCCTACAATACCAAGGCTGTCTTCCGTGAAGAAGGGCTACATCCTAGAAACGTCTACCCCATGCACACCCAGTTCTTCATCCAGCAAAATCCCAGTAAGGCTGTAAACAAATAACAAGACTGGACACTTCCTAGGAATTCCATTATCCTGAATAAATACTGTATTTACAAAAGAACCTAAAGGCAAATATAATCCAGCACTGAAGAAACACTGTACAGGTTATTAGTGCAATGTCCATTTTGAGAAGGCTTTCAAATAAAAGTGCTTTCCTACTACTCACTTGAGCTAATGTATTTTGTACCCATAACACTAATGGAGCATTCATCATGTTGCAATTTACTCTGAAGTGAAGAGAAACACAGAGCTGCATAACAATAAAACTTAAAATATTCACTTTGCTGCACGTTAGCCATACTGCACACGCTGACCGTATTTAAACACAGCTGTACCTCACAGGGTGTAAGAGCAGCTGACTTCAATATTACACTGAATCACAGAACATTAGGGATTGAAAGGGACCTCGAAAGATCATTTAGTCCAATCCTCCTCCCACAGCAGGACCACCTAGACCAAGTCACACAGGAACATGGCCAGGTGGGTTTTAAGTGTCTCCAAAGAAGGAGACTCCACAACCCCCTGGACAGCCTGTTCCAGTGCTCTGTCACCCTCACTGGGAAGAAGTTCCTTCTCATATTGATGTGGAACCTCCTCTGTTCCA
>JAOXOE010000405.1:18582762-18610285 GCA_028565055.1 Phoeniculus purpureus | reverse complement strand
GCTCAAGAGACCCAGCTCCCTCAGCCTTTCCTCATCAGGGAGATGCTCCACTCCCTCCATCATCTTTGTGGCTCTGCGCTGGACTCTCTCAAGAAGTTCTGTGTCCTTCTTGAACTGAGGGGCCCAGAACTGGACGCAATATTGCAGACATGGCCTCAATAGGGCAGAGTAGAGGGGGAGGAGACCCTCTCTCGATCTACTGACAATGGGGCAAAATGGGACAATGTGGTTGGTGACACAGCCCCTGAAGTCTGTGCAGCATCGACACTGGTTCAGGAGCAGCCATGGTTCTGCCCTGTAGGTTTGCTCCTCTTGCCCACACTGCTTGCCAGGAAGCCCCACCCTCTGTGCACCTCTTAGTAAACCCAAGGACGAAGTACAATCACAGCAGAGGAAAACTATGAGGCAGGGGCAGGCATCAAGGCAAGGAACAGATATTAAATGTGTTGAAGGTCCCAAGAACTAAGGAAGCTCCTGATGATTCCATGTGCTGTAGTTGTGCTTAAGGCAGGGAAATCATTGTGCTCTTTGCAGGTTCAGTTTTCATGTGTGAGGCACAGCCCCAGGCTTCGTTTTGTTTTTAAAGGTGTGACTCTTCCTCCTCAAGCTGCTCTAAATACATTCAGTGTGCCAACACAAATGTTCTCCTATGTTCTGGTTCTGGTTTGGGTTCTGCTTCTGACTTTTAAGCCAGTAATGTGCAGAATGACAAATCCAATATTGGTGTTCAGCACCATGAGGCACGTGATACTTCATGGCTTGGTCATCTGTCTTCTTCCCTCCATGAAGTTATTGGCTCATTCATTGCTAAGACGAATACAGAGAAAGGCAAGCCTTAGAAAGAACAATTCATCTAGTTCCCTGATACCAATCCAGACTTGTGGCTGCATTCACAGAATCACAGAACATTAGGGATTGGAAGGGACCTCAAAAGATCACCCAGTCCAATCCCACTGCCGCAGCAGGATCACCTACATCAAGTCACGCAGGAACGTGTCCAGGTGGGTTTTAAACATCTCCAGAGAAAGAGACTCCACAACTCCCCTGGGAAGCCCTTAACAAAAACAGTCTTGTTTTTTCTAAGCTCCCTCAGCCTTTCCTCATCAGGGAGGTGTTCCACTCCCTCCATGCTCTTTGTGGCTCTGCGCTGGACCCTCTCCAGCAGCTCTGTGTGTTTTTTAGGGAAAACTCTGTATTTCAGTTAAATTTTTCCAAAAAAAGCCTCATTTTTTGGTCTTTTTAACAAGATTTCTGATCATGCTGGTAGAAGTCGATTGGTACTGTAACTTTATTACTATAACTTTATTACTACAGCTTTATTACTATAACTGTATTTAAAGCCCCAGCTGCTCAGGTAGCCACCAAATATAGCCGAGCTCCTACAAGAGCAGCTTGCAGGATCCTAGTGCCATTCAATTTGAATACAAACCCCAGTTTAAGGTTTCATACCACAACTCCACTTAATGCTAGTGAGATTCTGATCTGGAGCCAAGCTCCACATCTGAGCCAGCTCCAAATATGTCAGAATCCCAAAATGTATTTTAAGTTCATCACGTGACAGGGTTGTGGAACATCATGGGAAGTTGTACGGTAAATATATCCAAATAGGAATGCTTTCATAAATACAGGAGTTCTTGTGCCACACAGTGCTTGTGCTGTGGCGTTGGGGATGTTGATCAGCTCCTTGTCCATTGGTGCTGAACAGGTTTGCGCTGTTATTGAGGCTTTGGAGCACTCCAAAGGCACAAGTGAAGAGGACACCAATTGGAGAGATGAGAACAAGAGCCAAACCAGATGGCCCAGCACATACAGCGCTGTGACTGCTGCACAGGAAGGGTCCCCGCAGAGCACTGCTGATCCCCAGGCCAACTGCGAGGCACCCATTTGTCTGAGAGATGTGACGCCGCAGGCTCCAGCGCCCAGATCTTTGGTGCTCTCAGCAGGTGGTTACCAAGCAACATCGCGTTGTCCTCCCTGCCACTGGATGGATGCATCAGGCACAGCTGCTACTATCAGGAGGGAGAGACTATGATTTGGGGTGAGGGTGGGAGGAAGGTGGCCACAAATGATGAAGATTTATGCACTGCCCACCTTCTGCACTGCTTGAGGTCAGCTGGACATAGAGACAGTCTTCAAGGAAAATGCAAGGACCCGAATGCATTCCCTTCACAGCAAATGAGATTGCTGTGACAGAAGAGAGATCCCAGATGCTCGCTTGCTTTGCAAGAAAGCAAATGGTTTCACATAATTTTTGAGCCTAGGTAATTGTAGCACCTGCCTTTGCTGAGCTGGGTAATGATGCAGCTCACCCTTACCATGACCTTTAACAGGGTGGGAAAAGAAGAGGAAATAGCTTGCACGCAGAAATCCCTGTTACACAGCTCCAAGACCAGAGAGCGCTTGCCTGCTGGCTATAGTGCACGTGAGGGGCTGGGGGGCTGGGGCTTCGCCCTGGATTCTCACACTATTCCTTTTTTACAACCAAAGAAGATTACTTGTTTCTGCTTCTTCTTAGCTATTTTCCCCTTTGGCTGGGTTTGTAGCCTGAATAGTTGGGATGGGAATCTGATGCAGCGCTTCATGCAGCTCACTGCCCCAGTAGCACACAAGTGCTCGAGAGAAAGAAGAGGGGCTGCCCAGGTGACAGCTGGTGGCAGTGCAGGGCATGGAGACCTTGCTATGGCAGTGTGGCCAGTACATATGATGATGAGGTTTGTCCTCAGTAGCCCAGGCAGGTAGCAGTGACTGTGGGGGCTACAGCAAGTTCTTACCCCCATGCCCAAGTTGCTGAGTTCCTGTTGTGGTCCCATTTGAATCACTGGGGTACCAGTGGGACCAGACTGGGCTGTGAGATGCTGCTGGGGGCTGAGTGCTGTCAGTCAGAAGGGTCTATCAAACCAGCAGCTCTGTGGCTCCTGAGCAGTGTTGAGTCAGAAAACACCCACCTAACACATCTTTTATGCAGTGAGCATGATGGAGCCCTGGCACAGGCTGCCCAGAGAGGTTGCAGAGTCTCATGTTCTGGAGATGTTCAAACCCTGTCTGGATGCAGCCCTGTGTGATCAGATCTAGGGGATCCTGCTCTGGCAGGGCAGTTGGACTAGATGATCTCTAGAGGCCCCTTTCAACCCCTGACATTCTGTGACCCTTACTTTATGCTTCTACAAAGATGTCTAGTCCAGGCCAGCAGTGCCAGCTTGTCCCCTTGAGTTATGAAGAAACATTTCTGCACACCGTGAGCGATGCAACGTGAGAGAGAGAGGAGCCGGGAGGACATACCCTCCTCCCTGTAATGATTGATGTAGGACAAAGTGTAACTCAGCATCTCGCTTAGTATCTAGTTGTCCTTAGCTGCAATGCAGCCAGAAGCAGCCCAGTGTTTATGTGTCTTTCAGCATTCTCAGTTGTGTTACGCAGCCACTGCTCAACAGAGCTTCCTAACACAGGCACACAAAGAGCATCTCTCAGGGGAAAGACCTCAGGACCACACTCAGGGGCAATGAGGGTGGCTGAGAGAGGTCTCACCTGATGAGTGAGAGCAGCAGCCATGCCTGCATCACAGTGCGGCTGCGTGGCAAGGGTGCAAGATGCGGCACATTCTTCTCCCTGCCACAGGCATTCCTGCAGAGGCAGGGAGGCTCAGGGGCTGCCAGCTGCTTGGCCCTTTGCTGCTGGAAGAATGCAGCTGAATGCGAAAACTTGTCACCAGGCTGAAGCCACAATACACCTGTCCCTCCTGTCAGTCTCCTGCAGCAAAGTCTCACAGGGTCTTAAAAATTCAAGCCATAAAAGCGGGATTTAACGTGCTCATTCTAGAACGCAATATGTAGCATCCATGCTCCATATGTCCCGTGATGGGAATGTCCATTTCAGCCAGGCTATGTAAACACAACAGCAGCTGTGGAATGGCATGAGCCACGCCACAGTAACGCAGAGAAGAGTTAGGCAAAACTTTGGAGGAACATTCCCTTTTGCTAAATACCTACGCTCAGAGAAATGGGCAGAATGTGTGATGGAGATCAGCAACATCTCCTTCTTTATTAAGTTAGAAGGAGGAAAAAAGGCTCCTTCAGCAATGAGAACAAGGGAAACCACTTCCCTCTTTCATGTTGTTAACAGTCCTGTATCCAGCCTGGAAAGATAATACATTGGGAAGCGACTAGCACTCACCTTTTATAGGTCAGCGGTGTGGGAGCCCTGGAGGAATGTACTCTGGTAAATGTAAAGAAACAGCTGGCTGCAGCTGAATCAGTTGTTTCCTCCCCAGAGATAAATGTTTGTCTGCCTTTTTTTTCCCCTCTCGTTTTCTTAAAATCTAAATGAGACTTCCATAATGCAGAGAAATTTCCTGATGTGTCTAGTGAACGTACAAGGAATGCAAGAAGGAATGCAACAGCGAGCGCTGCTCTGAGCATCGCCTTTCCTATTTGTCAACTGAAGTGAGAGGACAAGGACTGCGGCTTTCTGTTTGTTCCTTCGGTCGGCTTTTCTTCCACATGAAAACAAAAATATTAATCTCTGGCGAAGACAAACATTTTATTTATCCATAAATCTTACGGCCTGGCTGTTCCTCCCACACACACACACTCTTCTCTTTATTAAATGTGGATAAATTGAAACTAAGCGCCTCCAAATTGCAGGTCAAGATGCTTGACCACTCATTAAAAAGCAGCCCAGCGTTTTGATTCATTTGACTTTAACCTGAAAATAATTAGTTCTACCAAACCTTCATTATTGGCCAATAAAACTCTAGCTTTGCAAACTTCTTCTGTTATAGTTACGATGTCTGTACTGACTTTTGTAGCAGACAATAAGATTTAATGTCCTCCTAGGTAAATATTGACCAAGACAAGAGGTCAATATTAACCTGTCAAACCGAGAAATCCAACCATTCACATTGGCAGTAGTTAATCTGCTTTGACTTCTTGAAATAAAACATAACAGTAAAAACAAAGAGCCAGGATTATCAAAGAAGTTCAAGTTGCTGAATCACAGAACATTAGGGGTTGGAAGGGACCTCCAAAGATCACCTAGTCCAATCCCCCTCAGACATGTGTGTTTATCACATCATTTACAGAACTGGTAAGTGGTTACTTGGGAGGTGGAAATTAAAAATTAAGACCACCATAAATCTTAGCTGCTGTGGCCTCAGCAGAAACTTGGGATCACCATCACACACCCACTTTTCACTTGGATCCTTGAAAGCCTTGGCTGGCTCAGGCAGCCTGCAGTTTCAGTGGCTGAGTGCAGGCCTGCAGAACTAGGTGCACTCTCTTCAAAAGATCTTCTCCGCTGAACACCCTGGTTAAACTCTCCTGCATTGAGTCACTGGTAGTTTTGGGGATAAAATAAAACCTCTTGAGGATGGAGGGAGAGATTTTATTAGAGCAATTTCTTCAGAGCTCTGGGTAGAAAGCCAAAGTCTGCATTTGCGAAGGGTTTCAGCAAGGAAATCAGTACAAGGTGTCCATCCTAAAGAGCTTTCCATCTGTGGTTACGGAGCAGTAAGGCTTCCCAGTAATTGTTCCAACTTCTAAAATCTGTTATTTATGATGGTCTTGTGATAAAAAGTTCGTATCCTGCCTGACTTCAGGGGAGTAGGCATACAGCTCATCAAGCTTTCAGAGAGGATTTTGGAGGGGATTTCCCACTTACTGCACAAATAACCCCCAGTTTGAAAGAGATGCAGGGCAGAAGTAGAGAGCAGAGGGGCAACCTGCCTCGATATGTTCCTGTGTGACTTGGTCTGGCTGATCCTGCTGTGGCAGGGGGATTGGACTAGATGATCTTTCGAGGTCCCTTCCAATCCCTAATGATTCTATGATTCTATTATTCTGTGATTCAGTGCCTATTCATGATCTAAGCATCTTGTTGCATTGGTTTTTTGTGTCAGAAAATTCCAGGTTCATGAAGGTGGTGAAAAGAGATTCTGAATTATGTAACAAGAACTTTAACACCTCCTGTGACTGTTAATGAATGACGTCACACAAGGCCTATTTGAAAAGCAAAGATGTTTCACAAATGAAGCACTGAAGCATCCCTCAACTTTTGAAGTCAAAGGAAATTTCTGAAGTTGCTGCAGTTGTTGCTTTGTGACATGACATTCATTTCTGAAACTTGAGTGACTGTGAGCTTTACTGGAGTTATGTTGTAATAAGTGTGACTACAGCATTACCAGCCCTGAGTACTACAGGCTAAGGAGCTTTGATATGGGGTGGTTTCTAGCAACCATATCAGAACGGGTAAAAGACTGTGGACTGGCAAATCCTCCTGGATGTTACATAGCAGATACCACTTGGAGTGGGCAGCTCTGCAGCCTTCTGTAGTCACCACATACTGTGTGCTCCAGAGAGTTACTTTTTAAATGCTTGCTGCCTTTTCTTGGTATTGAATTCAGGTCCTATTCAATCTATTCATTAATGATTAGGACGAGGGATTAGAAAGCACTGTCAGCAGACTGTACTGCAATTCAGCAAGACCTGGACAGTCTGGAGAGCTGGGTAGAGAGAAATTTAATGAACTATAACAAGGGTAAGTGTAGAGTCTTGCATCTGGGCAAGAACAACCCTAGGTACCACTACAGGTTGGGGACTGAGCTGTTGGAGATCAGTGTAGGAGAAAGGGACCTGGGGGTCCTAGTGGACAGCAGGATGGCCATGAGCTAGCAATGTGCTCTTGTGGCCAAGAGGGCCAACAGCGTCCTGGGGCGGATCAGTATGGGGGTGATGAGATCGAGGGAGGTTCTTCTCCCCCTCTACTCTGCACTAGTGAGACCACATCTGGAGTGTTCTGTCCAGTTCTGGGCCCCTCAGTTTAAGAAGGACACAGAGCTGCTGAGGGAGTTCAGCATAGAGCAATGAGGATGATGAGGGGAGTAGAGCACCTCCCTAATGATGCTATAATTCTATGATTATGAGTAGAGCCAAGTTACACTTGTCAGCTGTTCTTTGCAACCACAATAGCTAGAGAACATGATTATTTTAGTACAAAAAGTAAGCTAAGAATTCAATCTTGTGTGTTACCACATGAATCTAAGCATCCCCCTGATTGTCATGTCAAACAAAGAAGATTCCATGTAAAACTGTGAGTTACTAACTACAATTAGAGAAATAAGAAGGTTGAAGAAGAAGAATCTAGGACTAATTAAAGCTACATAATTAAAAACTGATGTTAATGAACAACAAAAGGTAATCTGCAAGTGTTTTCTGGAACTTTGCAGCATGGTCCATAGTACCCTTATTTCAGGCTTCTCTGATTGAGAGCAACGTACCTGCAAAACTGTGGCCCCATGTGGGCAGCCTTTGGCTGAAACAACATGAAACCACTGGACTTAAGGGCAGGAAAACTTCCACTGTGTTCAGTGGATCACAACAGATTTTAAGTGCACTGCTGCCTTCTCAGTTTGTGGCGTGGGAGATCCAGGTCTGTCCTCTGCCTCATCTACAGAGTAAACAGATATGTTAGAGTTTTCACACAGTCTCTGCAGCAGAAGTTTGCAAACTGGCCCAAAGCCTGCTCCATAATGTTTATAAACGAGCTTAAAAAAGAGTAAGGTCACCACAGCAGTGTAAAATTCTTCACAGAAATTTGAGATTCCACTGGAAAATTTGAAAAAATCTGAAACCCAGGTTTTCAATATCCACTTGAGTCACAGATCATGGAGTTTCAAGGACAGAAAACTAACATGGTCTGTTTTCTCTGTTTGGTTTCTTATGGTTAACCATGTAGAAACCACTAGGGAGACCAGCAGCACATGTTGGAAGTGTGCAATACAATGCATGTTCATTAATCATAATTTAAAAAGGTGTCCAGAGTAGAGCTGAATTCAAATAGGGAAGCAAACATTTCTCTAATTATTTGATATATTTCTTTGCCCCTCAAAAATTGTCCTGTACTACAGAGTTCTATGATTCCATGATGCCAGTTATTAATTATACCTGTAAAACACAAGATCATTTTTCCTCCTCTCAACAGTATCATCTTTCTTCCACTGCTGAACTGTCTTCGTTGTTGCAATGTTTAGGAATCCAACCATTCAATTGAATTTATCTTGGGTTTATTTGAAAGGAGGAAGTCTCTTAAAAATTTCTTTTGCCACCAGTACGATGTCTCTAGAGCTGAAGGTAACTGAACAGGTATCAGAGAGTCTTTGTTTTTCACTTGTGTTTTGTCTGTCTCGATCCCAGGTGCGCTGACATACAGCCTGTTACACAATGAGAATCAGATTGTTTCATACCTAACCACAGCAACTCCATTTCTTTTGACCACACACTTCTGAAAGAAATCTTTTCAGAAGGCCTCTTTGAGACACAAGAGCAGGTGAGGGTGCTGAAATGCCAGCTGTAGGAATGGAAGAATAGGGACAATCTGGAATGCATGTTTGTAGTCCCTGTCCTGAGCTTTCCCAGTGTTCACCGCCTCCTGTCCTACCCGTAACATGTCATTTCTGTTCAGTCTAATGGCAGTTTTGTACAATCACTCTGCTTCTTTTCCATGGTACAGGCTGCAGCTTTCATGTAATTTTGTGCTCAAAACCCCACCACCTCCTTTGCACAGCAGACAGGCACATGGACAGGCTGTGCATAAGAGGGCAGTGATGGCAGCTTTCTGAGCCCATGAGGACGCACACACAGGCTCTCGGTCTCTGACTCTGTTTTGGAGCATCTAGAAGTTGCCCTTTTACTGGTAGACTTTGTTAAATCATGCAACGTCTTTATAACTACTTCGTGGTTTAACTGTTCTGATCTCCCCTTAGGTTTCTAATCAAGGAAAAAAAACCAACTAGGAAGCAAATAAGTATATGTTGCCCACAATGGACCAACATTCAGTGGAGCTCATATCTCATCTCTAACAGAAGCAAGGAACCTGAGGAAGGCTTTAGATTAGTTAAGACCAGTACACACTGTTATCTAAACTGAGTTTTTTCACATTCAGCTGCTGATTAATCCATACACTGGCCAGAATCATCCTCAGCAGTGACTGTCACACATTCAGATGCTAGAGATAGAAATGCGACTGGCAATAAATAAAAGAATCATAGAACGGCCTAGGATGAAAGGGACCTCCAAAAGGCATTTAGTCCAACCTCCCTCTGCAGTTAGCAGGGACATCCTCAACTAGATCAGGTTGCCCAGAGCCTTGTCCAGGTTCACCTTGAATAGCTCCAGGGATGTGGCTTCAGCTCCCTCCCTGGGCAACCCGTGCCCCTCCTGCTATAGAACTTCTTCCCAACAGCCCATTTCAATCTGCCCTTCTCTAACGTGAAACCATTGCACCTTGTCCTATCACTCCAGGCCTTTGTAAACTATCCCTCTGCAGCCTTCTTGTAGCCACCTTCAGGGACTGGAAGGTCAGTATCAAGTCCCTCCGGAACCTTCTCTTCTCCAGGCTGAACAACCTCAGGTTCCTCAGCCTGTCCTCATAGCAGAGGGGCTCCAGCCCCTTGATCATTTTCAGGGCTTCCTCTGGACCCGCTCCATCAGGTCGCTGTCCTTTTACTGAGGGCTCCAAAGCTGGATGCAGGACTCCAGGTGAGGTCTGGAGAACGGCTTTTGATTTTTTTTTTAAAGTGTTTCTCCTAAAAGTTCTGGGAAATCCTGAGACCTATTTCTGGTTTTAACCTTGAAAGATCGGAACATCTACCTGATCCCAAACACCACAGCATGGGAAAAAACCCATGGAGTCCCGTGTCTGTGACTACCATGGCACAGGACACATCGAGGCACATTCCAACACCTTCTGTCAAGACTTAACAGCAATGGGATTAACAAGACAGAGTCACACTGTGCCGTGCTGTCCGTACGGACATTGTTCTGCAGTTTCTTACACATCTTCTTTTGGGGGATACAGTGTCAAATAGATAAAAAAGCGGGCACTGAGTCCCTATGTTCAGATGCAAAGGAGAGTAGAAGAATGAAGACATGGATATCAAGCTGCTTCATCCAAGGAGCAGGTTTCTACTGCCTGAGCTGCACAGATGCAGAAAGGTCAGGAGCAGAGAGGGCGATCACTCTCCTCCATTTCCTACTGTCTGTGAAAATGTAATTTGACTGGGGCACAGAGGGATTAAAACAGGAAAGAAGGTGACTGCTTGCGTTCATGAGGAGAGCAAAAGCAGACACATTGCTCTTCATGCACTTACAGAGTGTCTTTTGGAATTTTGGGTGTAAGCTTACCTCTTATTCCTTATTCAAGGGACATTACTGGTTGGTCAATAATTGTCATTCAGCAAACAATTCAGGTGTCAAAGTGAGGAGAAAGCGTTGCATGAGGGACCTTCTACCAAGTACTTTCCCAAAAGAATAATGAAACTGCTTGCATGGAGGGAACACATTTGTTTCTGCTTACCGTCATGCCATGGAGTTTGAGGATATGCCTGGAGTTGCTCATACTGGGAATTGTGTTCGCTTCCTCCTCCTTTGGCTCTGACATTATCCTGAGTAAATGCACCACCACAGGCCCATAGAAAAAGCATCTGCCCCAAAATCATTGACCAAGGCCAGCAAATCCTGGACACGGGCAGGAAAAAGTTCCCTTCATTTTGTCTGAGAGACAGAAAAAAGAGAAAAGGTAATCATATTGAAAGTGTTTGTGGACTGGTACCTAGGGTTGTAACCCAACAACTTTCTTGTGATGTCCACACAGGGCTTGTCAGTTAGCACTTAAAAATAACCCGAACAAATTAAGATTTGGTGTGGTGAAGCTGCACTGGATGTGCACATCCTAGCAGAGGCCTGCTTTTCTCAGCATGGAGTAAAGCTGTTGGAGGGAACAGAGTTAGTAGCTTGGTTTGAGTAAAGGTGCTTAATAACTACTTATTTTTTAGCACAAAATACTGATCTAATTGTCCCTGAAGACCAAACATTTTTCAAAGATGTTCTGGAGCTGCTCAGAGTCAAAGGTTGGATGTGATGATCTTAAAGGTCTCTTCTAGCCAATGAGATTCTGTAATTCTGTGAACTATCAACAACCCAATTCAAGCTAAAACTGACAGATTTTTGCAAATGTGATAGCTCATTTGATCCTATGCCAGAAGAGGAGAGTTTCTACTGACTTCTGGTCTCATAGGCAGAAAGTTTGAAGGCAACCAAGCCAGGATCTTCTGGTTAGAAGATGATTCTGTCCTGCTAAGTAAATAACCAACTCCTGGAGATAACACAGTGACTGTTGACTCTATGTCACTTCCCTGAAGCCAAGCTGTGTCTTTGTGGGCAGCAGTCCTCACTCTATCTAGCTAGAGAATGGATCAACAGGATGAAAGCCTGTCTTAGTCTCCAACCCCACAGTGCAAAGCTGCAGAGCATAAAGACTTGTTGCCCATCAAGTTCCACTTCTCTTTATGAGCTATTTAAGCCATTAATCCAATTTTGACTTTACATCTTTAGTTGGCTTTTTCCGTTGCCTCTTTCTATAGGCAAAATCCCCTAGAACACTCCTCAGATGTCTCAAAACAAAAACGCAGTTCCTCTGTGCAAAACTAAATGGAGTTACACAACAGGTACTGACGTAAAGAACGCACCATGGAGTTTCATCCTATCTCCACCAAACCTTTCCTCGGCACTAGAAAGTCAATAAAATGTGGTTTCCAGCCACAAATTACATTACTTCCTTCCCGTGGTAACAGCTACTGTGGGGGACACCATAGAGAACAGCACACCTCATAGTCACTGCTCATTTCTCTGCCTGGTGTGGACTGAGCAAGGTGTTTGTCTGCATTTGTGACTTTCCACAATGTCAGTGCCTCGAGTATTGTGAGGCAAAGCTGTACTGTCTTCCCATTAGTTACGAAATTGCTAAGGCAAGTGACAAACAGCAGGAGAAAGCCCTGCATTGCAGAATCTCTTCCATAAGTGTTTGACTGCCTCAGAGGTGACACATCAATGTCCTCTCCAGTGCTTGTTTGTATGGGTAATAATAATACAGGTTTTAGATTACCTGTTTCAATTCACTTCACCTATAATTAATATATCACAGTAAGAATTAGTTCAGAGAGCTTTAGTCAGACAATCCCTTTGTTGAAGGAACTGTTGTTTGCCCAAAGTAAACAAGATCTCAATCACATTTGTAGGGTTCAGCAGAAAAGCACTTTGGTATCGGCAGGTTAATGTTGTAGATAGACTGGAAGGAATAGAAATTTTGCAGTAGGACATCACATTCCAAGGACTATCCCTTATATGTGAATCAGCTGGATCCAGTGAACATATTCCCTAATTACTGCGAGCATCCCCATGGAAGGAACTTTCCACCCAGAGAACTACACACTGGCTGAAAGGGCTGGTCACACTGCAGGCTGTGGTCAGCATTATGAGCTTGCCACAGCACCATGTGCCAGCTGGCAGAACCACCACAGACATGGGATGTGGTGTGAAAGCAGCCCTATTCCTAGAGTAACCACACAGCTTTCCACAGAATCAGCTTGACAGAGTGTCTCATTTTAAGAAAACAGGAACTTTCCAATCTGCATCAGAGTTATAAATGACTGTGGGCATTTATTCAGAGCTGCTAGACAGGAGGCAACTGGGCACAGCCATGAGTTTCAGTACCCATGAGAGTCAGAGATAAAATCCCTAACAGTGATGACTTTCCATTGTGACAATACTATAATTACCCTTTTATTACAAGGGACTATATTTGCACTGCCCTTTCCTTATAGTTAATTGTTCAGGAAAAGGAAGGAACACAAACAAGGAAAAAAGAAACTCAGAAACATTATCCTCTCTTACACACAAAGATTCCTTCTTGAATGCCTGAGACTGATAAGGTGGGACACAACTTTGTCCACTTGCACTACAGATGTATTTCTGTACTACAAACCTACAGAGCTGGAAAGATGGGGAAAACCTGCAGATTCCACTAAATAGCCTTGATTTAGGTCAAGACAGTGAAGGTTGCATTATCTCACCTGCACCGCTGTTGGCCTTGCATTCACAGGTAAGCCAGAGACATCTTTGCTGAGAAAGGTCTGATTTGATATGTTCAGGAGCACTCAGGGTTTTACCGACCTCAGTCAGAATTCCTAGTGAGCAAGACAGAAATGTAGTTGCAAAGACAGGAGAATTTCCAGTAACAGCCGGTATAAGCAGACAAGGCATAGTAGGTAACACTGCACCAACTATGGTAGGTGCTGTCTGTTCTATTCGTTGCTCAGATATTTAGCCATAAGAGTTTGTCCTAGAGACTCTGTACCTCCATTTATCTTTTTACATAAAAAAAACCTATTATCACTTCTGAAATCCAGCAGAATTGAAACAAGTGTAATATTCCTCACAAACAAATTCAACACACCTGCGCTTGGGAAGAACAGTTTAAAACCACTATTGGAAACTATTGCCTTGAAGGAGGTTGGCCATTTTCATTAAGTGTGATTTCTCTACCCCAGAGAGTAAAGGAAATATTTTCCTTACAGAGACTTGTATCAAGCCCAAAGCTAAAGGTGTCAATGGGAAAAACACTGAATAACTGAAAAAACAGGTCTCAGGAGACACCCACTGCAGAAGCAGAAACCAGCTCTGGCTGCATGTGGGTGTTCCGTGTCCATTCAGCACAGGGTGCAGGACAAACCTACTACCCTGGTGTATCCTTCACACACCCCAGGGCACGTAGGGGCCAGAGCCTGCCCCTTCACAAGATGAAAATAATCACTATTTTGAAATAACACTCAGCATGTTGCATCTCTGTCCACTGTGAACACCGTTAGCCTTCACTGCAGGTTTGTCCACGAACACATTATAAGTTTGCACAGCTCATGCCCACCTGCCCATTCACCACAAGACAAAAGAGCTTCAGATTAAATTCCAGACTACCTGTGAGGACTACCTGTGTGTTGTTTGAAGTCTTAGCAATGCACTGAACACTATTTCACTGCAGCAGCTACTTTCTCATGCATTCACAATTTCTCCACATCAGCAGTTCTCATTTTCAGTTTTGAAATCCTAAAGCAGTTTTGTTATGTTACGAACTTTGCAGTTTCCTTCTGAGAGTAGCCAGAGGTGGAGTACGCAGCCGCTCATTTGCATAGCCTCCGCAGCCCTAGGAAAGCCTCCAGTTGCTGAGTGGTTATTTAGGGATGTAACAACCAGCTCCAGTCAAAACATCTCTGTGGTTTAATTTACATATTACAGGAATAGAAAAGAATGCAATGAGTCAGAAGTGGAGCTCTCTATTATGTAATAAAATAGTAAGACTTTCAGAGGATACATACGTCTGCGTTCGCTGTAGTACTTCCCCCAGAACTGTCTGTAAGACCTAACTTAACCTCAAAACCCAAAAGCCTGAAAGTGGCTTGTTGTTGTCACAGGAAAGTGAGCTGTGACATAGCACCAGTCCTATGACTATCAAGAGCACTAGATTAGACTTTGCTGTACATGTTGTTACACTGGCCAGCAAGGTCCTGGGGTGACATGGACACACACACATGCACACACTTCTTCCTTCCAGTGCTGCTGATAAATTCATGCAATGCAAACTCCCAAATTAAAGAAGGAGCTTCAATAATCTTGGACGTTCTCACCCTGAAGTGTTCTGCTATGCTTTTCCAACAGAGATTTTGTTGTATGAGAAATTTGCCAGGACTTCTTACTTGAGTCAACATATTTGCTGAGGACAGGTGGATAATTTGATCTAGTGAAAAATAAAGCTCAAAAAACCTGCAATTTCAGTGATTAGTGTCTTCAGAGATCATCTGGCACAGAAAGTGTGTCTACCCACAAGCTGAGGGCTTGATCCAGGTCAAGCATATCTCTGCAAACTTCATTCCTCTGTACATCAGGGAAAGAACTTGCAAGCTCTGATGCAAGCTCACGTGCAGAAGCTCCACAATGATGTAATTGGATTTAAAGAAACAGGATCCCTAAAGCAGAGCACCTGCACTAATTCTCCATGCATACATCAGTACTTTGTACTCATCTTTTCCTGCTGAGCACTTTGACAATTAATCTGTACAGTTTTTATTATCATGTTCTACATGGAAAAATCTCTCACACTGTGAGAAATCAGTGTAATCTATTCAAAATAATTATAAAGAAGCTGATTTTCTTCATTTTCTGAGAATTTTTCAAATACCAAAATATTTTGTTTGAGATAAAAGCCTATCAAGTTAGATTGGACACTAACCCGTTGATTCTTGTGTCATGTGTTTTTTATGTCATCACAGTGCTGTGACTATGGATGATGACTTTATACTGCTTTTGAGTGATGCTTAAGCAATGAAGTTATATGTTTGCTCCATTTAAATGAAAGAATCTTTGACTCTGAATGAATAAAACTTGTGTTCATTTCACTGGGTTTCACTCTTGGTATATACAGATGTGACTTATGAAACAGCAGTAGGAATTACAGAATCTGCAATTGCTCAGTGGAGATTAAATTCAAACAAGAGGATTTTAATTTCATACTCCATGTGCTGTCAAGTGATAAGAAAAGCTAAATGGACTGGTCTCAAAAATACCAAACAGTGCTTAGCTGTTGACAAAATAAAACATTGGGACAAACTATGATGATTGTTTTCTAACAGGATTTGTGATCTAACAGAAGAGCACAGATGCTCTGGTATGGGTTTCTTACACAGCACTTCTATTGGCTGTAGAGGCGTCTGGGCTACACCAGCAGCCTTCTAGCAGAAGTTATCCTTTTGGGCTGTAATGCATCTCAGTAATTGCCTTGGAATTTCAGCATGTGGCTGTTCTGTCAGTACTTTTCAGTACTTATGGAAACCAAAACCAAACTGGAAATACGGAAGTCCCACCATGTCATGTCACATTGCCACTGTACAGGTCATTGGGAGTCTGTAGACACCCACAAATGAGGTAAATAGAAACCTAGTGAGACCTAGCCTGAACCAGCATCTGTGTGAGTAGGATGGAGTGTGACACATAAGTTGACTTTTGTCTCTGCGGGCAGTGGCCACACTGACTGCTATAAGCCCCAGGCCCCTCATTTATTTGTGCCAGGAACCTGCTCTAACAACTGTAGACCACAGTTGACACTTCCCCACAGTGTCCCAGCTGCCTTACTAGTACAGCTTCCTACCACAGCTGCTAGTTCATATTACTCACTCTGGTCCACATCCTTCTCATCATAGATGATCAGAGTTTCATTCTCCAGCCTTACTGCTGCGTTTCTGAAATTCCTCACCAGACCAAGTCCCTTTTCATCCCTTCGTACTCACTTCCTTCATGTTCATTTCAGTAGAACCTCTTCTGCTTTGAAGGTAATACAAATGAAATGGCATGAGATGCTAGACTCATGTATATTGAGTAACTTGGAGAGTCCAGTTTGCATTTTACATCCAGCTCTGACTCTTCCTTGTGTTTAATTCTGGGTTTGGGTTCATGTCCCTTTTTATCAAGCAGTCATCTGCAGTGTTCAAACCAGCTCCTGAATTCTCAAAGCTCAGTGATTTTCAGGAAAACCTGAAAGAAACTGCAGTTGATTTGAACTTGGTGAACATTTTCTCTAAACCCAGACCTCATTAACATTCAGACCGTTAGAATAAGACGTAACATTCAAACCGGGTGATGTATTTTCCAGTGTGACTACTAGTGTCACTCCTGGTGTGCCAGCAAAGCCCATCTGACCAGGGAAATGAAGAATTGTTCAAGATGAGAGCTTGGCCAGCTTCTCACATAAGGAAACTGATGTAAATTGAACTGGTACCAGAAAACTCAGGAACCTGGCCTGAATAAGTGAATTCACTCTGGACAGTCCTGCAAAGGGCATAGAGTAGTCTGTGCTGAAAGCTGTGCTGGTGTCTGCATCACACTGCTTTTCTTCTGCTACTCGGTGACACAATGTGCTGCATAGTGTCTTGGGTTTGCATTGCAAGCTTTGGTAGCAGGGAAGAGCTTCTGTAAGAAGCTGCTAGAGGCTTCCTTCACATCTGACAGAGCCAGTGTCAGCCTGCTCCGAGATGGACATTCACTGTCCCAGACCAAGACCATCTGTGACACTGGTAGCACCTCTGTAACATATTGAAGAAGTGTGGGGGAGGGAAGAAAATGTGCACAGCAGCACTCAGAAGAGAGGGGCGTGAGAATGTACGAGAAGTGACTCAGAAGACACCAGGGTTAGTGAAGAAGGAGGGGAAGGAGGTGCTGCAAGCACTGGAACAGAGATTCCCCTGCAGCACATGGAGGACCTTATACTGAAGCAGGTGGATGCATGAGAAGGAGGCTGGGACCCCACAAGAAGGCAGCTGGGACTCTGTGGGAAGCCTGTGGTGGAGCAGGCTGCTGGCAGGAGCTGTGGCCCAATGGGAACCCATTCTAGAGCAGTAAGCTAAGGATTGAGGAAAAGCCCATGCTCCAGGATGGAGCAGGGGGAAAGTGTGAGCAATCCTCCTGAGGTGGCAGAAACAACCTGTAGTGAAATGAACACAATTCCCCATTCCCCTTTGAGACAGAAGATTCAGGAGTGAAAATGAGCTCAGAAGGAAGGTAAGGGCAGGGAAAGGGGTTCAGATTTAGTTTTTATTTCTTGTTATCCAACCCTGACTTGATGGGTAATAAATTACTTTCCCCAGAAGAGCCTGTTTTTCCTGTGCTGTTGTAGGTGAGTGATCTCCCAGTCATTTCAACCCGTGAGCCTTTCATTGCATTTTCTCTCTTACATCCAGCTGAGAAGGGGAGTGACAGAGCGGCTCTTGTGGGCACCTGGCATACAGGCAGGGCCAGCCCACCCCAGCTGTGTAAGTTAGATGTGAAGAACAGAGTCTATTATTAATGACCATCATTTTCCTGGAAACTACCACCACATACCTTATAAAACCATGATGAAGTTATCTCACTGTAGCGGTTTCTTCCAAAAAACATACATGCAGAAGTGATGAAGGGAATGGAGAGGAGAAGATAAAGGAGAGAAAGACAGGAAAAAGGTAAGAAAAAGGAGAATCCTACACAACAACCACGTGGCAGGTATTCCAAGCAGAAAAAATAAACAAAATGATGTCATTTTGAGCTGTATGTGAAGGCAAATGACAGCATGGCATTCGTGTTTTTTTACAGTGAAGCATAGTGCTGTAATCCAGTCATTAAAGAGTGGAGTATGGCATTCAGGTATGCCCAAAGCAACTGAGCTGTCAAAGTTCAGTTCACAAAGAACTAATTCACAGCAGAAAACATTATCTGACCCAAACCTCCCCTTTCAACTTTGTATTTTGCAATGTTCCTCACGATTTTGATAGTATTTAAGAACTTGTACCTTCCTTTCAATAGCTTTACACTGATAGTCTTGACTGTCTTATAGAACTCACAGGGTCTCAGTGTGGCTTACCATGGCACATATATTTATATATGTGTATATTTATGTATAATATATTATATTGAGAAATATACTGAAAGATAAATATACCTGACTAAAAATAACAAAAACACAAGTTATTTGCTTCTGCCATGTTCTTTAATTAATAGGTCAGTCCTCTTCTCTGTTTAGGCAAAAATAGGAAAGAAATTTTATAAGGAATTGGTCACAGAGGGCGACAAATGACTCTTACCTATGAATCAGAAATTCACTTCCATCCTTAATGTGTGGTGACTGAAATCTTTAATGGTACTGGATCTTTAATGGGTAACTACATAGAAAGTTTCAGTCCACGTTCAAATAGGTAAATCTCTGTTAAAGACTCACATCAAGGGTGATCGCACTTGCAGGACTAATGCTCATTCTTCATCTCAGAATTTATAGATCTGAAAAGGATCCCTAGAAAAAAACCAGAGTTAATTCATTTCTTCACAGCACTTCCCTTTTGTTTTTTCTCCCTACACACAGTTCATGTTTTAGGGTGGACCAGGCACCTCTCCTCAGCTGTGCCCATTCTCAAGGCACATGGCTCCAAGGTACTGCAGTGCTACCATCCTGATCCTTCCCCACAGGGTAGAAAATTCCCCAAAGGCTTTGCTCAGGCCACTCACCCCTCATCCGTTAGTGTTGTGACCTGTTCATAGAAGGCCACCAGGTTGGTCAGGCAGGATTTGCCCTTGGTGAAGCCATGCTGATTGTACCCAAAGCCATGCTGATTGTACCCAATGCTGCTAGGTGAGCTGAAGCCATCTCATAAATTTACCCTAAGGGAGAAGGAGGGGACTATGTGGCTCCAGCAGAGCTTGCATTCAAAACAGCCTTCAGCCATACAAATTCCTTGCAGCTGTTCTGCTGCAGAGATGGCTGTACTCCATGGTAGAGGAGACTCCCCACTCCACACCTTGGGGCTGTTCTGGTTCTCTTCATCCCATTACTGTCTCTCAGAAAAGAGAATTTGCAGGGCTGAAGCCTATTCCATAGCCCTGGGGAAGCACAGCGCTGGGGGCACATAGCCGTGCAGAATGCCTCAGCATCATCACTGTGTGTGACCGTGTGCTGTGTTGGTTCACTGTCTTCATAAGCATCCAGTGAGAACAAAACCCTGAGGTAATTACAGGAGTGTTTCAGAGAGTGCTGTAATCCCAGTACACTGGGCTTCCTATCTTGTGGGTAGGTGGAAAATGTCCCTGTATCTTCACTCTCATGACATCAAGAGGTGTCTTACTATATTAATTGGGGTATGAAATGGGGAAACTCACTGGGGCAATTTCCTTCCTCTTTCATTTCAATGTCCATGTGTGGATATAATGTCCTAATTTGTAGGTCTGAGTTTAAAAAAAAAATGACTGACATTGAAAAGAAAGACAATGTGTTTCAGTAATGGTCACAGAGTTCGTATCCACTTTTTTTTTCCCCTGAGGAATCAAAAAGAGAATTTTTTCACTTTGAGATATGTCTTTGGGAGATCTTTCCTTTAAAAAGAAATGCTAACAAAATTTGGAACAAAGGTCTAGACAACCAGATCCATTCCTCATGATCACAGCTACACAGGAGATATTCACTCCAAAACCTCTTCCCACACCGTGAAGTGCTTATCTAAATATCTTTAAAATGGAATGTTACAGAACCAGTGTCTCACAATACCATAGAGGGGAGGACCAAGGACATTTTAGTGAGTACAATGAGCATTGAGTTCTCCTCCACTTCCAGAAGGTTCCTCAGATGAAACTCTGTAAAAAGGACTCCATCTCTTTGATGCTCACAAGAGACAAAAGAATTGTCTCAGAGTTATTTACCCAATCTCACTGGAAAGTCTTCTCTGATCCTCATCCCATTAATTGGCTGAATTTATGAGCTTCACAGGGAAACCATGCTGCACTGCTAGAAGTTGCTTGGTTTATTTTTTAACCACCAGCAACAGCAGTATCTCACAAAAAAACACAGCACAGGCATAGTACAAACTCTACATGACCATGAATCTCAACCTTTATCTCTCATCTGGGCAAACACATACCCGCAAGTTTCCCTAGAGGTTTCACTGCTACTAGAAGAGAGCTGTTTTGTGGATCCCCTTGTTAAAACACTGTCAGAACACCACTGACACAGTAATCCCAAACCACGTTCTCAGTTCTGCAATATTTTCTCTGTAGTCCGAGTTCACACAGAACTGACAAGATCAGTGTGGGCTGTGAAAAAGTAAAACACAAACACACAAGCAAACCCATACCTGGAATTGAGGAATGGTATCATCCTCTTGAGGTGAAGAAAAAGTCCGTATTTTCTTTGAAGAATTATGAGAAAGGTACCCTTTTCACTGAAAAGGCTTCTTCATTTTTATGGAGACTTGTTTCAGACACCGATATTGAAATAAGCTCTTGGCTTCTTAGCCCTTAGAGTCAGACTTTGTGCCATAAAAGTTCCTTCGCTAGAGGTGACTCCCCAAAGCACAGTGTGTCCTGAACCACAGCCTTCAGTCTCTCTGTCGCTTTCTTTGTGGGTCCCACAGGGTTCAGATACTGGCATTATGCATCCTCCCTGCCCCTGCAGGTGTAGTGGCCCCAAACAGTGTTGAAATACCAGAGCTGTTTATTTAACAGGGTGTTTTGTTAAAGCCAAATTCTTGACATGACTGTGTTGCCACAAAGTGGACAGGGGAGGTGAGAGAGTGCTGCCCATCTGTACGTCTGATCCCTTAAATCTTCTGCTTCTTACCATGTTTAAAGCAGCCAGGCTCACTCTTTGCATACTTTCAACTCCTAAGTACAGCCTAAACAAATCAAACTGTGATGCTTTCCAAGAGCTGAACAAAACCAGACAAACCCACAATAGTAGGGCAGAAATAACCCCACTATGGCTTCTGTCTTTTAAGGACTTCTTAAAGGTTTGAGGCATATTCCCATCTCTAGGCAGTACCTCATATTTTCCACAGGAGCTGTTAACACCTTAGTACAAGATTGTCTTAAGCAGAAATCGGAGTCATGTTCAATGTTACTGTAGGTCCCTCCAGACCTGTCCAGCCACCAAGTGAGCTATGAAATTTGGCAGTTTTTCTGTCGTAAGGGACTAAACTCTGGAAGGACTTGTCCCTTGATTATATTTCTTTAGGTTCTCAGACACAGCAGCTGACACAGGAGAGCCTCCCTGCAGCTTGTACAAGCACTAGATTTGGAAAGAGGTGCCAGGCAGGCATGTCTGCTTGAATCTGCCTCATTCTTTTCAGACATTGCTGCTGTTTCTGAAGCCCACAGCCTAGCAGGCTGGAAGAACCGGTTGCACTCTTACTCTGACATATTAAATACGTACTTCAGGACAGCTGCAGTCACAGCTGGCCCAAAACAGGCTTTGACTGGCATTCTCCGTATGTCAATCATGACTTCAGCTGCAGAGTTGAAAGAACCACGAGAAAGCATTTCTTCCAAGGACTCCTATCCCCAGAATCTACAGATCTGAAATAGGACAGATTTAGGTTGGAGATTAGGAAGATGTTCTTTAGTGTGAGGGTACTGAGGCACTGGAACAGATTGTCCAGAGAAGCTGTGGAAACTCCATCCCTGGAAGCATTCAAGGCCAGGGTGGATGGGGTTCTGAGCAACCTGATCTAATGGGAGGTGTCACTGCCCATGGCAGCCGGATTGGAACTAGATGATCGTCAAGGTCCCTTCCAACACTAGCTTTTCTGTGATTCTGTGACCTTTAGATGAGTTCAAAGTTACTTCAGCGCATTTAACTGCTAAACACATACTTTTAGAGCAGGAGCAATCACAGACTACAAGAGCCAAGCAGAAAGCTCTGGCTAGAAAGAGGCAGCTTTGAACATGAACCTAAGGAATTCTGCATGTTTTTGTCTTACCAGGAAACCTCAGAGCAACAACTTACACCATATACTTCAAAGAGTCCCAGCAGAGCCCCACAACAGCCTCTTTGTTTCCCAGATTTCCCCTCACAAACCTAACCACCATAGTGATTTATATCTTCCAACCAAAAGGGTGCATTTAGGAAGATATTTCAGTTAAGAGTCAGCTGTGATCACCCTGTTATCTCTGAACCTTAGAAGGAGGCCAGCAGAAACCTCACACAAGACAAACCAAGACAAGCAAGGAGACAATTAGATTAAAAAGGAAGTATTTTATTCAGAAAATAAGTCAGTTTCTGAGAAATTGAGTTTCTAAGAAACCTTACCAAAGGGGATGAAACTGATCTCATAATCACAGTCTAAACTCAGTGGTCTTTAGGGCACCAGATTATACAGTTCTAGAGGTTTACTGATAATTCCCTCACCATCTCTAAGGCCAAAATCAAAAGGGATAGTAAAAACAGAGTTCAAGCCTGTCTTATTAGGGTGGAAAATTTGAGCCGCACAGTGATAATTCTCAGCAGTTTGATATTCTCAATAGCCCTGGTAGTTGGCTGCCTTTAACATACGAAAAAGATTAAGGGATTCCTGTATTCTAAACATGCTGTGATGGTTGTCTGGAATGAGCAACTGAGACTCTTTGCTGTCATACAAGCTATCAGAACTCAGCACCGCAGAAAAACTCTTCTTAAGATCCTAGTGAGGATGTGACTTCATTCTTAACTCTGGAGAATGAATTCATCTCTCAAGACATACTGGGAAAGCTAAAACATGAGATAAAGGAGTACGTAAGTATCTCTATTATGAATTAGGATTCTGCATTTAATTTTCTCAGCACCTGGTTCAGCAGGAGAGAAGAGGAGGACACAGACAGGGAACATTTCACAACTATGTGGCATTTGCCTGGAGGGGCCAAATAAAGCCAGACTCCTGTCTGTTTTCTTACTTTGGTTCTTTCACACAACAACATGATTAATCCTTGTGTATGTGCACTGGATGTGCCATCCCACAGCTGTCACAAGAGATGGACCCTGTTCAATTTCTAACCAAGCATGGCACAGACAGAGTCACCTCCCTCAACCCAGGAGATTTCTTCCCACCTGACTTCAGGCCCCTCTGTAAGTGCAAAAAGCAGACACTGAGGCTAGCAGGATGCCCCGCTTGCTTTCCTCATGTTTGGGTCTTTTCAACCTGATGTTAAAGCCAGCCTTGTTCTGCCTACACTAACAGTCCTACTGTTAGCATCATGCTCTGCTGGGTAGCCCACAGCTACAATGTGAACACCTCCGGGTATGGGAAGAAATAAGAGGACATTTATTGCCTGGGCAATGTGTCTTGCACATGGTTATTTTTGGGCACGGGGTCATGCAATGTGGGGCACTCAGACTTCTACATTGAGAGACATGCATCAGTCCGGGGAGGGGAAGGGATGCAGCATTTCAGTGTGAATGCAAGAGAGCCCCAGGTCTCAGCTGGGGAAGAAGCCTGGGGCACAGAATAATCACACTCTTTCCATGCTCATGGCATGGGATGCAGCTGGTCTCATGTTTACAGATCACAAACCCACTGGGCTGGGGTGAAAACAAAAAAACACAAAATGGTGCCCATCACATTTCTGCTGGGCTGGCATTTGGGCATGGTTGGTTTTCTTTGAGGTTTTGCTGAACCCAGATACTTGGAAATGCAATACATCACAGAATCACAGAATGATTGAGGCTGGAAAAGCCCTCTGAGCTCATCCAGCCCATGACCAGACCACTGGGCACACCACAGCCAGGCTGTCCTTAAACACCTCCAGGGATGGGGATGCCACCACTGCCCTGGGAAGACCATTCCAGGCTTTGATCGCCCTTTCTATGAGGAAGGGCTTCCTAACATCCAACTTAACCCTCTCCTGGCAGCTTCAAGCCCTGCCCTCTTGTCCTGGAGCTAGCTGCCTAGGAGAAAAGCCTGACCCGCACCTGACTACAACCTCCCTTAAAGGAGTTGTAGAGAGGGAGAAGGTCCTCCCTGAGTCTCCTCTTCTCTAGGCTAAACACCCCAGCTCCGTCAGCCTGTTCTCATCAGACTTTCCCTCCAGTCCCTTCCCCAGCCTTGTTGCTCCACTGGACCCACTCCAGCCCCTCAATCTCTTTCTTGAAGTGAGGGGCCCAGAACTGGCCCCAGTACTTGAGGGGAGGCTTCATCAGTGCCCAGTACAGTGGCAGAATTACATCCCTAGTCCTGCTGGCCACACTATTCCTGATCCAAGCTAGGATGCCATTGGCATTCCAGGCCACCTGGGCACCCCGCTGGCTCCTGTTCAGCCAATGTCAACCAGTACTGCCCGGTCCCTCTCTGCCAGGCTGCTCTCCAGCCACTCAGCTGCCAGTCTGTAGCTATTGTGGCCAAAGTATAGGACCTTGTACTTGGCCCCGTTAAACCTCATCCCACTGGCCTCAATAGTACTTGACTTTTACTACAGTATGTTCCATGGGTAGAGACGAAACACTTGTGGGCAGCTGTCCTCTTTCTGAGAGCAGCAAAAACACCCCCAATGTCTCAGTCTTTAGGACCATTGCACAGACTGGGTCTGAGTGGTGTGGAGAAACTTCCAGTAGCTTTGTTCCAGATACAAACAATCTGACCACGTTGTGGGGACTGTTGTGTGATTCATAAATATTCATATGCTTGGGGTTCCGAGATCCAGTATATCTTGAATGAATTCCTGATTATGTTGTATGTTTACTTGAAAAGACTTCATCAAGGATGCCTGCCGAGTCTGCTTTGCTTGTGGTTCTTTCCAAAATATTTGCTGGAGAAGAACAGTGCTGGTAAATATCTCACATGAACCGTCTAACTACATTTGACTGAATTCTGTTAGTTACCATAAACAATATAATCACCCCGAAACAATGTAATTTCAAATAGAGTGTTCTGTTCTCACATTCACATCTAGAATCATGTTGGTTGTTTCTGTCATTCTCCCAGAAAAGAGCTAATATCAGACAACTTGCTGTCATGGCAATGCAAACTGCACATCACAGGCACCTGCTGGACATTTCTGACGTGGCCAAAGTGGGACAAGTGACCTGGATCAGGAGTAGTGTGGCCAGCAGAAGCAGGGAGATGATCATTCCTTTCTACTCATCTTTGGTGAAGCCACCCCTCAAGTCCTGTGTCCAGTGTTGGGCCCCTCACTACAAGAGGGACATTGAAGGGCTGGAGAGGGGACAGAGGCGGCTACCAAGCCAGTAAAGGATTTGGAGCAGGTGTCATGTGAGGAACAGCCGAGGGAGCTGCGGCTGTTTAGCCTGGAGAAAAGGAGATTGAGGGAAGACCTTGCTCTCTACAACTGCTTGAAAGGAGGTTGTAGAGAGGTGGGAGTTGGTCTGTTCTCCCTAGTGGCCAGTGACAGGACAAGGGGAAATAGCCTTAAGCTTCGCCAGGGGAGGTTCAGGTTGGATGTCAGGAGGGATTTCTTTCCTGAAAGGGTTGTTAGGCACTGGAACAGCCTTCCTAGGGAGGGATTTGAGTCTTGAAAGTCTCTTCTAGCCAAAACTGTTCTATGATTCTACGAAATATGGAATTATTCTGAAGGAAATATGTACCTGAATCTCTCTGTTCCATTGTTAATAGAAGTGTGAAAAATTACCTGCTTGCTGTTTATTTTATTGCTTTAACTGGAATTAACCTAATGAGAATCTGTTAACCTGTTAATAACAGTACGCACACTGTTCTGACTCTTCAAGAAATTTAGAATGGTAATTGAGAATGAACAAGCTGAACAATGGGAGACATTCTAGTGATTGGCAAATTCCTTGAGATAAACCCTTCAGTGAATGTATGTTTTATAAATCCCTCAAAACCCTTAAAAGACTTTGCAATTAGAAATAGAAGCTGAAATTTAAACAGTTTTAGTGTCTAGCAACACTGAACGATTGTTTCTCCATGTGAGCCACAAGGAAAAATGGAAGTTTTTAATACAGTCCTCCTGGGTATTTAATAGTCAAACTCCTTGCCTTTTTGCCTTTACCTTTGCTTAGCCTGTCTGGAAGGGTGCTGGGGAAGACAGAAGTAGACATTTATCCGTGTTTAAGGTCTATATTTTCCCTCTATGGGACGTACAGTCTTGAAGAGTGTTTTGTTCTGTTCTTCAAAGAGGATTCTGTTTCTCACATTTGCTGCCTTCAAAGATCAACTATTTGTGATTGGGTTTGTAAGATTTCTATTATTTAAAAAAAAAGTACAGAGTATGGGAAATTCAGGAGTGGTGTCTGGCCAGTTAAAGAACAACCGGTAACTTCTTGCCATTAGCTGAAAAGCCGATGCTGAAGGACTCAGCCACTAGAGGGTAACACAAGATAAGGGAAAGGGGAAATTAATACTTTCTGTCTTGAGGTACTGCTTGTCTCCACAATTCAGGAAAAAGCCCTGTTTTAGTGACAAAGTTCAGTCAGTTACTTTTTAAGACTGCTTTGTCACAAGAGCCCGTGATGTCTGTGCTTAAGGTGACATGGTGGAGCCACAGCTAAGGGCACAAACACACTGGTACAGAAGAGGACGCACTTAGGAGGTGTATGGCTTGGCAGCTTCTCATTGATCAAGGGAACGCTTTGTAAACCCTAATGAAGGTGAAAGCCTCCACGACAACTGCTGAAAGTTAATTTCAGTGTTGTTCTCAAGCAGGGGAACTCAAATCCCCCTGAAGCTGCTATTGTTCCAAAGGGAGAGCAAAATTTGGCCTAATGGGTATGTGGCCTTGTGAAAGAGAAGTGAGGTTTTTCCAATGGAATCACTGAGCTAGAAAAGACCATCCTGTTTGGGCTTAAATAACGCAGCCAAAAGCCCAGGAGACTTTTCAGTGACATTTATAGGCTGGATGGGAGGGCCACTGGAGACTTGCCAGGCACCAAAGATCAACTTCAGGACTACCAACCACACTACTGAGTGTACTTACAAAGTTTATAATCTGAAGTGCATCGTCCTCTCTGCTTCAGGTAGTTTAAGTACTAAGGGTTCTGTATGTTCCTTGGGATAATTGGCTCTTCTTTGGGGATAACCAGCCCTTCTTTGGGATAAACATCGCAGCGCTGACTCACACATGAAATGCTGGATGGCAGGCAATTGCTTGTACATTCCAGATGTCTATGCACAAAGCCAATACAAAATGTTCAGGCACTATACTATGCAAGCTGTCTGATTTTGCTGGAAGAGAGGACAGCTCGAATAGGGGGGTATATATGGGAGCTCCCTGAACAGCCAGAGATCTGGTTAGGAAAGCCAAGGCACAGTTTGAATTGAATCTAGCCAGGGAGGACAAAGGGAACACCAAGAATTTCTACAGGTATATTAATGGTAAAAAGAAGCCTAGGGAAGGTGTGGGCCCCCTCAGAA
>JAOXOE010000405.1:18569491-18582662 GCA_028565055.1 Phoeniculus purpureus | reverse complement strand
GGGGTGACCCCATGAATGTTGATAAATATGGAAAGGGTGGGTGTCAGGAGGATGGAGCCAGGCTCTGCTCAGTGGCAACCAATGATAGGACAAGGGGCAGTGGGTGTAAGCTGGAACAGAGGTGATTCCACATCAATCTGAGAAGGAGCTTCTTCCCAGTGAGTATGACAGAGCACTGGAAGGGGCTGCCTAGGGAGGTTGTGGAGTCTCCTTCTTTGGAGATATTTAAAACCCACCTGGACTTGTTCCTGTGGGACTTGATCTAGGGGATCCTGCTGTGGTGGGGGGATTGGACTGCATGATCTCGTGAGGTCCCTTCCAATCCCTAATGTTCTGTGATTCCCACCAGTTTACATTCTACCAGTATGGTAATACAGCACACAATTCCCAGCAGATATAGCAACGCCATCCCAAAAGTTTGCTGCCCCTCAAATAATCTCTGACCCCTGATGGCAGAGACAGCGCAGCAGGAGATCCATCAGCCTCCCTGACAACACTATGCACAACCCAGTATATCAACTTAAAGACCACTGGGCTTAGCTTGTGTTAAAATACCAAGCAGTGTACTGCTGCTGAGGAGCAGGTACATCTCCTGCTCCATCACTTCTGCTACAGGGGCAGTAACCTTAAAAAAGGAGGGCAGCCAGGTGGGGCAGCTAGGATTTAGCTGCCGCTGCTAAAGCTGAAAGGGATCACAAACCAGAGCCCTCATTTTCACCTACATTATTCACTCATGCTCACATATTAACTCATTCCTATCAGCTTTTACTGCTTTGGCTAACATTCATGGATATCATATTGCCTATTGCTCAGCCAAGCTTGAACAGACCACAAGAGAATTCAGAGGAAAACAATGCAGTGAGTTTGCCACTAACTCATCTGACACTGACCCATCAGAACTGGGTGCAATTACTCCTGCAAAGAGAAGTACCACCTCCTCCCCACTACGTAAATCCCATTTCCTTAGGTTAACTCAAACACACAGTAGAAAACTGAACCTTTCCCCAAGTCTCACTTTCATTTGTTCCATTTCTGAACTCTTAAGTTTTATTTCTTTCCGGAATGCCTTTGCTAATGTAAAGGAAATTAAATATCAGCATTTCTTTCAGCACTTTTTAATCGTAAGTTTTGTGGCTACAACTTGTGCTGTTAGCAAACGCATGTTAAACGTTGAGAAGACTACAGTGCAGCTCCGGGATTTCAAGAAACTTCAGAGAAATAAGAAGATACTGCCCTGCCACTGCGTTACGGCTGCCTACAGCATTAGGAAACAGAGATTTAATACTGATAGATGCATTTTTACATTTGTATATGTGTTACTGTAAAATATTTAGTACAAATAATACTGCTTTCTCCAAAACATCTACCTTTAAAGCATTTTGCACCTGCAGTTTCTATCAGAAGTAAAACTAGTACTATCTAGTGAGGTTTTTTCAGGCTGTGAGTAGTTCTGTCAACACTAGAGCCTCATATGCACCAGACTGGTGCTGAACTGCATTGTAATTGAACTTATTACAGGCTTCTTTGTACTCCTGCTTGCTCTTGTTGTTTATGACTTCACCATCAGCACTGAATCACACTTGCCTCAGTCTCAACCTGTCCGTTACATCCTTTTAACATAGACTCTCAACCTTCCCATCACATCATATACCTTTAAGATAGATTTCTCATATAACAACAAAGGAGAGACTGAATGATTCCCCCCACCCCCCTCAACACTGCACAGAATCACAGAACACTAGGGATTGGAAGGGACCTTGCAAGATCATCATCCCCCCGCCACAGCAGGATCACCCAGACCAAGTCACACCGGAACGTATCCAGGCGGGTTTTAAACATCTCCAGAAAAGGTACAAAAGTCCATGGGCCTTGACGGGATGCACCTGTGCTAAGGGAGGTGGCAGAAGTCATTGCTAGGCCACTCTCCATCATCTTTGCTAAGTCATGGGGATCAGGAGAGGTGCCTGGGGACTGCAGGATAGCAAATGTCACTCCCATCTTCAAAAAGGGTAAGAAGGAGGACCCAGGTAACACTTAATACTAGTGCCTCTGCATGATACTCATCACATGACAAATAGCCCACCACTGTTCTTCAACCCAGCGAAAGGCTGAGTTTCCATTTGTACTCCAAGATATAATGTACAAAACCCAGTACCATTTAACAAAACACTAACACTCTCCATGGCCTCTGGGAAGCCAATAATGGTACATTCCCAACACCCACCCACCAGAAGACTCCCAAAACAGAGGAGCTGAAGGTAAACTGATTGGTTTTACCACTGTTTGGTAAAACAGGAAAAGTAGCTGAGTTACCTCCACAGCTGGAGACTGAGTCAGTGAACTGCAGGTGCCTCTTGGGAGACCTGCAGGGTCTGGCAATAAATACAGATTTCCCTCCTGTCAGTCTGGCAATGAATATGCACTCCCCTCTTGTCAGTCTCAGATCTCAGATACTTAAAACCTCAGTGCTTAATATTCTCACTCAGGCTAGGGTGCCCTGTTTGAGTACCACTGCTCTAAGTTGTCACAAATATCTGCACCCTGCAGGATTGCAAGGTGAATTCAGTCTTCCTCTGTCTTCCTTAGAAGAAAATGAGCAGCTCCCAGCTGTTCACACAGAAGCCTAAATACCTTCTACAGCATATTTGTTTTTCCACTGACATGCACTGTCTCAGTCCTCACTTCTGTGTGCAAGGCCAGGATAGGTGTTATTGATCCATTACGTCAGGGGGATTGGACTAGATGATCTTTCGAGGTCCCTTCCAATCCCTAATGATTCTATGATTCTGAATAGCTTTGCTTAGCAGAGCTTTCCCTCTTCTGCAGGATAAAGAAGCCAAGAAGTAGGGTTCAGAGATGGTACAGGCTGTTTACTTGCAAGAAATAGGTTACAAACAAGTTGTGTGCTACCTCTAACACCTTATTCCCTCGCTCGCAGCTGAATCCTTCCTTGTGAGAAAATTTAGAGGGGACTTTGCCACCATATTTGTGGTGAAGCCACAATAAATCCAACCAGATATTCCACTCAAAGGAGAGATTCAAGGGGGAATGGTATAAATTGCCAGAAAAAGCGGAACTATTTTTGGGGTGGTCTACTTAGAACAAACTTCTGCTTGGTGATTATGTTGTTGATTGTTGGCCAAGATTTTGTTTCAGAAGTACCTAAAGTTAGCTCGAAAGGTCGTACTCAGGAATGTCAATAAATGGCCCAAATTATGTACATTCTGTGCGCCAGCAGCTGAGCCACCGGTTAATCATGAAGGAAGCACCCTGCTTATTCATCTTCCAAAACATGTTGAAAACCTTGACCTTTCATTTTCAACTGACTGCAATGCACTTGCTGTTTAGTCAACAAGTTCTCAATCTATTCCACCAAGAAAATAAGTAAAATTGTATATGTGAGGCTGTGAAAGGGAAAAGGACTTAAGGTTAAGATGAAGCTAATTTCCCCAGAATGGCCAAACCAAGAGCAAGTTGCCAACATTCCCAGTTTTTAGATGCCAGCCTGGAAAGATAAGAGACCCTCTTTCAACCCTTCCTAAAAAATCCTAGCACAGAGGATGTTAGCTTTGCTCCGTGGTATCGTGTTGTTGAGGGACCTTGCCAGGAAGCAAGTGCATGGAATTAGATAGCGAAGGAGAAACCAAGGGATCTGAAACACAAGTGGTGGGCTCACAGTGGGGTAGCGCTGAAGAAGCTGGCACAGGCCCAGCGAGATGTTTTGCAGTAACAGAGGAGAGAATTACTACAAACCCCATCCTCATTCCATGGGAGCAGTTGGTAGCTGTTAAATACATGCAGACTATAAAAGGAGAATGAGAACTGGCCACTTTCAGCCAGAAGAATGAATCAAATTAATTAGGTCTTCTGCATATGAAGAATCAGAAACCTGTACAAATAAACCATTTCTGCAACAAGGCACAGTGCCAGCAGCAACAAGCTGAGCTACTACTCTGCTCTGACAGCAATGAGAAACTGCAGCTCAGAAGACATCACCTTAAAACAATAACAGCAAAAAGTTCCCCAAATCTGCATCTGGAGCTCACTGTCTGGCTTTTTTAGGAACAGAAATACTTTGGCCATAGATAGATTAGTTTCCAGGTTTGCTTCTGAGTAATTGAAGGAAGGAGGCAGTGATTTAAGAGGAGTGGATCATCCAACAACCATACCCAGCTTGGCTGTGTTAGCAGAGGTTACTGCTCTTATCTCACTTGATTTGAAAAAGACAAATTGTCAACATAGCAGGATGCATGCAGAAACCCAAAAGGTCCTGTTCCACGGTTCTATTTGCATAAGCCTGCAGTAACTCACTTGGGTGAGTGGTCAGTAGAAAACGGATGGGAGACAAAGATCTGACCCCCATCTGGAGAGTCTCATGGCAATTGGAGGACAGAGAAGCAGGGCTTCCATTCATGTTAAAAGCATTTGTAAGATCAAACTCCCCCTTTTCCTGTGCAAACGTGCTCAGATGTGTCTGTCTGCTAAAAACAGAAAAGATCCCCTATAAATTCATATGCACTGAGTGGAACTTCGTGGTGGGGTGCAGCTAGAGTAAACAGAATTGGAGAGCTGGAAAGAATGGATTTGACCAGAGCCTGTAGTTAGCTGTTCTAATTCCTTCCTTCCTCTTACATTTGCTTTCATTCCTTCAATCAGTCTGTGTATTTTCCTTCTGCAAATTAATCTCTGGGGAAAGATGTACTTTTTAGAAAGGTTAAAGCAGTGGTCGTATTCTCCTACCAGGCAGAGGAAAAGTGTTCCAACTCAGCTCCAAGAAACTGATTACTCTGATGAGCACTGAAAACACCATCATCTGCACATTAAAGCAGCTCCCATTCCCCCAGCACTAGCTTTGAAATTAATGGCATACAGAAAGCTTCATATGGCAGCGGTTCCATCTGCAAGAAGAGAACTGCCGGCATCAACCACTATCTTTAATTTCTTTCTCACTCTCTGTGACTGCAGACTGGTTAACCAAGATTCTTGTCCAGCTGAGTGTGTCTCCTGTTTCGATGCTCTGAGGTGCACTGTTAATCCTCTTTCCAAAGGAGGGCACACATTTCAGATTCGTTTTTGCAAGAATCCACTGTGAAATGCTCACAAGCAGCCAAGGGACTTTTCAGGCTTGACACTTGCAGATCAAGTATCCTATGATTTGCTTGGTGAGACTGTTCTGAATGTTGTCCTGTCATTTACGGATCAAGTCTAAACATTTCATCACAACTTCTCACGTGCAAAGCTCCCGCCACTTCCTCCTTCAAATCCCTCCTTAAATACATTTCCTTTGAAAGGCTTCCAAGGCTCCTCTGCTCACCAAGGACATCTGCACCCACTTTATGGTAAAGTAGTATCAGCAACTTGTGCCTAAAGTAGTCTTGGTGCTGCCTGTAGCAGGAGCATAAACACATGTCTGAAGATTATACCCCTCCCCAAAATTAACTGATTTCTTATTATGTTCCCTGTTCTACAAGACAGACTTTTCCTGAAGGCTTATGGCTTATCAGCATAGGCTTTCTTATAAAGAACAAGTTTTTCAGCTTGTCCAATGAAATGCAAAGCTACTTCATCCTTTCAGTCCATATTTATCTCCATGTCTTCTCCCTGCAAAGCTTTGCACAGTTACAGCTGGCTTACTGGCAAGGCTGGCATGGAATTGTTCCCAAACGCCTGATTACCACTGACCCACGCAACACTATCAAATGTCTCACAACAGCACATGTGTCCCCTTCACCACATTGATTTCCATCTACTTTGGGTGTCCTGGTTTTAGGGTTAAAGGTGGAACCCCCACAGGCAGATTCTTTTTAATAAGAGAATATTAGAAGAAGAAACATCAGGCGACTGGAATGAAATGCTATAACTTTAACGGGGGAACATAAGAGGGATAATGAGAGGCAAGAGGGTACAAGAGTAGTAAGAAATAATGTACAAAAAAACCAATACAACTGAAGCCACAGTCTGGAGGGCTGCCAGGCCAGCAGCAGAGAAGTGCTGGGAGAGGTCGGGGAGGGGGAGAACCTGCACCAAGAGACGCAGCCCCGGAGCTACTGGGGCCAGAGGGAAGGCTGCAGTCCTGCAGCACAGCTCAGAGGAAAACCAAAGCCAAAATTGAGTCAGAGCACTCAGGCCTCTGAGGCTGCAAAGGAGAAATGCAGAGCCGAAATGGAAATGCACAGATTGCGTCAGGATGCCCTTCTGGCCTTCTCCTCTCCACCCCTTCTTCTTTCTAGAACCCCCTTCATGCTCCTGCCTTGCACACACCATCTGTGTTACCTTAAAACCTTCCCCCCATCAACCTCCCCATTCACCTATCAGCGTTGCTGCTAAATTACTCTGGAGGCGAAATGGGATAGGAAATATAATAACCTAAAATATGCTACCCTAACACACTGGGACCTCTCCCTATGCCCCACTCCTACCTCTCGTGCTGCTGGTTTTGTCATGGATCAATGCCTTGCTTCCTACTGTGGCACCCACCCGCCTTCAGTAGAGTCTCCTTAAAGAATATGCATTTGCTTTAGATGCAGAACACAGCATATCCATAGGGGATGGGGGGCACAAGTGCACAGGGAGTTTACTCTGACTGGGAATCAAGCTACTTTATATACTATTTATACACTATTCTGGACTATTAATTCTATATATTTAGCTACCCAAACAAATGGCCTCTTTTCCTGCAAGGCTGAGAACAACATTTACTAAATATGGAAATAGGGTACCTAAAAATAAACACACAACTATGAAGGTATTAGCCTTGTTCTATGAAATGGGGGCAAGAGAACTGCAGCAAGTTACATGACCAAACTACTACTAAAAAGTATCCCTTCTCCAACCCAGCCCTCAAAACTCTCTAAGCCGAACTAAACCAAACACAAACACCTTCACAAAGATTCCCTGAGTGGAGGGAACAAGTCAAGAAATGCACAGAGAAGAGATCGCTGGTGATAAATGTTCTCCCTCTGCATGAATAGCCCTTTCTGTTGCCAAAGGACACTACAAATTTGAGGTTGCTTTACTAGTTTTCCCGTTCTTTGTTTTATGGCAGCTCTTGTCACAAGACAATGCGATCTAATAGCAAATGAACAATGTGAGCACTCACAGCATCCCCACTCACTTCGAGGGTGATCAAGCTACACAGCAGCTGGGCTTTTGCTACAGCCACAAGCAAATATAAACCCATCAATAAAGTTTTCAGTTTGTCTCATTGTATTCCGAAGTCCTTCAACAAAAGCTTTCCAACACCTTTGCTTCAAACTGGAATCACCATTAAACCTATCGGGTTTCTGCCTAGGCATAGACAATCCCCTCACGTGAATTCCCAGCCATATTTCTAATTTCTCTGTTTAATTACATCCTTGAATTTTAATTTCATTTTTATCCTGGAAGATTTTTTTCAAGTCATGTTTAAGTCATGGTATCGTGTAGGCTAATCCCTTCCCCACACAGAATCTTTTTGTTACCCAAATCCCAGTGGTCAATATTCTAGATCAGGGAAGTAAATTCCTGGGTGAGTCATTTCTATCAAACTAAAAGGCAATGCTTTTATTTTTTCTTAAGCTCTAAAGTAGTTCCTCCCAAACTGTGAGTTACTGTTTCACTCAACACAACAGTCTCGGACATACTTCTGTCTCGAATTTCCCCTGTAAACACGTCCATGTGCCACGGCTCAGCCTGCTCTGAAAGATTCCTTCCTCCTGGTCTTGGCGGTGGATTCCGCGTACAGCAGCATCTCCTGGTGGCTGCTCAGCGGGACACGCAGTCAGCGGGGCTGGAGTTCTTGCTTGCGGTCACATTTCCATCTCCTTGAGCAATAGAAGGGATCAGTTGGGATGGGGACTAAAGCTCCACGCAGCTACAACCTTTGTTGAAGCAATGCTTCAGCTCCTTCTGCAGAATGAGAAATCCACAGCATTTCAGTCCACTAGATGTAGCAGACAGATTAGAGCGGCAGTCAGCATTTCAGGTCTGAACTGTGGCCAGCAGTCTGGAGCTGGGTTCATCTTGTATGCCATCACAGCACGTTCAAGACAACCAGGTGATCAGGTTCAGTCAGCACAGCTTTATGAACAGCAGACCTTGCTTGACTAACCTGATCCCTTATGGCAAAGTGACCTGCCTAATGGATGAGGGAAGGGCTATGGACAGTGTCTGCCTGGACCATACCTAGTGAAGCCTTTGACACTGTTTCCCACTGCATTCTCCTTCAAAAACTGGCTGCTCATGGCTTGGAGAAGTGTATTCTGGACAAAAAATTGGCTGGATGACCAAGCCCAAAAACTGGTGGTGAATGGAGTTAAATCCAGTTGGGGACAGTCACAAGCGGTGTTCCCCAAGGCTCAGTACTGGGGCCTGTTCTCATAAACTTCAGCAATCTAGATGAGGAGATGGAGTGCACCCTCGGTAAGTGCAGATGACACCAAGTCAGGCAGGTATGTCCATCTGACTGAGGTAGGAAGGCATGACAGAGTGACTTGGACAGACCGGCTGAATGAGCCAAGGCCAATTGTATGAGGATCAAGAAGGCCAAGTGCTGGGTCCTGCACCTGGGTCATAACAATCTCATGGAAGGCTACAGACTTGGTGAGGAGTGGCTGGACACATCAGAAAAGGACCTTGGGATGTTAGTCAACAGTTAGCTGAATATGAGCCAGCAGTGTGTTCAGATGGCCAAGAAGGCCTATGGCATCCTGGCTTGTATCAGAAATGGTGCGGCCAGCAGAACCAGGGAAGTGATTGTCCTCCTGTGTTCAGTGTTGCGCACGTCACTACAAGGACAGTGCAGAATGACTCCAAAAAAGGGCAACAAAGCACATGGAGGCTCTAGAGCACAAGTCCTGTGAGGAACAGATGACAGAATCAGTATTATTTAGTCTGAAGGAAAGGAGACTGAGTGGAGACATCACACTCTACAACTATCTGAAAGGAGTCTGTAGGGAGATGGGGGTTGATCTCTCAAGTAGCAAATGATAGGACCAGAGGAAATGGCCTCAAGTTGTACCAGGAGAGGTTCCAATTGCATATCAGGAAGAATTTCTTCACTGGAAGGGTTATCAGACACTGGCACAGGCTGCCCAGGGAGATGATGGAGTTACATCCCTGGAGGTATTTAAAAGACATGCAGATTGCGTGCTGAGGGACATGATTTAGTGGTGACTCAGCAGTGCTGGGTTAATGGTTGGACTTCATGATCTTAAAGGTCTCTTCCAGCCAAAACACAGGCACAGGGCCAAGTAGAAGTGCTTTCAACACTCACTGGACAGGCTGAGCCACTGAAACCTACTGTATTCCCTTTGGCCATTGCCACTGCTGGGCACAGTATAAAATACCCATATTCAAGAGAGTTGCTACTGAGGGCAGTTGAAAACATCCACTTAGCTCCTCTTCAAGGCACAATTTAGTGTCAGGCACATGTTTTGGGACTTTGCTGAATCAATTCAAGTCCTTTATTTGGAAAGGAACTTGCCTACTGAATTCATACCCGATGCTCATCATTACACCAGTGCCACAACCTGCAACTGTTGGGAGCTTCAGAACAGCTTTCCCTGAAGTGTGTTGTTGAAGAATGTTAAAATAGACCAAACAGTCAATCTTCAGTGAAAAAAAAAAAAAGAAGCAAAGAAGTAAATATGAGCTTGTGCAGGAGTGCCCTCTGCACAGATACTTCGGGGTACTTATATTTGTTGTTCCGTATGGGTTTCGATCTCTGCTCCACTATATTTTCTCTGGCAGGGGAAACAAACAGCAGTAACAAGCCTAACATCATTTATTTATTGAGCACTCTTTGTGTGAGTGACATTTACAACACCCAGAGAGAGACACAGGCTCTGTCTCTAGGGTCTCACAGCCTGGAAAAACAACACCAAGTCATTGGCCAGACAACATGAGCCAAATATCTGAACCTCAAAAAACCTACCATTTACATTTAGCTGTAGGTGTTTTGCTGGAATAACAAATAAAGGCTTAGCAGGTTTAGTATTCAAGTGGGGGGGAAATGTAGAAAAGGCAGAGAAAATGCTATTGTCATTGCACCCAGAAAGACTAAGTACACTTGAAGGACCAAGGGGATCAAATCTTTAGGAGAACTAGATGCTGGTGCTCCTTAACAGATAGCATTTAAAAAACAAATCTGAGAAGAACTGCATATCTCTTTAGTCTGCAGTAAGAATTAGAAATGTCTGTGTGCTGATGTGATCTTGAAGACCACAGCACTCTCTTCTTCATCCTCCCCCCTACAAAACTCCTCTTTTATCAGGTACTGTATTCTCCCAGGTACGAAAACCCAATCTAAATCTAAACCAATTCTATTCTTCCTTAAAGCCCAGAGAAGGTACTGAAGCATAAAGGGAGCAGGATTATCTCTGAGGGCTTTATGAAGTGGGAAGTTGCTGCAGAGTCTGCGGAACAATCAGGTTTCTCTGAGCTATTGTGCAGCCTGTCAAACCAGGCAAGTAAAAGCCTCTACATACTATTAGTAGCCAGCACCACTGGTGATGGTGCTTCAGCTCAAATATTGTTTCAAATATGGGCTGTCCTACTGATGCTCCTGTTCTTTGATTGCTAGGAATGCTGCTTCAGACAAGCTATTTGCTAATGGAAGACAAAAAATATCTAAACATTCAGTAAATCCCACCTTTTTGAAAAAAAATCTGAAAATAAATGACCAGCTTAAAAAAATTAATGATTTAAAAAAAATAAAATGTAGTAGTATGCCCCACCATTTGTTGAAAATCCATTCAGTTTCTAATTGAAACCCTTGGGTACTAATGACCTCGGTATGTTAAATATGAATCCTGGGGATAGATGCACGTCCGAAGCTAGCAGAATGCTTTTTGGTTATGGCTCCTGCCATTGGGAAATATGAATGCCTGCAGCTATTCTCAGGAGGCTATTTATTTATGGTCTCTGCTGTGGTTGACCAGCTTGCTTCATGAATACATTTTCTTGAGGAATGGTAAAATAAAATCTTTGAGCCCAGGCTTCTCAGCAGCTCACAGGTCCCCAAGGAGATGGGAAAGGAGGTCTCTCATTGCTCTGCTGTCTCCACCCAACACATACCTAATGGCTTTGGTCCCATGACACAACCCCAGTGAATGAAAAGCAAACACTGTGCAACAGGAGCAACAGAACTTGTCACAGCTATAGGGAGTTAACAGCATGACATTTTGAACAGGAAGACCAAGTTTAACCCAAATCACTCCGTTCAAGTCTAGTCTGAAGCTGGAAAGAAAATAGCTGGAAAGGAAAAACACTGCTGCGTAATGGTGTTCGCTGCTTCCTCAACATCTCCAGACTCTCCAGGGTGAATGTGAGGGTGCTCCTGCTTCAGAGGCCTCAGATCACACTGGGTGAATTTGTCTCCTATTAACATAATCCCCAGTCATAGAACAAGCAAACTGGGGGAATGGAGACTGTCCAGCCGGTTTTTCTTGCAGTGTTTCACTCTCAGAAACTACGCAAGAACCCACTCAGACAGATGCTTAATGTTTTTAATCTAGAAGGCATTTAGACACATGATTAACTTTGGGCATGTGTTTCTGAAGCAGAAGACTGGTTTAAATACCAAAATGAATACAAGACAATGGCTGGTTTTATTATCTGGAAAAAATGAGACTAAACAAACATATTTTGGGTCAGCCTGATAGGAAAACAAAAGCTTTTCTAACATAGAATCACAGACTGGCTCAGAGTTGAAGGGACCTCAGAGAGCATCTACTCCAACCTCCCTGCCGTGGACAGTGTTGCCTCTCAGCTAGAGGTTGCTCAAGGCCTCATCCAACCCAACCTTGAACATCTCCAGGGACGGAGCAGCCACAACCTCTCTGGGCAATCAATTCCAGAGCCTCTCTACCCTTGTACTGAAGAACTTCTTCCTAAGATCTAGTCTAAACTTTCAGTTTAAAACTATTTTCTCTTGTCCTATCACTAGATCCCCTTGTGAAAAGTCCTTCTGCAGCCTTCCTGTACATACCTTAAGGAGAAAAAGGAAGGTAATGGGAGCTGAACCAAATATGAATAATTTAGCTGAACTTCAGAAGCTACCAGTCCTTTCATCGCCTTTCCTTAGTTCGCATTCCACAGCAGTCAAAAATGCTAAAGAAAATACTTTTGAAACTGAAAATATTACATTTCATGGAATCATAGAATGGCCAGGGTTGGAAGGGACCTTGAAGATCATCTAGTTCCAATTCCCTGCAGAGGCAAGGACACCTTCACTAGAACAGATTACTCAGGGCCCCAGCCAACCTGGCCTTCAACACTTCCAGGGATGGGGCAGCCACAACTTCCTTGGGCAACCTCAGCATCCACACAGGAAAGAATTTGTTCTTAACATCTAACCTAAGAGAAATGGTGTGAATTTAGAACTTCTTTCTTTACAAGTAGTAAATGATTTCTCAGCAAATGTTCCTCTACTCCTAGAACCATGTCCAAACTGGGATCTCAATTACAGTAAAAACAGTCAGTAGCCAAAGGAGAAAAAGTTAAGTTGCCTCTCACTGTGGGCTAAGAATCAGCAATGTCCGGTTGTCCCAAGGCATAGCAAGCATCTACAGAAAACAGTTCACACCACAAAACAGTGCCACAGATGGTACTGCTCATTCTTCTGTAAACAAAACACTTTCCTTTTGTCCCTGCAGGTGTGATCTGCATCTGCTCTATTTCCTGTACAATGTGAGACTGCACAGCACTAGCTGCTCTGAAAAGATAAGATGACACAGACGTATTTTCACTTCTTTACAAAGCAAAGGCATCCCACCAAACTGAATGTGATCTTTGCATTCAAAAAAGATTTACATTTTATGTTAGAAAAATACCGAGATGTAGGCACTTTATTACTGAGAGGAAATCATTGACTTCCTTTGTTATTTATACAATTTCACGTTGTGGGACAGTAAATGCTGCAGCCTTAGCAAAAGACCTGCTAAACAGAGGTGATCGCTCCACTGCTTCGTATTTAAGTGCGTTTGAAATTACTTAGTTCAACAGAAGTCACCAGCGTAAAAATAAAAGGCTCATTTTGCCTGCTATGAGGAATGAAACTAAGTCAGCAGGCAGCTGTAGCAAGAAGCTACAGATAGCTTAAGGGTCAGTACTGGGACCAGTACTATTCAATCTATTCATTAATGACTTGGATGAGGGATTAGAGAGCACTGTCAGCAAGTTTGCTGATGAC